>NSJW01000135.1:26174-626174 GCA_019955255.1 Castanospermum australe | reverse complement strand
TTTAAGTATAACGAATCCAATTTAAGATTTATATAATTATGTTATGACCATTTACAAATGTTATGTCATTATTTTAGAAAATCACATAACTCTGTTTTAAATTTTTTACTACTCATATAAAATTTAACAAACATTATTTATTAATGGCATCTTTCCCAATATATCATTTCCTTAATATATATAAAGCCAATCTAATGGGTTATTTTGTACCCAAAAAAAAAAAGGCAATCACGTAAATTAGTAATATTAAGAATGTGTTTACAGTTACACTTTATATAAAGAAACGTTGCAAATTATTACAAAAATCAAAATAACATAGCATTCAAACATAAATTTAAATTTATTTCTCTTATTTTAAATTTTGTATTTGTTCATTTACTCTTGAGAAATTCATTTTGAATCTTAATTAAAATTTTTTAAAATTATTTATAATATCTGCTAAAAGAATTATAAGCTTTTGATGTTTTCATATAACTCTTGTAATTTTTTAAAAGATAAATGTAACTACTATTTGTAATTGCAATAGTTTGCAATTTCTTTACATAAAAATTGTAAGCTTACTTTTTATAGCGAGAGAGACGAAAGATACATGTTTTTGTAATAATTTATGGATATATTGAATTTTTGAAAAAGTGCCATAATTTCCATAAACCTCCCGCATAGAGGGAAAGAAGAAAGACGTTTTGATTGGACCGAGAAAAGGACATCAAAATTGTAGGCAACGCAAATTTCTCGCTTTCAATCAGTACGCACAATAATTGTGATTTTACAGAATTAAATATGGAACACCAAACTTGAGAAAGTAAATTGGCAATAGGTACCCCGCATTGATTGCAATCAGGACGTGCGAGATGTGATGCAAGGTGGCAATTACCAATTAGGATATACTACTTGTTTATTATGCTATTGGTTCCCCTCTCATCATGTGTCGTCCCGGAGAAATTATTACGTGTTTCTATTAAAATTATCTTTTTATTTAATTATAATTTGATATTTTAATATTAAAAAATATTTTAAAGTATATACTTTATATATATATATAAAGATATTTTTTAATTATTTAATATTAAAATATCAAATTATAATTAAATAAAAATATAATCTTAATAACATTCTAAAAGTATCACTAGAATTATGTTTTTATTTAATTATAACTTGATATGTTAATATTAAATAATTATTTTAACTTTGAAGTATGTATTTTTTTTATGTAAATATATTTTTTAATTTTTTAATATTAAATTATTAAATTATAATTAAATAAAAATATAATTTTAATAATACTTTAAAAATATGCAATAAGTTCTCGCCAAGATGTGCTTCCATGCCTTTATCATCCAATCAAGCTTCTTCAAAATACCCCATACTTGTTTCGTGTACATGTAGATATAGGTAGTGATACCACTACTTGTCTTGTACTCTTGTCATATACATATTCACACCAGCCTACCCTGCTCTGCTTAATATAGTATACTCATAGTAGGTATATTTTAAATACTTTAGTGAATATACTTTTAATAATAATAAATTAATCAAAATAAAAAAGTAATCATTTGTATTTTTTTCACAAAATTTTTAAGAGCCATTAGGTAGTTTCATTTCACAACATGCGCTAGTCAATGTTTGAAGGTACCTACCGGTTTCATTCAGGCATCGTATACAAATGCATGGGTTCGTTAAATTAAATAAATATGATTTTTTCTGCCAAAAAATAAATAAATATGATTTTTAAATTTCACTAATGTATTCTACACTTGATTTTTTTTGGGTATGTGTTAACACTGAAATAGTTGAACCCTTTTATTTTAATGTTGATTTTAGATAAATTTTTCAAGAGTCTATCGAGGATATATTGTAGAATTCATTTGGCACTATCTTGCAACGGTAGGTTGATTAGCTCGTAATTCTAAGACGATGGATGTGGCAGAATTTCAAGAAACCTAAAAGGTGTAATTAGAATAATTAAAATCAGAATTAAAAATTGAATTAAATTAAGTTATTTAAATTAATTAAATTGAAATTTAATTTTTATATTTAGAACTCACTTTAAAAATGTTTATTTGAATTAATTTAAAAATTGATTTTTATGTTTATAATATACTAAAAAAATTGAATTTATTTTATTTTAAGAAATTTATATTTTAACTTTATAATGATATGATTATTATATCTTTATTAAGGATATAACAATAATTTTATATAAAATTTATTAAAATCTACCAAAATTTTGTCTTTTTAAAAAGATTTTTAAATCAATCTAATTAAAATTTATTAAACTTTCATAGATTTCCAAATCATATTAATTCTTATTTTATAAATTTTTAAATAAAAAATTTAATTTACAAATAAAATTAAATCATAAAATTCATGGTTCCAATTACACGTAGAACGAATAGTATACAAGCGCAAGGCAATCAACATAATATATAAAAGTAAAGTCCTGAGTCATATAATTCTATCAAGTGTTACTCTCTAGTATAAACATATTTCCTAATTTACTTTTTGACACGTAACATTCTTTTACAACACTTTTAACAGATAATAATTTAAAATCATCAATTTAATATTTATTAATTATAATCAATAATTAAAAATCAAATAATTATAATAAATATTTAATATTACAATTTCATATACCCTAATTATTAGTATTTTAAATGTTTGATTAGTCAGCCTACTTTATGAAATAATTCCATATCTATATAAAGTAACTAATTAATATTTTAATACCCTAATTATTAATATTTTAAATATTTGATTGATCAGCTCATTTTATGAAATAATTTCACCTTAATGTGTTTTATATAAAGTAACTAATTAAATATTATTCTGATTATGACAATCTTGATTGATTGATTAAAATTTGAATTTTAAAATTATAATCAATTTTGACTATTTCCTTAATTAAATATATTTTATTATAAATATGATTTCATACTCTAATCCAGAGGCATTTGGCATGTTGTAATTTTGAGTTTGAAGCATTTGGCTTTCGAAGCTTCTTTTTATGTAGTTTGTCCGTTCTTCTTCTTCTTTAAAAGTTCTTCACCAAGATTCAAGTCAGCTTCGAATATTTGATTCTTGAATAAATCAATTATAATTTTTTATTCATTATTTTGTTTTTATTTTTTAATATTTATTATATTATTTTCATTTATTATGTACAGAGATTTGTTACTTTTTCTTCCAGCATCTAATCCTTCTCCTTATTTTTTAAATTTCAATAATTATTATGAATTTGTGTCTTTTGGTTCCTGCATTTGGGTTATTAGGAACTTCCTTTTCTGATTTATGGATTTTGTGTTTTTGGTGTGTGGGTTATGTGTTTTTGGTTTGAAATTCTTATTCTTCCATTCTTCAGTATCCTCTTTGGTGCCTTCCTTCTTCTTCAAGGTGCATTCATTGTTTCTGTGTGTATGTGTGTGTGTTTTTTTAATGTTATTAATCTAAAAATTTTGTTTGGGATAGCAAAAGAGGAAATTACTGGATAAAAGGATAACGAATACTAAAACAAACCACAACATATAAATGGGATTTTTTTTTTCTAAGGCGGTAATTTGTTAGGTAGCATGGTGCCATAGTAAAAAAAAAGTCCTAAAGTACATAAGTTTTTCTTTTCAATCTCTCACTCAAATACCATATATTCATAACAGACTACTATTATTTATATTACTTTTCACTCTTTTTGTATTTTAATAATTTGATAACTTTAACTTTCTATACCTACAATATTTATTATCAAATTTTCATTTAGGATATGCAACGATTCATTACTTTTTCTTCGGTCTCCTTACTTTTTTTTTTTGTAATTTCAATAATTATTATGAATCTGCATTTTTTGTTTTTTTTTTGTTTCCTATATTTGGGTTATTAGCATCAAAGGATGCCTTTGGAACAACGTAACGGACATGGAAGAAACTAGACAAAAGTATTGTACTTTACCTCCTTTGGAGGTAAAGGACTTCCAAAACAAGCAAAACAAAGGTATTGCACTTTCAAACAAATAGGTTCATAAGGGATTGTAATTTTTTAATTTGAGTTTTTAGTTTATTTGTTTAACTTTATAATTTTATAATTTTTATATATGATTCTTATTGTAAGAAGATTTATATTATTATCTAATTATGTATTGTCAAATTATTAAAAGAATTTAAATAAAATAATAACTATCTAAAAAGTCAAATATTTTTAATGATATGATAACATGTGACTGGATAATAGTGTAAAAAAATATATCAAAATTAAATCCTTTATATATTTATTTTTACTCCATGATTTGCTATTGAACCCTCGTATTTGATAAGAATCACAATTCTAAAATATAAATTACCAAGAGTTATTAAAATTTTCTCATTTAGTATGGAAGTTATTGTAATACTTGATATATATTTGAAGTTTTCATTTATGGCATTTTTGTTGTCAGGTTTAACAAATTTTAGTCAAGAGAATCTAAGAGAGGAGAAACATATTATCTGTCTAAAAATTTTGCACTTCTTGAATTGGCTTTTGGATATAGTGTGTGTTTGGATTAACTTTTATAAATTTAATTTTGGATGAACTTGATTTTACAAACTTAAGTTTGATCAAAAGTGAGTTTAGAGTGAAGTGATATATGTTTGAGAAACTTTATCCAAAAATTGATTTTGACAAAATAAATGTTGTTTGAATAGTATTTATCAAAATTATTTCTGAATATAAAATTACTAAATATGATATGAGTTATAATAGTGACAAAAAACAAAATCAAAGCTGTATGAAAGAATATCAAGATTAAAAATGTTAAAGTTTCATAAATTGACTTTTGCTACAAAGCAGAAGTAACAAATTATCACTTCTACTCAAACGTTAGTTTGAGAAGAAAATTACAATGAGGTTAAAGGAAATGTGATTTTTGCTAAACATAAGGAAATGTCTTCAAACTTGATTTTGGGATGTTTGAACTAGCTCTTCAAACTTCAAACATATTCCCAAACACACTAATAGTCAGTTGGAGATTCTTATCAATTGAAAAAAAAAGAAAAAGAAAAGCATGCACTTGGCTATAAGCTTTTTTCTATGTTTATATTTTTGAATGTATAGAATATCATATTTTGTTATTATATTTATATTTAGTTTTCTTTTAATTGATGACATTTTAATCGGTCATTTGACATGGTGCCAAAAGTTGTTGTACTTTTGTTAAGTTCCAATTGAACATGAATCATTGCCGATTACCTAGCCAACTGGAGCTTCAATCATGGAGTAGGTCTCAAAGAATGGTCATCTTTGTCTTAGTTTTCTTTTCCATGCCCTGTCGAGTGTCCCTCCTGTCTTAGTTTTCTTTTCCGTTGGGCCCTTGGCCCCGATTGTAACCTCAAAAAAGAAAAATTACTTTAATGCAGTATGTTAATTTGGCATTATTGTTATTCATCATTTTTTTGGTATGTTCAATTTTTTTCCTCATTGCAACAAATATAAATATTATATCTAATTAAACATTTAATTATGATGTTAAAAAAAGAAAATTAATCAAATTAATTATTGAGATTAATGTTTTATAATAAAAGGGCAAATCCTTGCATTTTATTTTTTTAATTCCTATTCTTTCATATTTATTTGTAAGTGTCTATAGGAATTTTTTAAAAAATCAAGCGCATCTCCATAAATAATAACAGCATCAATGGTGATAAAGAATTAAAGTATTTATTCTTTGTATAATTTGTATTACATCTCACCTCAATTTTTAAGTATTTATATTTATTTCAATTATTTTAAGAAATATTTGTATTATTTATGCGTCAAAGATATAAGAAAAACTTATTTTAACATTTTTATGCTGTATATGTTTAGTGCATAATCCAAAATGATACAAATAAATATGTTTATGCGTGCAGCTAAAACATTGTTGCTTTGAACAATGTTTAAATTTTTTTAATGAAAACTTATCTAATAATGAGTTTTATTTATTGTATATTTATTTTTTTACATACATTTTTAATTTCTTTGAGATTGTATTACAAAATCCTATTTTTGGTAGTTATTTACAAATCTTATTTTATTTAATATTTGATGAATTGATTAGAATAAATGTCTAAATAAAACAAGGTTTATATACTTTTCCTCGTTTACTTAAATTTAAATCCATGCTTAGTTACATACAATAAACTACATAATTTAATTTTTTGGTCTTTGACCACCTTTTGGCTTAGGGGAGGTAATTAGGTAAAGCATTCTTCAAAGTGGCAACTCTAAGATTCAAACCCGTAATAACTTTCATTGCGACCAATTACTTTTGAGTTACATAATTTTTAATTTGATGTATGATTTAATTTTCAATCATTATCTGTGAGAGGTGTATTTATGCATTTCAATTATTAATGCTTATGCCTATTAGGTTGGACTATTATTTGGTGGTCTAAACAGAACAAAACTAACAATCAGTAAACACAAAACATCTTTAATGTTTATTGCTATTGTTAATAACATTGATATTATAAGATTCATCCATTCAATATTTCATGATGATATTACAGAATTATAAATATTATTCATCTTATCAAACTTTTATTTGATTTAAGTGTGCGAATGAAAATTATAAGATGTCAATTATATGATCCATTGTATACTTAATTAATTCGTTGATTGAGTAGTTAACTTATAAATATTTTATTGATGAAAGATTATTTATATCTTTATTCAAATTTATATATGTTGAAAAATAAGAAAACATGTTTATTTAATAAAGCAAAATTAAGAGTTTATTTCAATACTCAATATTCTAAACATTTAATTTAACTTATACTAAATGAATATATTCTTTTATTTATTATATATAAAATTAAATAAAAATATAAATGATATTTCATCATAAAATCATTAATAGACTAACAATCTGATTAGCAAATTTATCAAGTTTTATATAAGATATTTTTTTATAGATATTATGTCAAGTTTCATACATATTATCCTTCATAATGATATTTTAAACATATATATATATATATATATATATATATATATATATATATATTCATATGTAAGTTATTTTTATCTCTATGAGCATTTTTTTACATTATATATAAATTTATAATAAATTTATTATTTTTAATTTATTTTTACATATATTTATTATTTATATGATAATGTTTTGATATCGTGTATCGCGCTGGTGAAAAACTAGTGCTTAATTATGGCAAACCAAACCAAGGAGGTAGGTGGAAGCACCTATGCTCCCACATTTTTCCTTTGCCTGCTAGACTATTTTAATATACATTTATTAGGAAGTACCAGAAGAAAAAAAAATAATACTGATCGAATTGGAAACGGGAATTAAATTTGAAGAAACGAAAAAGGAAAATAAATGGGCAATGGCGTCGATGAGGGGGAAACCTCTAGCAGAGTAGTGGCCAAATTTAACAAGCTGTGTTGGTGCTCCCAGGAGGCAGCAAGAATGGTGTCTGCTTTCCGATAAATTCTTGCACATTCCTAAAGTACAATAAATATATATTTCAGAAAGTATTTTCATCGGTGATTTCAAGAAAATTTATATAAATTTTATATTAAGAACTTAAAACTAATGATAGAAATATTTCTTAGAGGATGTATTTATTGTTTTCCTATGTAATGATCTTGAGAGACAGTTCAATTCGAAGAGTTTTGCTGAAAGTACAAGCTATGCAAGTAGCCTTGTTTATCATCACTCGTCGAGGGCCATTTGAATTACTCTTGATGTTGAAAGGTTTGTTTTCCACTTGATATCGTCTTCAAAAGTAACTTATCTGAACTGATTGACTCCCCCTATTTGTGGTACAGATTAGCGCAGCTTGGTTGCTGTGTGTTGTTTGATTGGATCCCTTTCAACAAAGAAAAGAGAGAAAAAATAAGTTGTCTTGTAAAATTTCTTTCTTCAAGTATTGGATAATTGATAGTCTTATATCTACAACATAATTTCACCTCCTATATTCTTAAAAGGGTACAAAATTTAGTGTGTTTGGATTGGAGTTTGCAAATTTAATTTTAAATAAACTTGATTTTACAAACTTAATGTTGGTCAAAAGTGAGTTTGAGTAAAGTAATTTATGTTTGAAAAAAAATTACGTTTAATTTAAAAGTAAGAAATAGTTATTTCAGTTCAAACGGACTTTTGAAGCCAGAATCACATTTGAGAAATTATACAAATGTCAAAACAAACAAAACAAAAAATGAACAAAAGTCCGTTTTAGCCTCTAAAAATCCCAAACACACCCTTAGTTGATCTTGCTTAGAAAAATGAGTTGCTTGAGAAATTCTTTACATCATGAAACAAGATTCCTACAAAATGATTGCTCGAGTTAGCCGAGTTGCAGTGCTTGTGGTTTTGTTTTGCAGTGGATGGCTTAAATTCAATGATTGGTGCTTTTAGACACGGGATGTTCGATATATTGGCATCTTCTAATTATTATCTTTTACTGTGATTGTCATTACTAACACCTGGTGATCTCAGGCTTTCTAGTGTCTACAAACTTGAAGGAAACAATCACATATTGGTACTTCTGTAGATTAATGATAATGATAATGATATTCAAAGCTCTATCAGACTTCTCTAATGTTCTGGTACCGATCCTATTAACCAAAATCAACGAATTGGAATTAGCTGCTAATATATATAGACGAATCCCACTGTATATCTTCGACCACATAATTAAGGCATGTGACTTTATGCTTTACTGTAAAGCCAACTGAAAGAACCTGCCTTAAAGACTACTCAGTATTCCGTGGTAACAATCTCAACCAACATAACCTATATATATGCCACTCCCCTTAACCCATTATTCTACATCCCTTCCTGTATTCCTCTTTAATTCACAATTCAATAACCATTACCGTGGCTTTGTCCTCATTCTCCAACCAAAACACTTGCCCTGGCCTGCTCAATCTGCATTTTTGAGGACTTTTCCATCGATAAGATCATTGACCTCTTCGAATCATGGATGTCAAAACATAGCAAGATTTACGAGACCATTGAGGAAAACCTTCGTAGGTTCGACATTTTCAGGGATAACCTAAAGCACATAGATGAGAGAAACAAGGTGGTCAGCAACTACAGGCTTGGTCTGAATGAGTTTTCTGATTTGAGTCACCAAGAGTTTAAGAAGATGTACATGGGGCTGAAGGCTGATTTCTCTAGAAGAAGAGAATCCCCAGAGGAATTCACTTACAGAGATGTGGTTGATTTGCCGAAACCTGTGGATTGGAATCAAGAATCAAGGCTCATGTGGTAATTAAGTATGTATGAGTAGTGAGTACTGAGTGGCTATTTAATGTTCCAATTGTTCATCCAGCCACACATATACAATTTTCTTATTGATATATATTAATTAAAAACAACATATTGACATGGTGACGATGAATAAGAGTACTTGCAGGTAGTTGTTGGGCATTTTCGACTGTAGCAGCGGTTGAGGCCTTGAGGGAATAAACCAGATTGTGACCAGAAATTTAACATCTCTGAGCATGAGTTTATTGATTGTGACAGGGTGTTATGGACTATGCATTTTCTTTATTAGTGGCTAATAGTAATGGTTGAAATGTTGAATCCATGAGGAGGCATAGAGGAAGAAACTTGCGAGATGAGAAAGGTCAGCAATCCTATTCCTATCAGATAACATGGTTCTAATAACGCAATTACATCCAATGTACATTCACTTTTCTTATTCCCCCAGGATGAAGCCGCAGTTGTCACCATTAATTTAGCGGGTATCATGACCTGCCAGAAAACAACGAACAAAGCCTATTGAAGGCGCTTGCAAACCAATAGATCACGGTATGGCAGCTGTTGGATATGGGACATCAAAAGGGTTGGATTATATCATAGTGAAGAATTCATGGAGTCCAAAGTGGGGAGAGAAAGGATACACAAGGATGAGCAGATACACAGGGAAGCCCTGAAGGGATCTGCGGAATCTACAAGATGGCTTCTTATCCCGCTGAGATTATGCTCGGAAGTTTGAAGGGATGCAAAGAAAGAATTTAAAAAAATAAAGGAGAAGGAGAAGAGGATAATGGAAGGTTAATTAATAATTTTTTTTATTTATTTGAATTATTTAAATTTTTTAAATTAAGATAACTTTATAATGTTCATAAATATTAATAAGTGAGAGATTTAGAGGATTATTTAAAAAATTTTATTTTTTTTTCTTTTATAAAATCTCTAAATAATAGAAAAGCTTATAATAAATTATAAATCTTTCTTTTATCTTGTTTTTCTCCTTAACCGTTTATCTAAACAAAACATTAGCCTAACAAAAAATAAAGAGTAAATTATTCCAATATCCTTTTTATGTATTTATTTTTTTCACAAAACTCATTTATTTTCAAAACTTACACACAGACCTCCCTTCTTAAGGGAAGCATGTATAGTATGTTTTTAAAATATAAAGAAAATATGTATTAGTACTTAGGGGAGATATGTGTATATTTTTACAAATATTTAGAAGGACATGTGTTGGCTTTGAAAATAAAGAAAGGTTTATAAAAAAAACAAATAAATACCGGATAAGTTAGGGTAATTTACTCAAAAACAAAAAACACTCTTTCCTTTTCTTTCTGTTAATTTTAATTATAAATTCTGCACTCTCTGCCATTTCCTTTCTTTTCTTTTATTTCAAGCAATGTAACGTCTTCCAAATCTTATCCATCCATATAAAATGATAACATAATATTCAGCAATTTCATTTTTCTCTTCTCATAAGCGACTTTCCCGTTTGCAATTTCTGACTCTGACCTATGATTATTATGCTATATTTCTGTATTCTGTTTGTTTCTCAACTGGCCGGACACTGTTTATAGGCAGCTTCAATAATATACATACATCTCTCCAAATTTAAGGTGACAAATCGGATCCCTTTATTGGGCTTTGTTTTTCACATAACAACTTAATTTATTAACAAATAATCGAATCTTATTATTTAATCTATTCTTCTAAAAATACAAATGTTATTACTTTATTTTTTTAAAAAATTTTGACATCAATTTAGTTCTTAAATCATAAAATTGACATCAAAATCGTCCTTTCATATACAGATATAGATTAAGTTGATATAATTTTTATGATTAAGGAACTAAATTAATATTAATTTTGAATCATTGAATGACTAAATTGATAATCTTTTTCGATGACTGATAAATTAAATTGATATCAAATTTTTTTAAAAGATTAAAATGATGATACTTATATTTTTAGAGAAATAAAAAAGAGATTTAGTCTTTAATAAATTTGACCTCTCAAATATTTATCATTATCCACAAACTCATTAAATTATATACTATGTCAACATATGATTAGATGTTAAACAATTAAAATAAAATAAACTACAAATCAATCATAATTAAATCTAAAACCAAAAGTTAATCTCTCTCAGTTTATTTTTATTTGTCGTGTAAAAGAAATTTTCTTATTAAAAAAATATTTGTCATTTAATAATATTAAAAAAATATTAATTTGCTTTTTTAGCTTTATTTATATTTTTTAATAGACAGATAATTAATGAAATAAATAAAATTAGAAAAGAGAGAAAGTATTAATAATGTGAGAGAATAGTCATATTGAATTATATTTTTTTACAATTGATACTATTTATTAATTTTTTTAATCTTTATACAAAACCTTAAACGATAAATAAAAGTAGATGGAATGAGCATAAACATAAATTTGTTACATTTTCATATGTTAGAATAATTAAATTGTATTTATTATAATTAAATACAAATAAACTATATTTAACAAATATAAGTGTTTATCAAAAAATAACTAACTTAATATTTTTTAGTGTAAATAAATAATATTTTTATAGGATTCGATCTATTTAAATTATCTCATAAATTTAATTTTTCTAAACTAAGAGTGATACATATATATTACATAAAATAAGTATAATATATTTACTTTATTAAACAAGTAAACATAAATTGTATTTAGATTTAAATTTTAAAAAATATTTAAAAAGAATAATTTTATATTTTTTTAATTTAATATTTTAATAATTTTTTTAATTATTAAATTAAAAATATTAAACGTATTTTAAAATTTTAAGTTAATAAATATTTTTATTTTTTAAAATATTTTTTATTATGTATTAGGAAGATCATTAAAAAATGCGTTAAGAATATTTTAATTATTTTACAATAAATTTAATGTTATTTATATTTTTGTTTATAAAATATCGGTACTTATAAATTTAAAAATTGATTAAAATCGACTCATATTATTTTTTTCTTTTTAAGTTGATGATACCGTATTACTGTTCTATTTTTGGCACAAACCAAAAGAAAAAAAAAAAAACCACCTCAGTGGGCATATGATAAATGGGCGTGAAATCTGGAAAGAGAAATCAGAATCGCAGGAGAGGAACTGAAATTGAATAGAACTAGAGAAGAGAAGAGGAAATCGGATCGGAGCAGGTATGCACTTGAGCGAGAACGAAGGGATTGAAGACAAAGCCTTCGTGGTAACGGGCGGGCTCGGATTCGTAGGCTCTGCTCTCTGCTTGGAGCTCGTTCGAAGAGGTGCACGACTCGTCCGAGCCTTTGACCTTCGCTCCTCTTCTCCTTGGTCCCATCTTCTCAAGCACAAGGGTGTCCACTTCGTCCAAGGTTCCATTTTTTTTCCCTTCCCAACCCAGATCCACACCTTCACCTTGTGTGCGTTTTTAGAGTAAATTACTTCAAATTCTTGTCTTTCTACAAAAGTTCTTCTATTTTTAAAATTTAAAACTTACACACAATTCTTTTTCGACCGAGGTATGTATAGTGCGTAGATTTTTGATATCACGAGTATATGCAAGTTTAAAAAATAAAAAATATTTGTAAATAGACAGGTAAAATAGAGAAAATCTTAGAATAATTTACTCGTATTTTTATTATTTTAGTTACCCACCAAAAAAAATGTAATTTTTATAATATCATAACAACAACGATGGACTTGGACTGAGAGTGTACTCAACCTTAATCTCAATCAGGGGATGTTGTCTGCAAAGAAGATGTTGAAAAGGCTCTGCGCGGTGCTGATTGTGTATTCCACCTTGCGGCCTTTGGCATGTCAGGAAAAGAGATGCTCCAGTTTGGTCGTGTTGATGATGTCAATATAAATGGGACTTGTCTTGTTTTGGAGGCCTGCCTAGAACTTGGAATCAAGAGGCTTGTCTATTGCAGCACTTACAATGTTGTCTTTGGCGGTCAGCGCATCATCAATGGAAATGAGGCTCTGCCTTATTTCCCAATTGATCACCATCTTGATCCATATGGCCGCAGTAAATCAATCGCTGAACAGTTGGTTCTAAAGAACAATGCCCGTCCTCTCAAGTAACTTTTCCTTTCTATTTCTCACTGTTATCATTATTTTCATGGCTACTTAATTTCTGTGTAGCTACTTTCATAGCTGAGTTAGTTGCTTACCTTCTTCATCCTGTAAAGGAATAAGACCGGGAATCGTCTCTACACTTGTGCGCTGCGTCCTGCTGCAATCTATGGACCAGGTGAAGACAGGCACCTTCCAAGGATCATAACCGTGGCAAGGTTGGGTCTGCTTCTGTTCAGAATTGGCGACCCAAGTGTCAAATCAGATTGGGTTTTTGTGGATAACCTTGTCCTTGCTCTTATATTGGCAAGTATGGGACTTTTGGATGACACTCCTGGAAAGGGAAAACGCCCTATAGCTGCTGGCCAGGCCTATTTCATATCTGATGGTAATCATTTGTTTATTGATGTTTCTACTGACTGACTATGCTGAAACTTACAATAACAAAAGCTGACTCTTCTTACAGGTTCTCCGGTCAATACATTTGAATTCATCCAACCTCTACTCAGGAGTTTGGATTATGAACTACCAAAGACTTCCTTAGCTGTCGATCATGCTCTTGTTCTTGGGAAAATTTGCTGGGGTGTTTATACAATCTTATATCCATGGCTGAATCGATGGTGGCTCCCTCAGCCATTCATCCTTCCCTCTGAAGTACATAAGGTCAGTCCTCTCATTCTTGCTGAATAGTTGGGGACTTGTATGTACTTCACAGGTTGCATGCTTGAAATAAATAAACCTTGAACGTGTTGTATAGCTATGTTTATCACAGCTCAATCCATTCAAGAAAATCCTTCCTTTCCCATATGTTCTCCTGTTCTTAACTTAGCCAGCCCAAGTGTTTTAGATGAAGATGCACACAGCTACTGTAATGCTTTGTATAGCTACATTATCTGCCGTCATATTTGTTCTTTGACAGGTGGGGGTGACCCATTATTTCTCTTACCTTAAAGCCAAAGAGGAGATTGGCTATGTTCCCATGGTGACCCCGAGAGAGGGAATGGCTTCAACCATATCTTACTGGCAAGAGAGGAAAAGGACTACTCTGGATGGGCCTACAATCTACGCGTGGCTGTTTTGTGTCATTGGAATGATCTCACTGTTTTGTGCTGCATTCTTACCTGACATAGGGCTAGTGTGCCTTCTCAGAGCTGTGAGTCTTTTCTTCTTTCGGTCATTGTGGATGACAAGGCTGGTGTTTTTTCTAGCTGCAGCTGCACATATCATTGAGGCCGTTTATGCTTGGCACCTGGCTAGAAGGGTGGATCCTGCTAATGCAAGTGGCTGGTTTTGGCAAACTTTTGTTCTGGGGATATTTTCGTTGCGTTTTCTGTTGAAAAGGGCAAGGAAATAAGTAAGTTGTACAATAGTTACATGTTGGTTGGGAAATGAATTATCTGTCCTGTCGATAGTATGACAAAATGAAAACCACCAGCAAATTTAACGAAATACCGGCTAAGGAAAAGATATCGATTGCAAAAATAAAGACTGAATGAGAGGATGGAAGAAAATATAAATGTCAACTCTTTGTTTTTTCTTTGAAGTTTCCTTAGTTGGAGTGAAAATGGGATTGCAAAGAATAGAGTTAGAGAAAATTGACAAATTAGTTCAATTTATGGCATAATGAGTTTACAGACATCTTTCTGTTCCTCCTACCGTATATGATATTGTACATTTGATTTAACTTGTGTATATGTAAGTGGATCTTATAATTTAAAAAATTTATATATCTATATATCTTTATTTAACTTAATCTAAATTAAAATTAGAATATGTATCTATAATGTTATTTTTATTTAATTCAATATGGTTTTAAAAAGTATGATATCAAATACATTTTGATAAATGGCAAAAATCTTCGCACCAATGAGCATATGTGGGGATTACTTGTGATAGGACGAGAGATGTATACCTTATTTAATAAACAAGAAAGGGAGAGGGGATCAAACTATTTGTTCCACGAGCACTATATTCACGAAATTTATATTGTCTTTTAACACTTTGTGCATTGTGATTTTATCTTTTTCATTATGCTGATATGTGAATTTATATTCTTTTATTATTTTATAATATTTTTTTTATTAAATGAGTTCATAATAATAAGATTTGTTATAAAAAAATTATATCATTCAAAGAATGAATATTTATGAATTAATTATCATAAAATATAATTGAATTGATATGTTATTTATAATATATTATTTTAATGTTATAAGTATTTTAAATTATTAGACAAAATTATACTATATAATATTAAATTTTATTCATTTATGTTTTTAGTTTGTAATTTTCAAAATTATTTTAAATTATTAAATATATGCATATATACAGGAGAGACGATAGGACAGTTCCTCCCGGACAGCCATGTTAACATTCCTATTATATAAATTTGTATGTGGATTATTATATGCTGTTATACAACAGCATGTTCTGAACTGGTTTGGATGTCATTTTTAATAAAAAAAATTTTGCAATTTAGTGTATTCGAATGACTCTTTTGAAAACGATGTGAAAAACTTAAAAAAAAAATTAATATTGTGCTTTCTTCGTACAATGAAGAAACTATTTAAACAGAAAATAGTTTTTATGTAAAAAATATTTTAAAAATAATTACAAGAAATATCTTTTTTTTCAAAACACATCCAAACTAGTCCTATATATAATAATAGAAAGTTATATAGTAATATTATTTCTAGCCAATAAGTCAAAATAATAACAACAAAAATAATATTATCTGAAAGTCAAAATAGATTAATTGATAAAATCTATCTGATAATTCAAAGTGAAATATTAGTTATACATACATTTTATCTCACATTTTTTACATACCTAAGATTAACCAATTGTTAAATTAGTTTAATCATTTAATCAATACAATTAATCATTTGCTGATATGGTAAGAGTAGTTGATTAATTAATTAGCAAACATATTTAACTAATAATATGTCTATATATAATCACAAATTTAAAAGGAATTATTTGATACGATTATTATTGGACCTCATTAAAAAAATTGACATAATCCTAATAACTACCTTCGTTGTAAATGATAAGAAGAAGTCCTAAAAGGATTAAGATAAATACAAATACGAGCCTAATGATGGGGCTTATCAATTCCTCTTCAAATAAATTAGGCTACCTTGTATATAAGAAATAATCTACCTTTTAGATAAATATGCCTATCATCATATACTTGTAAATTGTTACCACCTCTAATTTGAGCATCGATAAACCTTGGTGAATGAAGCAGGGTTGATCATTATACATATTGGTTGGATTCCAAGTATTTTTAAATTCTTTAAATCTAGTCTAAAACATTGGCGTCATTTGTAGGAACACGGTAAATTCCTATTCCGAACCACCACCATTATCATGTCAAATATCAAAAGACAAGTTAAAAATCATAAAAGGGTTGAAACATTTGCTGCCAATAATGCTACTGGAGTTCTTCAACCTCAAAATCAATGAACTCATTAAGTGAAAACTCAAAAGAAATTCCAAAGAAAAATCCCAAAAGGAACCTAGGTGGAAACACAGGTGAAAACCCAAAGGAAAATCTAAGAGGAAGGCAGAAGGGAACTCAAGACTAAGGTAAAAAAATCTAACTATGTTTGGTACAGGGGTAGATTTTCATGTGATATGTTTTATATACAATTTTGTATACAAATTGTGAAAATTTACCCCATATTGTATACAAAACTCATCCCATCAAATTTATCTTTATTTTTACTCCCATACCAAACTAAGCTTAAGGTCTTTCAAGAGGTAGAGTCTTAAAAGGAGACAAACATTACCTAAGAGACATAAATGAAAAGGAGATTAAAGTTGGAGCTAAGAAGTAAAGTTTCAAAATGAGACAAAAGTTGCCTAAGAGGCATAAACCCAACGAGAGACTAAGGTCCTCTAAGAGAAAAGGTCCTAAAAGGAGACAAACACCTAAGAGGCACAAATCCAAAAGGAGAATAAAGTCTTCTAAGAGGTGGAGTCTAAAAAAGCGACAAGTGTTACTTAAGAAGCACAAACCCAATGGGAGATTAAGGTCCTTGAAGAGGTAGAATCCCAATAGAAAACAAACATTACCAAAGAAGCATAACTCAAAAAGAGAGACTAAGGTCCTCCAAAAGGTAAAATCCCAAAAGAAGACAAACATTGCATAAGAGGCATAAACCCAAAAGAAGACTAACTTCTTCCAAGAGGTAGAGTCCCAAAAAGAGATAAACTTGCCTAAAAGAAATAAACTCAAATGGAGACTAAGGTCCTCTAAAAGTTAGAATCCCAAAAAGAGACACATGTTACTTAAAAGGCACAAATTCAAAGGGAGATTAAGGTCCTCCAAAAGGTAGAGTCCCAAAAGGAGACAAATATTGCCTAAGAGGCATAAACCAAAAATGAGACTAAAGTACTCCAAGAGGTAAAGTCCCAAAAAAAGACAAACATTGCTTAAGAGGTATAAACCTGAAGGGAGACCAAGGTCCTCTAAGAGGTAGAGTTCCAACAAGAGACAATTGTTACCTAAAAGGCATAAACCAAAATGGAGACTAAGGTCCTCCAAGTGGTAAAGTCTCAAAAAGAGACAAATGTTGCCTAAGAGATATAAACCCAAAGAAAGACTACGGTCTTTCAAAAGGTAGAGTCCCAAAAAGAGACAAACTTACTAAAGAGGCATAAACTCAAACGGAAAATAAGGTCCTTCAAAAGGTAGAATAAAGGAGACAAACGTTGCCTAAGAGGCATAAATTCAAAGGAAGACTAAGTGTTGGGCAGTAGAAGAACCCACAACAAGCACGTAAGAAGAAAAGAAATAAAACACAATAAAAACACAAATATTTAACATGGTTCGGTCCTCTTGATCTACATCCATGATCCCTAAAAGGGATAAAAAATAATTTATTAATAAATGTTAAATTATAATTTTTGCATGGATAACGCTGCAAATCCTCCCACAAATACTGACCACCCAATAGCCCAATTACAACATCTCTCAAGTGTTAAGGCTCTCTCTCAGGTGATACTCTACCCTAATAAGCAAAGGCTTATTTATATAAACAACCCCCTATAGGCTTTTTCAAATTAGGCAGTGTGAGACTTAGGTCAATTACACAATAAATCTTCCTTTTAGCCAAGTCCTCAAATACTTCAACTTGGTCAAAAAATTGAACTCTCTTCTCAGTCATCGTCTTCTTCTCTACTTTGCTATCTTCAAGTGTTCCCCTCATGAAATAACTTTCTAAATAACAAATGTTTTTTTTGCCTTTCTTGCCTTGTAAAACCAAGCGGCTTCCCTTGTACACTTTGCATGTCTTCCCAATTCCCACATACTTGTACTCATGTGACGTTATCTCTCCTAATAAAATTATGTTGACATTAGCAATAGGCACATACCTCACATTGGGAATATCTTGGACCTTACCATTGCGAAGCTTTAAGCGAACTCTTCCCATGCATTCAACTTTCAACTTCTGTTTCTTTCCCATATTGATGCATCTAAAATCTCTATTTTTTTGCAAAGTAATCAACATGGCTTGATCCTTACACACATGCATGTCGGCAGCAGAATCTAGCACCCATATATAATGATTCACAATAGAATCATTATCAATACTCTCTACATGATATAGATCTTCATCATCCAAAGATTCAACTACGTGAACGTCAACCTTCACATTTCCTTTGAGCTGGTTTATACTCTTCAAATCTTATCTCAGTTGTGGACATTAAGATTGGATCTACTCTTTCTCTTTACAGTAGTGACATTTCACATCACTGATATTCCTAGATTTTCCTCGTTGTCCACCACTTCCACAAGAATTGTTTTATCCTCTTTGAGATCCCCCCACAGCTAGTGTGCTTCCACTCTCATTGGTATAATTATCTCTATGCATTCTTTGATCCTCTCACAAGAGGGTAGTCACATTATCTAACTTGATGGTATTCTTCACAACCAACATTAATCTCACCAATGATCTATAAGACTGAGGCAATGAAGCTAATAAAGCAATTGCTTGTTCTTTATCACTTGGCTTCTCTCCTATATTTAAAAATTGACAAACTAGCAGGTTAAACTCATTAATATGATCATGTAAATTGGTACCATTCTCAATGTGTATAAGTCTATCTTCAAATACAGGCAGTTAATTAGTGAGTTCAATGCATAAATCTCCTCTAACTTTTTCTAAATTTCCTTAACTGTTGTCTTATTTAACATTGTGTACTTGATTGTAGGAGTAAGAGCTAACCTGATTGTACTTGTAGCTTTCCTCTGAATAGTCTTTCACTTACTCTCTTTCATCTCTGCTGGCTTTTTATCATCCTAAGCCACTTGCACCAAAAGATCTTGTATTGCGCATTGCTATATAGTGAAATTGCACATCCCATCAAAGAGCTGCACCTCAAATTTCATTGCACCAGCCATAATGTGGAAAAAACACTCCTCCCTCTTTTCTTACAATAGCAATTATCCTCCATCAATCAAACCAAAAGTTCTGATACTAGTTGTTGGACAGTGGAATGACCCACAACAAGCAAGAAGAAAAGAAAAAAAAATACAATAAAGACACAAATATTTAATATAGTTTGACCCCCTTGATGATCCACGAATCCTAGAAGGGATAAAAAATACTCTATTAATATTACATTAAATTACAACTTTGGCACGGACAAAGCTGCAAATTCTCTCACAAATATTGACCACCCAATAACCCAATTACAACCTCTTTCAAGTGTTTTTGGTTCTCTCTTATGTGATACTCTACCCCAATAAGAAAAGGCATAAGCAACCACCCATAGGCTTATTGAAGTTAGGCAATATGGGACTTAGATCAATTATACAACACAAAGATCCTTCAAAAGAGGTAGCCTAAAAGGCTCAAAGAGGCAGAGTATCAAAAGAAGAGCCTAAGAAGCATAATCTCAAAGGAAGACTAAGGTCTTATAAGAGCCAGAATCTCAAAGGAGACAAATATTGCCTAAGAGGCTCAAGCCCAAAAGGAGATTAAGGTCCTCTAAAAGATAAAGTCTTAAAAAAAGACAAACGTTACCTAAGAGACATAAACTCAAAAGAAGACTAAGGTGCTCCAAAAGGCAGAATCCCAATAGAAGACAAGCGTTGCCTAAAAGGTATAGAACCAATAGGAGACTAAGATCTTCCAAAAAGTAGAGTCCCAAAAGAAGACAATTATTGCCTAAGAAGCATAAATCGAAAGAAAGACTAACATCCTCCAAGTGGTAAAGTCCCTAAAATGGACAAACGTTACCTCAAAGGCATAAAATCAAAAGGAGACTACGGTCCTCCAAAAGGTGGAATCCTAAAAAAAGAGAAAAGTTGCCTAAGAGGCATAATCTCAAAGGAAGACTAAGGTCTTCCAAGAGGTAAAGTTCCAAAAGGAGACAAATATTACCCTTGAGCACAAACCCAAAGGGAGATTCAGGTTTTCCAATATGTAGAGTCTAAAAAAGAGACAAATATTGCCTAAGAGGCATAAACTCAAAAGGAGACTAAGGTTTTCTAAAAAATAGAGTTCCAAAAAGAGATAAATATTGCCTATAAGAGACATAAACCTAAAAGGAAGTTAAGGTGCTCTAAGAGATAGAGTCTCAAACGGAGACAAACATTACCTAAGAGGCATAAATCGAAAAGGAGACTCAAGTCTTCCAAGTGGTAAAGTCCTAAAAAGAGATAAACGTAGCCAAAAATGCATAAAAACAAAGTGAAACTAAGGTCCTCTAAGAGGTAGAGTCCCCAAAGGGGGATAAACATTACCAAAGAGGCATAAACCAAAAAAAGAACAAACGTCCTTCAAGTGGTAAAATCCCAAAAAGAGACAAACGTTACCTAATAAAACCAAAAGGAGACTAAGGTCTTCGAGAGGTAAAAATCTCAAAAAGAGACAAACGTTACTTAAAAGACATAATGTTAAAGGAAGACTAAGATTATTTAAGAGATAGAGTCCCAAAAGGAGACAAACATTGCTTAAGAGACACAAATCGAAAGGGAGATTAAGTTTCTCTAAGATATAGAGTCTCAAAAAGAGATAAATATTGCCTGAGAGGCACAAACTCAAAAGGAGACTAAGGTTCTCCAAAAGGCAAAGTCCTGCAAGGTGACAAATATTGCCTAAAAGGCATAAATCCAAAGAGAGACTAAGGTCCTCTAAAAGATAGAGTCCCAAAAAGAGATAAATATTGCCTAAGAGGCTAAACCGAAAAGGAGACTAAAGTCCTCCAAGTGGTAAACTTACAAAAAGAGACAAACGTTATCGAAAAGGCATGAAACTAAAGGAAGACTAAGGTCCTCTAAGAGGTAGAGTCCCAAAGAGGAACAAACATTGCCAAAGATACATAAACTGAAAAAGGAGACTAACATCTTCTAAGTAGTAAAGTCCCAAAAGGAGACAAACATTGCCTAAAAGGCATAAAACTAAAAGGAGACTAAGAGGCAGTGTCTCAAAAAGAAACAAATGTTACCTAAGAAGCATAATCTTAAAAGAAGACAAAGGTCCTCCAAGAGATAGAGTCCCAAAAAGAGACAAATATAGCCTAAGAGGCACAAACTCAAAAGGAGACTAAGATTTTTCAAAAGGTAAAGTCCCAAAATGAAACAAATATTGCCTAAAAGGCATAAACCCAAAGAGAGACTAAAGTCCTCCAAGAGGTAGAGTCTAAAAAGGAGACAAACATTGCCCTTAGGCATAAACTAAAAAAGAGAATTAAGTCCTCCAAGTGGTAAAGTCCCAAAAAGAGACAAACATTACCTAAAAAGCATAAAACCAAAAAAAGACTAAAGTCCTCGAAGAGGTAAAGTCTTAAAAGGAGATAAACATTACCTGAGAGGCATAAACTGAAATGAAAACTAATGTCCTCCAAGTGGTAAAGTCCCAAAAAGAGACAAACGTTACCAAAGGGGTAAGGTACTCTAAGAGGTAGAGTCCTGAAAAAAGACAAATGTTGCCTAAGTGGCATAATCTCAAAGAAAGACTAAGGTCCTTCAAGAGTTAGTGTCCCAAAAGGAGACAAACATTGCTTAAGAGACACAAACCCAAAGGGAGATTAAGGTTTTCCAAGATGTAAAGTCTCAAATAGAGACAAATATTGCCTAAGAACATAAACTCAAAAGGAAATTAAATTTTTCCAAAAGGTAGAATCCCAAAAGGAGACAAACGTTGCTTAAGAGGCATAAAATCGAAGGGAGACTAAAGTCCTCCAAGAGATAAAGCCCCAAAACAGACAAACGTTAGCTAAAAGGTATAAAACCAAAGGGAGACTAAGGTCATCTAAGAGGTAAAATCCTAAAAAGAGATAAACATTACTTGAGAGGCATAAACTGAAAAGAAGACTAATGTCTTCCAAGTGGTAAAGTCCCAAAAGGAGACAAACGTTAACTTAAAGGCATAAAACCAAAGACAGTCTAAGGTCCTCTAAGAGGTAGAGTCCCAAAAAGAAACAAACATCGCCTAAGAGGCATAATCTCAAAGGTCTGACTAAGGTCCTCCAAGATGTAGAGTATCAAAAAGAGACAAATATTACCTAAGAGACATAAACTTAAAAGCAGACTAAGGTTCTCCAAAAGGTAGAGTCCCAAAATAGGACAAACATTACTTAAAAGGATAAACCCAAAGGGTGGCTAAGGTCCTCCAAGAGGTAGAATCCTAAAAAGAGATAAATGTTAACTAAGAAGTATAATCTCAAAGGAAGATTAAGGCCCTCCAAGAGATAAAATCCCAAAAGGAGACAAACATTGCCTTAGGCACAAGCCCAAAGGGAGATTAAGGTTCTCCAAAATGTAAAGTCTCAAAAAGAGACAAATATTACCCAAGAGGCATAAACTCAAAAGAAAACTAAGGTTCTCTAAAAGGTAGAGTTTCAAAAATAAACAAACGTTGCCTATAAGAGGCATAAACTTAAAGGAAAACTAAGGTCATCCAAGAGGTAGAGTTTCAAAAGAAAACAAATATTACCTAAGAAGTATAAACTGAAAAGGAGACTAAAGTCATCCAAGTGATAAAGTCCCAAAAAAAGACAAACGTTGTCAAAAAAGTATAAAATCAAAGAAAGGCTAAGGTCCTTTAAGAGGTAGAGTCCTAAAAGGGGTCAAACTTTGCCGAAGAGGCATAAACCGAAAAATGCGATTAATGTCCTCCAAGTGGTAAAGTCCTAAAAAGAGACAAATGTTATCTAAAAAGCATAAAACTAAAGGCAGATTAAGGTCCTTTAAGAGACAGAGTCCCAAAAAGAAACAAACATTACTTAAGAGGCACAATCTCAAAGAAAGACTAAGGTCCTCTAAGAGGTAGAGTCTTAAAAGAAAAAAGTTAACTTAAAGGCATAAAACCAAAAGGAATCTAAGGTTCTCCAAGAGGTAGAGTCCCAAAAAGAGACAAACGTTACCTAAGAGGCATAATCTCAAAGGTCAGACTAAGGTCTTCCGAGAGGTAAAGTCCTAAAAGGAGACAAACATTATCTAAGAGGTACAAACCCAAAGGGAGATTAAGGTTCTTCAAGATGAAAAGTCTCAAAAAAAGATAAATATT
The DNA here is from genome assembly GCA_019955255.1 of Castanospermum australe. Classification (NCBI taxonomy): domain Eukaryota; kingdom Viridiplantae; phylum Streptophyta; class Magnoliopsida; order Fabales; family Fabaceae; genus Castanospermum; species Castanospermum australe. The sequence continues at coordinate 602,336 of NSJW01000135.1, read as the reverse complement.
GCTTAAGAGACACAAACTCAAAAGAAGACTAAGATTGTCCAAAAGGTAGAGTTCTAAAAGGAGACAAACGTTATCTAAAAGGCCTAAACCAAAAGGGATACTAAAGTCCTCTAAGAACTAGAGTCTCAAAAGGAGACAAGCATTGCCATTAGGCATAAACCAAAAAAGAGACTAATGTCCTCAAAGTGGTAAAATCCTAAAAAGATACAAACATTGCTTGAAAGGCATAAAACTAAAGGCAGATTAAGGTCCTCCAAAAAGTAGAGTCCCAAAAGAAGACAAACATTACCTAAGAGATATAAACCGAAAAGGAGACTAAAGTCCTCCAAGTGATAAAATCACAAAAAGAGACAAATGTTGCCTAAAAGGTATAAAACCAAATGGAGACTAAGGTCCTCCAAGAAGTAGAGTCCCGAACGAAGACAAATATTACCTAAGACAAAAAGTGAAATGGAAACTAACGTCGTCCAAATGGTAAAATCCTAAAAAGAGACAAACATTACCTAAAAGGCATAAAACTAAAGGGGTAAGGTCATAATCTCAAACGAAAACTAAAGTCCTTGCAGAGGTAGAGTCCCAAAAGAAAACAAACATTGCCTAAGAGGCTCAAAATCCAAAGGGAGCTTAAGGTTTTCCAGGATGTAAAGTCTCTAAAAGAGACAAATATTGCCTAAGAGACATAAACTCAAAACGAAACTAAGATTTTCTAAAAAATAGAGTCCCAAAAGGAAACAAGCATTACTTAAGAGGCATAAAATTAAAGGGAGACTAAGGTCTTCTAAGAGGTAAAGTCCTAAAGGGAGACAAATATTGTCTAAGAGGTATAAAATAAAAAAGAGATTAAAATCCTCCAAGTAAGTATCAAAAAGAGACAAATGTTGCCTAAAAGACATCAAACCAAAGAGATACTATGGTCCTCTAAGTAGAGTCTCAAAAGGAGACAAACATTATCTGAGAGGCATAAACCGAAAAAGAGACTAATGTCCTCCAAGTAGTGAAGTCCCAAAAAAGAGACAAACGTTGCCTAAAAGGCATAATCTTAAAGAAAGATTAAGGTCATCCAAGAGATATAGTCCCAAAAGGTTATAAACATTACCTAAGAGACACAAACCCAAAGGGATATGTTCTCTAAGATATAAAGTCTCAAAAAGAGATAAATATTACCTAAGAGGCATAATCTTAAAAGGAGACCAAGGTTCTCCAAAAGGTAGAGTACCAAAGGGAGACAAACATTGCCTAAAAGGTAAAAATGCAAAGGGAAACTAAAGTCCTTCAAGAGGTAAAGCCTCAAATGGAGACAAACATTGCCATTAGGCTTAAACTAGAAAAGAAACTAAAGTTCTCCAAGTGGTAAAGTTCTAAAAAGAGACAAACGTTGCCTAAGTTGCCTAAGAGGAATAAATCGAAAAAGAGACTAAAGTCCTACAAGTGGTAAAGTCCCAACAAAAGACAAATGTTGCCTAAAAAGCATAAGACCAAAAGGAGATTAAGGTCCTCTAAGAGGTAAAGTCCCAAAAGAAGACAAATATTGTCTAAGAGATATAAATCAAAAAGGAGAATAACGTCCTCCAAGTGGTAAATTCCCAAAAAGGGACAAACATTGCCTAAAAGCCATAAAACCAAAGGGTCCTTCAAGATATAGAGTCCCGAAAAGAGACAAACGTTGCCTAAGTGGCATAATCTCAAAGGAAGACTAAGGTCCTCTAAGAGGTAGAGTCTTAAAAGGAGACAAACATTACCTAAGAGTCATAAACCCCAAGGGAGATTAAGATTTTCCATGATGTAGAATCTCAAAAGGAGACAAACATTGCCTAAGAGGCATAAACCTAAAGGGAGATTAAGGTTTTCCAAGTTGTAGAGTCTCAAAAAGAGACAAATATTATCTACGAGGCATAAATTCAAAAGGAAACTAAGGTTCTCCAAAAAGTAGAGCCCCAAGAGGAGACAAATATTGCCTAAGAGGCATAAACCAAAAAGGAGACTATAGTCTTCCAAGTGGTAAAGTCCCAAAAACAAACAAATGTTGCCTAAAAGGCATAAAACCAAAGGAAGACTAGGTCCTCCAAGAGGTAGAGTCTCAAAAGAAGACAAACATTGTCTAAGAGGCATAAACTGAAAGAGACAAACGTTACCTGAAAGGCATAAAACCAAAAGGAGACTAAGGTCCTCCAAGAGGCAGAATCCCAAAAAAAGACAAACGTTATCTAAGAGGCATCATCTCAAAGGAAGACTAAGGTCCTCCAAGATGTAGTGTCTCAAAAGGAGACAAACATTAACTAAGAAGCATAAACTCAAAGGGAGATTAGGTTCTCCAAGATGTAGAGTCAAAAAAAGAGACAAATATTGTCTAAGTGGCATAAACTAAGCAGAAGATTAAGGTTCTTCAAAATGTAGAGTCCCAATGGAACAGGCGTTGCCTAAGTGGCATAAACCCAAAGGGACACTAAGGTTCTCCAAGTTGTAGAGTCCCAAAAGGAGACAAACATTACCTAAGAGGCATAAACCAAAAAGGAGATTAAAGTCCTCCAAGTGATAAAGTCTCAAAAAGAGACAAGCATTACTTAAAAGATATAAATTCAAAGGAGACTAAGGTTTTCCAAAAGGTAATGTAGGGAAGCTCTACGACAGCTGTGTCCAATGATGGGGGTATCTGCAAATGCACTATGATGCTTAAGTTAGTTTCAATATAAAATGAGGTTAGGATTTAGGCATATAGTGAACATACAAAAAGATGGTCTCCATGGTACATTTAAATAGTGAGAATGAGACCCCAAGGATTTAAGATTCAATAAGGACTAAGGTTCAGGGCCCTTAAGGCTGGATGTAAATGATTGGACCTCAAGTTCAACAAGTACTTACAGGTCTACAATTTAATATTAAAGCACCCAAATTATAATATAAAACGCAATTTGATGCAATACATCAAACTTAATCTAGAACCCGAAAGTTTTGGCAACAAAATGAAGGAAATTCGATACCAATTCTAAATAATTAATAGTTTTTCAGTGATACTCAGACAAAAGGGCCTTACTTCAAATAGGTTTTCATTGGAAAATATTGTAAATATTGTGCATTTCAAACGTTCATGTCAGCTTTCAATTACAAAAAGTAGCACATCACTTTTTGGCCTCTAACCCTACAAAACTACTATCGATAGGTTTTCATTGGGAAATATTGTAAATATTGTGCATTTCAAACGTTCACGTCAGCTTTCAATTACAAAAAGTAGCACATCACTTTTTGGCCTCTAACCCTACAAAACTACAAAACAATGCATGATTTCGAGTTATGCAGCCTATGTTAGGAGAGTCAAAAAATTCATCAATTGGCACAGGATATAAAATCTAGGATTTTTTTTTGAATGAAAGCATAACCTTCCTAATGGGACTAGCGGAACACAAATTAAAATGTAAGTTCTTTTGTACCGCAAATTAAAAATTCATCCTGCTCCCATCTAGTGTAGTCTTGAAGTTCAATTTCATGTTTATGGTCCCCATCATGTGTTGATGAATGAACTAAACAAGGAACGTCGATAAAAAACACCTTAACCACTCAAAAAAGAGAGGCAATCTTGAGTACATGAAAACACCAACTCCCATGAATTCACCATTTAAGTGTATCCGGTTCAAAATTTTAAAACACCAACTCCCACGAATTCACCATACAAGTGTATAAGTTAGAAATTTTATGGAGTGGGCAATGAGACTAAATTTCATTCTATTTTCATTCTATTTTTTTATCAGGTATCTTTTTAAAGACTAAATTTCGAAGTGACTATGAGAGGCATCTTTTAAAGACTCTAAATTTCCAAGAGCCATCACCATGCAACGAAGATATTGACAGTGAAGGATGTCGAAATTCCCCAGAAGGGCAGAAGTTCCATAATTTCTCGAATATGAAAATAAAATGGCAAAAGTTAATCATCCTAGACATATTTTGATAAGAATAGAGGCGCTTGAGGGAAGCAGGTAAATGGGCAACCATAAATTCCAGATCCTAAAGACAGGTCTTGTCCAGGTCATCAAAGTACGAATGTTCCATAGCTTTCTTTGCAGAAATCCGCTTTGAAGGCTCATATTGCAACATTTGCTGGAAAAACAAAATAAAACAAAACAAAACAAAAACAAAAAAGAGAGAGAGTGAAACGGAACAACCCCTTGATTCATTCTCCAAGAAATAAGATCAACGCAGTACTAGCGAGAGAGAAAGAGAGTTAAGAGATAACTCACAGATAGTAGATCCAGCCCAAGCTCATCCAAGTTAGGTACAGCCGTTGACAGACTTTGAGGGCTCCACTGGGGGTACTCATGCCAGTTCATTAGTTTACTAACGCCTGGCCACACCTCTTCATTAGGAGTACCCAAAAGTCTGCACAAAGAGGGCAGAATTATATACTAACTCATATACAAAAGATACATAAAATGAAGCAATGCAGGTAATATTCTTGCTAAACATGTCACCTGAATATATGAAGGAGTTGTTGCAGCTCGGAATCACCAGGAAAGAGTGCTTGCTTGGTGACAAGTTCAGCTACAATTGAGATGAAAATATATTAAAAGCCTGCCACATAAACAAATAGCACTTGATTGAAAGTTCTCAAGGACTCAAGATCCTTACCAAATATGCAGCCAACGGACCACATATCCACCGCCATTGAGTAATGGGTAGCTCCCAAAAGGACTTCAGGAGCTCTATACCACAGCGTTAGTATCTGAAATAGAGGTAACAGGAAAGTGTGATGGCCATTCTTGATATTGATGCCACAGAAGCCATGAAAGCAGAGGAAAAAGAGAGGGCAGAGGCTCCACCTCATGCGTGTATTTCTTGATCGGCACTGTAAATGCTCGAGCAAGTCCAAGATCAGCTATTTTAAGCATCATTGTTTTTCGGTCCATCAAGAGATTGTGAGGCTTCAAGTCCCTTTACAAACATCAGAAAAGAGAGGCAATCTTGAGTACATAAATTTCCAATCATGTATCATGTATGTGGGATAGAAGTCACAGGGAAACGAAACGAAGAAGAAAGGTTACCTGTGCAAGATTCCATGACCGTGGCAGAAAGCAACGCCCTTGCAAAGTTGGTACATCAAACTCTGCATTGGAAACGTAACCAAGATTCATGAACACATTGAGAACAAGAACCCCATAAAAAAAAAGGGGGGGCAGGGAATGAATGTAGATGTACTTTGACGGTTTTTGGAGGGATGTTTTCTCCATTTTGACGGAAACAACGAATGAATTTCTTGAGATCGGTGTCCATGAACTCAAAGACCAAGTAGAGCACCGTCTTGCCTTCCTTGTTCTGGCCTTGTTTTACATCCATGAGCCTGTGGGAACAATTAGTATTGTTTTAGGGAAAACCCTTTTTCTTTAAAAAACCCTATAATTACAAATTTTAGGGAAAGATGGGAATTGGAGTTGAAAACTTGAAATTGAAAACCCTAAAAGAGACCTGACGACATGGGGATCCCGGGAGAGAGCATGAGCAATTAGTAATGTTTTACATCCATGAGAATTAGTAATGGGGGAACAAGTAGGGAAAGAACGGTGTCGATGAACTCAAAGACCAAGTAGAACACCGTCTTGCCTTCCTTGTTCTGACCTTGTTTTACATCCATGAGCCTGTGGGAACAATTAGTATTGTTTTAGGGAAAACCCTTTTTCTTTAAAAACCCTATAATTACAAATTTTTAGGGAAAGATGGGAATTGGAGTTGAAAACTTGAAATTGAAAACCCTAAAAGAGACCTGACGACATGGGGATCCCGGGAGAGTATGAGCAATTAGTAATGTTTTACATCCATGAGAATTAGTAATGTGGGAACAATTAGGGAAAGATGGAAATTGGAGTTGAAAACTTGAAATTGAAAACCCTAAAAGAGACCTGACGACATGGGGATCCCGGGAGAGCATGCGCAAAATGGAAACCTCGCGGAGAGTGGTGGGAGGGACGCCTTCTTCGTCCTCGTGGAGGCGAGTCTTCTTGAGGGCAACGATCTTGCCAGTAGCCTTCTCTCTTGCCCTGTACACCTTCCCATAGGTCCCTTCTCCAACCTTCTCTAGTTTCTCGAACGCGTCCTTCGCCGATAGAGTACCACCCACAGTCACTGTCTTCTCCATCTCTCTCTCTCTCTTCTCTCTCGATCTCGATTTCTCTCTCTCTGGTTCTGGTCCTGGTTCGTGAGTGACTCCCTCGGCAATTCAACTTCAATATATAGCCGTTGGAATATAATAGAAACGTTGAGCAACGGACACTCTTTTTTGAAATTCAAATCGCGCTCCCCTTCACCCTTCCCCCTCGTCGGTCATCGGGATCAGATCAGGAATTCCAATACAAGTAGTTTATTCCTTTTCTAAATGTATTCCCATTTATGGCCCAATCCTTGCTGATTCATTGCCTATACAAAAAAAATTTAATTCTATTTATTTCCAAATAATTAATTATAAAGATTTTTTTATTTTTTACTCTATATATATGTATTTTTTAATTAGTGAAAAAGAATTCAAGATTAATGTTATAATTTTAAATTTATTTCCATTTTTAACTTATCATGAAATGGCCCATGTCTAAAATAAGGTTAGGTTAGTCATTTGGAGTACACCAAAAAAAAAAAAAAGATTAGTCATTTGGCTTTCCATTAATATATGAGAATACTAGTCGATTGGATAATATGTTTACAAAACAATACTTTATACCTATATTTTATATTTAAGCATAATTATATTTTTGTCCCTTTGGTTTCAATAAAATTCAATTTTTATCTTTGTAGGTTTAAAATTAAATAATGTTGTCCATGCAGTTTTCAAATTGACGAAGAGAGTTCTCTTATCAAACTAGCATTGATGTAAAATTTTATTTTATAGTTAAATTTTGATTGATTGTTTATGTAAAATATTTCACATTAGATATAGTTATGTGTTGATATATCATTAAAAAAGTTTGAATTTTTAATTAATATTGTCATAATTAAATTTTTTTAATAATATATTAACACATGATTAAATGATAATGTAAATATATTTTATGAATCAAAATTAATTTTTTTATTTTAGATTAAGAATATTTTTTAATTAATTTGTATCTCAATTCAAAGTATTTTTTTATTAGTTTAAAAACTACAAGAATAAAATTATTGCAATTGAAATGAAAGAGACCAAAATCAAACTTTAATCAAACTTGGAGGAACAAAAATATAATTAAGCCTTGTGCCCAAATTTGTAAAACAAATATATCTATCCCCAAAGAAAATCTGTGTCCTAATCCAATCAAAATGAACGTTATAACATGTATATTAAGTTTTACTCTTATTTTAATTTGATAAAATTCTATAAAAATATTCATAAATTTATACAAATTATATTATGTATCTTTTTTCTCAAAAATAATAATAATAATAATAATAATAATCTATCCATATACTACTATTATTTATACTATTATATAGAGAATTTTTTTCTTTGGTCTCAATTTTTTTATTTTTTAAAAGACTATTACTAATTAATTAAATATAAATAGAAAAAAAAGTGAAAATGTAAACATGACCATTTTTTTTAATAATCACTTTATAGTTACAATTATTTTCAAATATAGGAATTTTTTACATTAATTACATTATTATAACTATCCTAAAATTTATTCTACTTTTAAAGAAATATTTTTAATTAATTAATTTATAATTAAAATAAATTTATAATTAATAAATTTATAAATTAATATAAACAAAAATTTAAAAAAAATATGAATTGAGAGTCACATTTGCCTCAAGACTCTAATAATAAATTACTGAAACTAAGAATTCCTATTCATGTAATTGGACTAGATTAGACTAGTCCAACAACTACAAATACAATCACCCACAGCCACGGCTTGTCTCCGGATCTACCCCGACTGTAAGTAATTTATTGTATTTAATTGTTCAGAAATTAAGGAACCAAAATTTCCATATGTTTATTTGCCCAAATGAAGAATGGTGAAGGCTGGTGCGTTTGGGTTTGCTGCCGCTAGGAGCCAGCTCTTTTATTTCCTGAATCTGCAAGCTGCTTTACTAAGCATTGGGTGGGCGTGAGCAAAAGGACAAAAAAGAAGGTTGCTCAGCTCTTTTAAACAGTGTATCTTAGGATTAAATTTTATACACTTAATTTTATATAAATTTAATTTTAGTTAAAAGTAAATTTATAATAAAGTGATTTATATTTAAAAAATTTTATTTAAAAAATAATTTTAACATAATAATTATTGTTTGAATAGCATTAATAAAAATTACTTTTAGATGTATAATTATCAAAATAGTATTGTCATTTTTATTTTATTTCATTGTTTTTGTGATTCACCTTAATAAATGGCATTAATGTTGTTGTAATAATTATTTTTTTATTTTTTTATTTTTTTGTGATATTATTAAATTAAAATATAAATATACATAGTATTTTAAATTTTTAAAATAATAAATATTCTCAAGAGTAATCACAGGTCCAAGTCAACCCTTAAACCCAATTTATCCGAACTAACCTAATAAGAAAATTTTGAGTTGGGTCAAGTAAACAGGTTAGTTTGAATAAATTTTTTAAAAATTAATTGTAACCGGTTTGGGTTTGGTTTTTCAAACCCAATGACTCAATCCCGCTACTCATCCTTATTTTTCTTTTTCTAAAAGCTTGAGGAAGGCTTTGCCTGTTTGTCGTGTGCGACACAAAATGATAGTGTGTGTTGTGCATGCAATGCTGTTTTGCTCTTGAACCAAAAATCCCCTTGCTTTCGGTGCCTCCTTTTTCATCTAGTGCCTCCTATTTCCTCTCCCTCCATTCCATTTTTGCTCCTGTACTCTACCCTAAGTCTCATTTTTTCCGATGCTCCTCTGCCCCTTGAGTGTGGTGCCACCTTTGCCCTCCCCTCACTGCCACAGTGACCGCCAATGCCACGCAAGCCTGACAGAGCTCTCCGATCTTCACCAATTTTAGGCAACCTTCACCGACATGATGGTACAACTTCAAGTTTTGCCTATTCTACAACCTTTTTTTTAATATTATTTTAGATTTTTTTATTATGTAAAAGGAATAAGCAAGCAACTAGATGACCCGAATCGATCCAATTTGAACATGTTTAGGTTAGCTCGGGTCCAGTTAAGTGATTTTTTTGGTCAAAATTGACCCAACCCAACATAAGTCTTTATAATTGGTTTAAACATTATTTATCCCTCAACTTGACCCGTGATCATCCTTAAATATCCCATTTAAAAATTTACAGAAGAAATAAAATTTTATATAATAAACAAGAAAATTGTAAAATTAAAATTAGTTCTCGTGATTCTTCTTTTTTTAATATATATTTTAACATAGGAACGAAGCAGATGAGCTCCATAGTCCACACGCATATACCTAAGAGGTCATTATAGTCTTTGAGCCATAAAGGTTTTCAAGGGACACATTTAACAAATGCAAAAGCAACTCTATTTCACTTCATAAGAAATTCTGACTTGAGAACAAAAACATGTCAAATATGGTTCACCGTATATTTTGCCAAACATAATTCTTTAAGCATAAAAGCTCGTTTGTTCATTTTAAACGCATGTTTGGCTCAACAAATGTGAAAAAAAGCCCCATTTGCCGAAATTATATGTGTTCATCACATATTGATTTTAAAATGATAAGTTAAATACAAAAACCTCCTCAAACTTTAATTTATGAGCAATTTACCTTGAATAGTCAAAACACAATGTGTAAATTTTTGTGTTTAGATCATTTTTCAAATTCAGAGAGTAAATAACACATAAATCAAAGTTAAAAGTTTTATACCCAAAAAAAAAAGTTTGAAGAGGTTTTTAAATTTTACCTTATCATTTTAACTGAGTACATAATAGGCACTTAACATTTTTCGTTAATGGATTGGAGTACCTTGACAGATGGGTTGTTTTAGCATATTTGGTATAGTTCGAGGAATTTTTTGACTCTTTTTAAAATTCAATAGGTAAATAGCATTTGAGGGAAAGTTAATTTTACCCTTCTTAAAATGATACTTCCCGTTGGAGAAGGCCATAACAAACCTGGGTGCAGCAATGCTTACCTAAACACCACTATAACCTAAGGATCTGGAGAGCTCAAACACCACTATAACCTAAGCGGCAGAAATCCCAAGATGATAACAATTAACAAACCAGAAGTTGCCCATCTTATTTTCTGATTTTTCTACAGCTTTTAGCACTTGGATTCGTCAAAAATATTTCCCCCCATGGTGCTGAAAAGACAACAAAGAAAGCCATGTTATAAAATTCACATCTGGACCTACCTGCATTGGCATGTGAAGATAAGGACTCCAATCTCACATGTAAACATTAAATGTTTAACAAACAATAATAAGAGAACCATGCAATCTTACAAAAGGCACTTCAACCCAACCTCGTTAATCTTTGAATTGCATTTCTTACATCCCAAGAACACCAGCTGCACAACCAAACCCCGTAGCCCCCAGCCTACAGGGGAAAGACATGCATGTAAACTTCTTGATATCATACAGCTGAACAGACACACACACACAAAAAAAGAAACAACACAATCGAGAAGAAAAAACTGGTAAAGATAAAGCTGCCAGCTGCCAGTAGTTTAAAAAGAAAAACTGTATTTGTTAGGTTCTGGAGCTAACTGCCATAACCTTCCTGAGGGCAGAAGGTCTAAAGAAAGTAAAGTAATAAACCCAACGACCTAAACAGAGAAACCTCTTTGTCCAAGATAATTCCTAACTGATACAGCATGCAATGCGCAGGGTGAAAAAACATGCCGGGATGCCTTGTTTGACAAAAAAATAAATAACAAGAAAATAAAGCTAGAGCTCACTCTTGCTGTAATATATAATGAATCAACATGATAGTTTCCAAAGCCAAGCAAGAATACTCCCAAATTTTCTAACTGCATAACTGCAAACCAAGGCAAGCTAAAACTCAGGTCTATACTCTATAGAGGACATGCTAATTTACTCTTGTACCCAGAAGTGGGAAGCCAATGAATATTATATACCATGGCCCGGCAAAGCTCAATATAATTTGCCATCAGAACATGGTGTGTGTTTGGAATGATAAGTTCTAGGAATTGATTTGATTTGTAAATGAAATTTTATGTTTGGAAAGTTATAAAATTGGAATTGATTTGATTTAAACATCCATTAAATTTAAATTATGTGTATTTAAAAATCCACTCAAATTTAGTTAGATTTGAGTAGATTTGATTTGATTTTAGTTCAATTGACAATTTTACCCTTATTAATTTATTCACTTATCCAATCTAAATAAGGCTAATAAAGTAAATTACTAAAACAAAATGAATCTCAATTATTTTTGAAGTGTTCCAAACACAAAATTTGACTTGCAAATCAAATCAAATTTTATTTTTTATAAGGAGTTCCAAACATAAAAATTGATTTTTAAATCAAATCAATTCCATTTTTAATGATTCCAAACACAACCATAAGGATTCCTTCCATCCTAGTTAGCTTTGCAATAGTCACAACAAACTAAAATGACAGAATCTAGGCAGTACTCAGTAGTCAGTATCTATCAGGGCTACATGAACTACTTTTCTGGAAAGTGGAATTTTCATAAAATGAATGCCACCACATGTATTCTACTTTGCAACTCAAACCAGAAATAGATCAAACTAGTAACGAAATGATAGAAGGCTCTGAACAATTTTTACTGTAATTTTCAATAAAAGCTCTATGTCCATTAGATTTTATCAAAACTACTTATCCAAACAACAGAACTGATTTTACCGGCTGACATTAAATTGTGCACACATATACCCACAAGCATAAGAGAGTTCATGTTACGATGCAAAATAATAGTCCCTCGCACTATCAGGTATGAGATGGTTACCACTCACCAGAAAAGAACTAATTAATTGCCATTCATGACTGAAAATTTGTGATAGGTTAACCATATAAAAATGATCACAGAAGAATAGAATATTAATCCTGACTTTATGAATTTGGATTTTAAGGTTCCTACAAAAGAAATTAAACCCGTGGGTAATTGATGATCAACATTCAATATATTACCCATAGTACGGAGCAACATCAGAAGGACATGAGACAGTACAAAAATACACCCCCAAACTAAGTAGAAGTTTACTACACAGCAGCAATTCTGATTGAACTGACTCCGGAAACATAGATACCATAACACAAGCTTTGGAATGTCGCATTCTGTGTTCAAAAGATCGAGAGAGAGGGAGAGAGAGAGAAGCCTAGAATGATTACCGGAAGGAAAAAGTAAAACAATGTGAGGGTCATTTGTCAAGTGACTCAAGTGCACATCACTGTTTCTCCTCTCTTTCTCGGTTCCATTGCTCGATCCTAGCTCGGCGTTCCTCACTCCCTTCCCTCACTGGGCTCCTGCTCGGCCTAGGACTTCCATGTCGTCGTCTACCAGTGTCTCGGTCATACCTATCGTACCTGTCCCTACTGCGTCGGCCATTCCCGCGATCGCGGTCACGATAATCTCTTTCGCGCCTATCATAATCCATCCTCTGACGTGGGCTCAAACTTCTGCTTCGGCTCCTGCTTCCTTTATACCCACGGTACCTCCCGAACAGCTTCCTCCTCAACTCTCTCCCAATCAACTTCACGTGCATAAAATTGCAATACCCACCTCGATTGCAATTGTTTTCCTCAAATTGTCGACAAGTTGCTTCGCGGAAATCAGTGACGGGAGAGAAATCGGCGATGATGGGTCGGCCGGAATAGAAACGACCTTGCAGAGCCTGCACTGCGGCGGCGGCCTGCTCCTCCTCCTTGAACTGGACGTAGACATTGCCAATCATGTGGTCGGCAAGGTTATCGCAAACATTAAGACTTTCGATCTCGCCAAATTTGCCGAGTTCTTCAAAGATATCCTCGTAGAAGTCCTCAAAGTGTTCCTGGATCTTGCGTGGATCGATGGGTTGGCCCTGGGCATCGACGCCGGGGGTGATCATGTCGGGGCGCTGGTACATGTTTGATAAAAGGAGAGTTGGGGAGATTGTCGGGCGATTGTGGAGGCGAGAACACCGATCGCCGTGGCGGCAGGCGCCGATCTTGAAATAGAAGGGGCAGTTCACGCGGTCCTTCTCGGTGCCGAATATCGAAGCCAGGTGCTCCGCCATCGTAATCGTTGATCCCTTCCAACTTCAACTAGCAAAATCGTTATGGAAGAAAACCAAGAAAGAGGATGATGTCGGTCACAGCCCTGATTCATCCATTCATTTTCTAGGGTTGCTGGAGAAGAAAATCCCCCAACCTGAGCTGAGTGAAGGATTTGAAATTTTGGGGAAATTGCAATACCCACACTGCTAAACACAAACACCCTAATCCTAACATTCTTCGGAATTTAGGGCAATCTATCGCACCTTTGGCCATAGAAGTTGTTTTTTCAAAAAAATACAAGCAGGGTTCAATTATTATTTTCTATCTAAAAATAAAATGGTGTTTTATTTGTCTAAAATATATAATGAGAAAAGATAAATTCACATACCTCTAATAAGATATTTTAAATTAATTAGTTATAAAACTGATTTAACCATCTGACTACGTTAGTTCTTTATTCAAACTATAAATTTTCTTTCACAGTTTGTTTTAAATTCGTGATTATATAAAAATATATTATTAGTTAAATATATTTAAAAATTAATTAATCAATGTTTTAATATATTTAAATTAACTTATTTAATATTTAAAATAATTTATAATTAAGATTTTATTAAAAAATTTAAAAAAATGTGATTTTTTAAAAAAATTAAACTTTATCAAATATGTAATTACTGACATCTTAATAAATAATTAATTATATATAATTAAGTGATTAAATTAATGTGATAATAAATTAACTCTAAATATATGAAATATGTGAGGCTAAACAGATGTGCAAGTATCAATACTCTAATTTATTTAAAATATGATAATTATGTGATGATTCAATCGTAAAATTATCAAAACTCCTTCTATATTAATACCCCAAAAAAAAATCCTTCTATATTACTCTTTACCAAATATAAAAAAAGGAGTAGGCTAAAATAAATTTAAATAATTTAAAAATTAAATAGTCAAATAATTTAAAATTGAGATAAATTACGAAATATTTACATTTTTAAAGACTAAAATTTTAACTATCTTTTTGATTAATTATTTATATTAGAAAGTTGTAAGGGCATATAAAATATTTTATTCATAAAAATAACATTAACTACTCAATAACTAAGCTCGTCAAATGCATTTTATGATTTAATGTCATTGATTTATCACTTCATTTGCACTTTTTGTCTTCACTTATCAAACTAAACACATTACATTAATTGAACGTAACAAATTGTAATCCTCAATCTTTCATTCATTTATTTTTAAAAGTTTGAGAAGATTAAGAGTTAAGAGGTAAGATATGTTATATGTCTATAATGTATCATCTACTAAATAAAATGTTTCAATACTTACTAGTTAAACCAATTCTGTTAGCTTATTTGCTATCAACATTGTCATTGACAAAACAAAAGACATTTGCCATACAAATAAACTTGCTTTTGATGGGAAAGTGTAGATAAAACTCATAAAAGATAATTATTTGATTTTTATATTTACCAAAACTTTATTTCTATTTTTAATTTATTTGCACAAAATTGAAAATTTCAGACTCAGAATAATTTTTTCCTTGTATATCATTATTGTTGCATCTCCACCTCATTCCCCATTACCTCTCACTCGTTCATTTTCTTTTTTTTTTCTTTTATTCTGTCTATGTTTTCCATTTTCTTTAATGTACAATTTAGTTACAGTTTGTAAAAAGAAGAAAAAAAAAGAACAGTAGCGAATTATGGGTTGTTGGCTCTATCAAAATAAATATATATGTAAATTATTGAAAAATAAAAATAAACTATAATATTTATGATAAAAATTATACTTTTAGTAGTTAGTTAATAGGCTAATTAATTATAAAAGTAAGACTTAAAAGACCTAAATATATCATTAATTAATTCATTGCATAAAAAATAAGATTAAGTATTTTAAATTTAGATAATATAATTATTTAAATTAGACCAATATTTTAATTTAGGTTCATATCCATCTATTTTTAACATTACAATAAAATTATTTTATTTTTCTTTATTTTTATTTCTTTTATATAAAACAAACAAGTAAAAAATAATTTAGCTATCCATTATCTTCTTTGGATAAATTATAATATACTCTCTTAAGGTTTTCTAACACAACATTAAATTCAATTTTCACCTAAACTTTACATTCCATCCTATTTGATCAAATTGACTAACTTTCATTTAACTCTTGTTAACATAATATTTATCATAATAATTTATCTGATATTTTATTTTTAAATTTTTATAACTCCATCAATTGTTTTTTTGTAAATACTCCGTCAATTATTTTAATCATGAGTACCAAATTCATGTTTTCTCGATAACTCATAGTATTTTTCAAATAGCCTTATAATTATTACTAAAAAATAAATATAAATAAGCAATTGAATAAAGAGAATGGAGTCAAAAATTAAACTATAAAGAGAAAGAGATAAAAGCAAGAAAGAAAATAAGTCATAAATTGAAAGAATGAATCAACAATTTGGAATTAGATGAGAGCATACAACAATGACAGATAAAGTTCAAACTTTCAATTTGGAATTAGATGTTCTTATTTTTTTGTAAACTTTTATAATGTGAGAATTCTTCATGTTTATGTTATTCTCACCTAAAATTAATAATTAATTAAAATAAAAAATTAGTTCCTATAATTTTATTATTTAAATTTTCATCCTTATAATTTTTATAAGATATCAATTCATATGTTTCACTCATGTAAATTTTAATTTTTACTGTTAAAGTATTAATCCTTATATTTTTTATTATTTTAAATTTTAGTCTTTATAATTTGTATTCATTAAAGTATTAATTATTATTTTTTATGAAGGATCAATCCTTAAAGTTTTAAATTATTAGGTTATTAGTCCTTTAAAGACTAAAATATAAATTAATAAAATTATAGGACCGATATCTAAAAGTAATTATAAGAACTAAAATTTAAATTAAATGAAATTATAAAAATTAATTATTTATTTTAATTTTGATAATTTTATTATAACTACTTGTATAGTTAAGTTTAGATTAAAGAAGTTTGATATTTATATTAAATATTCTTTAAAAATAAAAATAATAATTGAAGTTTAGCTATACTTAATTAATTTGGTGAAATGAGATGAAAGTATAAATTTTAAACAAAAATTACATTTATTTAATATTAAAAATTTTATAAGGTAAAGTATAATTTATTTTTTTTATTTTTTTAAATATTCTCACCATAAATATCAAAATTAACATATTTTAGAGTTCTAACTTTTAAGTGAAAAAGAAAAGAATAAATTTTAATTTAATATTTTAAAAATTATATTAATATTATTTTAATTTTAAAAAATAATAATATTAATTTAAATTTTAAATTATATAAATAATATTATTTTAATTTTTTAAAGATATAAATTATATTAGTTTATTTTTTATTTATATAAAATTTTTTTTAATATTATATATAATTTAAAAAATAAATTGATATCTACCTTGTTTCTAGTACCAAAGTTTCAACCAAATTTACTCAATGATTACTGGAATCTTATCTTAAATCTTTCATGCATTGCCCTGAAAAGCACATCCATTACCATACAACCACAGTACGGCACAACAACACGAGCCACAAGGCAGAGCGGTGAGAGGGAGAGGCTATGGTTTCGCTTCATCCACAAGTGTCTCCATTCTCAGTTTCCTCTTCTTCCTCCTGTTTTCTCAGCGGCTCTTTCCAGTTTCGCCGCTCCCTCTCTGCGAGTTTTGCCCCAAAACCGAGAAGCAGCTTTATAACAGAGCGTCCTTCTTTCTTCTGCAATGCTTCATGGCAAGAGGTCCGTCCTATGCGCTTTCATTTTCCCAGTTTCCATTTCCCAGTGTTTCCATTATTTAAAATCCGATGATTCAAGAAGACCTACTGAGTATCTTTAATGTTCTCGTTGAAGCTCGCCGGAGTTTTAATATTTTCAGCGATTCCCTTCACTGCCGTAAAAGCCATAGCTAATAGTCCGCTAGGGGAGTTGCTTCAGAGGAGAATGGAGGAGAGAAAGAAATTTGCCGTCGAAAACTCGTCCAAATTCAAGGCCTCAGCTGAGAAGGCCAGAAAGGAGAGGTAATTCCCGGTAAGCAAGTATATCCTTCATGTTTCAACTAGTACGATAATTGGCGAAGACACGCTGAAACAATTTTTTTTTATGCTGAAGCATGCCGCTTTTTCAAGATTTATACAAATGAAAAATCAGAGGAACGATTTATTGTATTTGTCAAATTCAAGAACGTAAAAGTTGGCAGGGCTAATGTTTTCTCATGCCATGCTAGCAAACTGCCTGAGAGATTCTCATGCTACCAAGGGACATGCTTTTTTCTTTTTTTTTGGTTACTTTACTCTTAAATATATATACAACTACGTGGAAGGGGATTGGATTTATTTAAAGATCGACCTTAGTAGTAGAGGTTCGATTCTACAAGGAAATACAAAATACGAACTGCATCACGTGATGTGGCGGCAATATTGTGGTTGCGGACACTGCCACAACCGCATCACCTTGCAATTGCAGAGTGATCTCCTATCACATTGCAGCGATAACATCGCAACTGCAACGGCCGCAATGTTGCTGTTTTCATATAGAAATTTTTTAAAAAAATATATTTAGTATATTATTTTTCAAAAAAATTCACGGCCGCTATGCCCACAACCCGCATCGTAGTAGCCGCAATGCCCGCAATCGTAATAAACGCAATGTAACCACAGCCACAATTTAAAACCCTTAACATCCTTGGGAGGGTCCCCTTTCAGCGCCTGACCTGACTGTACCCAGGAGATTAGTCTCTCACCTAGTGGGTGAGAGGATATTTTGGGAAACTTAAAAAAAATATATACAGCGTTATTGGTGTTTTCTTTTGTTCATGCTATGGTTCTGATTCAAGCAATCATTCGTCAAAATTTTCAAGGGGTGCAGATAACATTTGCTCATGCCATGACATTTTGGTGATAAGAAAATAAGTTCCTTATTGTATTAAAATGGAGCGTTAGTAAATGATTTTGTTGTTGTTTCTTATTTCACTAGTTTTGGGTTGGACAGCTTTTATTCACTTATCTGAATCCTGACACTTTAACAGACAGATCAGAAACTCCAATTTTGATTTCAACTTTTGATTAGAATGAAGCGTAACTACATAAGCCATTTCACTAGGGACAGCGATTGGCATTGTTTATCTCCAACCACAGTGAAATTCTCAAGTCATGTTGTTGAGAACTTGAGATGTTACTTCATATCTTATCATTGATACAAATAATCTTTGTATCTGCATTTCTGCATGATATAGTATCCAAGAGATGCAAAAGGTTTTGAATTATCATCTGAATCATTTCATTACATGATTATTATTCTCATAGTTGCTTGAGTCTAAAATTTGTGCTTATTCCATTAAACATTCCCTAAATTTTCAGCTTTTGGTATGGAGAAGACCGGCCTCATTGGCTAGGTCCTATTTCATATGACTATCCAGCATATCTTTCTGGGGAACTGCCTGGGGATTATGGCTTTGACATTGCTGGGCTTGGCAAGGATCCCGTGGCACTGCAGAAATACTTCAAGTATGTCATATTTCGAATTTTGTCCATGGAAGCCATTATGCATGTGTTATTGTTGACAGCTTACCATTATTTTTGAGATTACTTTCCAGATTTCTTGGAGTTATTATAGGGATATCGTTTCCTACTCGCTATTATGGTTCTTTCCTGATTTCCAGCTTCCTAATTTCTTGTAATTTACCAGATTCTAGGGTCTCTGTTTAGGTAGTTCTTCCAGTATAAGATATGTACCCAATATTTCAAACGAAGAAGATCAGACAATCTCTTTTAATTC
This sequence comes from Castanospermum australe, assembly GCA_019955255.1. Taxonomy (NCBI): domain Eukaryota; kingdom Viridiplantae; phylum Streptophyta; class Magnoliopsida; order Fabales; family Fabaceae; genus Castanospermum; species Castanospermum australe. The sequence continues at coordinate 583,391 of NSJW01000135.1, read as the reverse complement.
TCTGTTTTCATGGTATCACTGTATTAGAGCTACAGTTCATCTGATCCTTTTTTTTTTTTTATGGCCAAGACGGCCATGGCTTGCGCCCACCATGATGCAACCCAATAAGGTTCCTCAGAGGTATGATCTGCACCCTTCAAGAATATGCCATCTTGTGTGGGACACTCATTCCCTTCAAATAACCTAGCACAAACTCAATGCGGCTAATTTCCTTGAATGGTCTCAATTGGTTAAGCTGGTCATTCAAGGCCAAGGTAAGCTCAGCTGCTTGACAGGTACAACAAAAACACTGAAGGAAGGAGAAGCAGGTTATTTAGGCTGGGAATTGGAAAATTCTATGGTTATGGCTTGGTTAATTACTTCCATGGAACCTAAGATCGGCCAGGCCTATTTATTCTACAAGACATCAAAAGAGATATGGCCGTATGGGATATGGTGCATGAAATGTATTTAGATCTAGAAAACTCAGCACAATGTTTTGATATTAGATCTGCCATGAAAAAAACAAAACAAGGTAATCTTTCTGTGACAGAATATTTCAGTACTTTGACTGAGTTATGGCAGGAGATGGATATGTTTTATGAAACAAATTGGCATTGTGCTGAGAACAGCTTGAAATATAAGCAAATGCTTGAAAAAAACAGTATTTGGTTTTCTCCTTGGTTTAAACAAGGAGTTAGATGAAGTACATGGTTAACTATTGGGAACTAAACCGTTTCCAAATATTAGAGAGGTGTTTGCATAGGTGAGAAGGGAAGAAAGCAGGATGGTGTCAAGCTAGGAGGAACTAAAAAATTGTCTCAGATAAACTGTCCTAAAGCTCTGTCCTTGTTTCAAAACAAATTTGAACCTGCTATTTCTGCAGAGCAGCATGGAAATCAAAAGAATGACAAAGCCTGGTGGGATCAATGTCAACACTCAACGTTCATATCACACTAGAGAAAATGCCGGAAAACCAGCAAATTGGAAACCACACAAACAAGGTGAACAGAGCAAAGGATTTCAGGCTGTCTCAGAGGAAAACAAAACAAGAGGATCAGCTTTTAGCAAGGAGCAGCTTGAAGCCTTGAACAGCTACATGCCCTTCTTGCCCAAGTCCAAGCATCCCAAGTTCCCAACTGATTGCATCTGGTCAAGTTTCAAACTGTTTTATAGCCCAGAAAGGTAATTATCTCTCTGCCTGGGCACAAATTTTAAGTTTAAAGGCCCTTGGGTCATGCATTCGGGAGCTTCAGATCATATGAATGGATGCAATAATTCTTTCTCTACAGACATCCCATGGTTGGGATATTTCAAAATTTCGGGTTGCTGATGGTACTCTATCAACTATTGCTGGAAAAGGATATATGAATTTGCCTAATTTGACGCTAAAATATGTACTTCATGTTCCGAATTTAACATGTAATCTAGTCTCTATTAGCAAATTAACAAGAGATTTAAATTATGTGGCTAAGTTCTATCCATCATACTGTGAGTTTCAAGATTTACTATTGGGGAGGACGATAGGCAATGTTAAGGTGGGTGATGGCTTGTACTACCTTGAGGATAATGGACAACTGAATAAAACAAGCTTTGGCTCTAAGCAGTGAATCTGCCCTTGTTTCTAGTGGAATTATGTTATGGCATAATAGTATAGGTCATCCTAGTTTTCCATATCTGAACAACTTACTTCCTTCTCTATTTGAGAATAAAGATATCAATTCCTTTCGTTTGTACTTCTTATCTGAGTCAACCATACAAGTCTTCTAAACCTTTTTCATTGATACATAATGATATTTGGGGTCCTGCAAGGATTGATAACATTTTGAGAACTAGATGGTTCATAACTTTTATTGATGATCATTCAAGGGAATGTTGGGTTTACCTCCTAAAAGAAAAAATCTGATGCTGCCTCCATTTTCCAGCAATTCCATAAAATGATACAAATTCAATTTCATACATCAAATCAAATTACTCATACAGATAATGGTTGAGAATATTTCAATTCAATCCTTGGAATTTTTTTTAAAGAAAATGGGATTTTCCAACAAAGTTCTTGTGTCAAAACCCCTCTCAACAAAATGGTATTACTGAACGTAAAAATTGTCATTTGTTGGAGGTTGCACGTGCTCTTATGTTGACTACCCATGTCCCTAAACAATTTTGGGGTGATGCTGTCCTGATTGTCTTATTTGATAAATTTGCTTCCATCTGAAGTTCTTAACTTTAAAACGCCTTTGAGTATCCTACTTGAGTCTTATCCCCAAACCTGGTTGTTCACCTCCTTGTCCCCAAAGATCTTTTGCAGTTTGGCTATATGTCTGTTGTCCATAATACTAGTCCTAATCATGAAAAGTTAGATGCTAGAACCGTAAATTGTGTCTATGTTGGGTATTGTCCAAATCAGAAGGGGCACAAATGCTACTGTCCAGCCACAAAAAATTTGTTTATTTCCTAGATGTCTCTTTCCTTGAAGATCAACCTTACTAATCGAATTCCACTCTTCACCGGGAGATATTAGGAGAAGAGAGCCTTTGGGATTCTCCTATTTCTCTGCCTGCAGTTTCTGCCATACCTAAATCGCCAAGAAGTGAAAATCCTCCAAGTGTGTCATCAACAGAATTTGATTTGGAAACATGGGGAAATTCAAACGGGCTTAGTCAGAAACAACCAAAGCTTCATGTTTATTCATGAAGAAATAAAAAGCCTCAAGAAGTGTAAGCTTTCACGCATCAAGTAGTATTGCAAGAGTCCAATCCACAGGTAAATATACAAACTGAAAATGAGATTATTGATACTGGTGATACTTTGAACCTGCTACAAATGAAGACTCAACCTAATAATCTGGACATTCCAATAGCTCTTAGGAAAGGGGTTAGAGCATGCACACAACACCCCATTTCCAACAACCTATCTTATAGCCAATTGTCACTAGCATTCCGAGCTTTGACAGAAAAGGTTGAAAAGCATGAAATTGCAAAAAACATTCAAGAGGCTCTTGAAAAATCAGAACGGAAGGCTGTTGTAATCGAAGAAATGAGAGCCTTAAAAAGGAATGAAACTCAGGATGTAGTGGAGCCATCTGAAGGAAAGAGTTTTGTGAGGTGTTAATGGGTGTTCACCATTAAGTATAAGTCAGGTGGTGAAATGGAGAGATACAAGGCTCGTTTGGTTGCAAAAGGATTCACTCAGACTTTTGGGATGGATTACACAAAAATGTTTGCTCCTGTTGCAAAATTATATTGTAAGGATGTTACTATCACTAGCAGCTAATCTTGATTGGGCACTACATCAATGGATATTAAAAATGCCTTCCTTAATGGAGAGCTTGATGATGAGGTTTACATGGATTTGCCTCCAGGTTTTGAAGGGGCGAATGATGATAGCAGAGTGTGCAGGTTGAAGAAGTCACTATATGGATTAAAACAATTACTAAAAGCTAGGTTTGATCGTATTTCAAAAACGATAAAGAAGCATGGTTACCACTAGGGACACATTGTTCAAACTCTTTTTCAAACATTCACAAGATGGAAAGAAAATTGTCTTTATTGTGTATGTGGATGACACTATATTAACCAAAGACAATACGGAAGCAATGGAGAAGTTGAAGAAAATTTTAATTTTTAGTAGGGAATTTGATATCAAAGACCTCAAGCAGCTCAAATGCTTCTTAGGGATGGTACTAGCAAGGAGCAAGAGAGGTATTATTATCTCCCACAGAAAGTACAAAGTAGACTTGTTGAAAGGAATAGGAATGCTTGGTTGCAAGCCTGCCGAAACACCCATAGATCTGAACATGAAGTTTGAAAGAGCATCAAATAGAGTTCCAGTAGATAGGGGGAGATATCAACAACTAGTTGGAAGATTGATATACCTGTTTCACACAAGACCAGATATTGCATTTGCAGTAAGTGTACTGAGCCAGTACATGCATTCTCCGGTTGAAGACCATCTTAAAGAAGTTAACGAATCTTGCGGTATCTAAAAACTACACCAGGGAAAGGCTTGTTCTTTGAGAAAAACAAGCTGAGAAATGTGAAGGCAATGAGGCATTTACCGATGCAGATTGGGCAGGTTCTGTTGAGGATAGGAGATCCACAGGTTATTGTACAAAGGTTTGGTGAAAACTGGTTACTTGGAGAAGCAAGAAACAATCAGTTGTAGACCATAGCAATGTCTCTTGCGCAAGGAACTTGTTAGTTGATTTGGTTAAAGAAGTTACTGGAAGAACTGAAAATGCTTAGTATGTGTCCAATGAAGCTATTTTGTGACAATAAGGCTGCAATAAGTACTGTGCATAATCTGGTTCATCATGACTGATCAAAACACATTGAGGTAGAATGACATTTTATCAAAGATAAGATAGAAGATGGGGCAATTTGCATGACATATGTGCCTACAAAGCAACACATAGCAGATATGCTAATGAATGGGCTGCCTAGACCAAGTTTTGAAGTGCTGGCAGACAAGCTGGGAATGACCAACATCTATTCACCATCTTGAGGGGGAGTGTTGACAGCTCATCAATTTATTTTTGAGATTAGTTTCCAGATTTCTAGGAGTTAGCTTAGGTATATTATTTCATATTTTCTATTCTGGTTTATTTCCTGATTTCCAGCTTCTTAATTTCTTGTAATTTACCTGATTCTATGGTCTCTATTTTAGGTAGTTTTTTTTGTACCCAATATTTAAAATAAATAAGATCAGAGAATCTTCTATTCTCTGCTTTCAGTTATTGCTGCTTGCCAAGTACAATTTTTCTCATATGATGAAATGGTTGGTTTTATTTACTGTTTTCCTTATGTCTATTCAGCACTGGTGCAAAATAAAATTTGTTAAGATATACTATGGGCAGTAAGTTCCTGTAGTGTGAAGAGTATATTCTAACTAGTTTATCAATCATCTGAAAATGAAGATTTACAAAATGTTTATAAAGAAGCTCATTACATAAAATAAAAATGTTTATAATGATGTTTTTATATTGTGTGAGGTTTTGTTGCCAAATGATCAGTTTAACCTCTTTTATCATAAAGCTTTGAGATATTGCATGCTCGGTGGGCTATGCTTGCATCTGTCGGAGCTCTAATACCTGAAATATTAGACCTATTGGGAGCCTTTCACTTTGTTGAACCTGTCTGGTGGCGTGTTGGCTATTCAAAGTTAAAGGTTAGCATCTCCTGTCTCCTTGATCATCTTTTGTGCAGTCTTGCTTATCAATTTGGTGAGCTCTATCATCCACAAGTTTGTGCAACTAAATATAAATTTATTATCCATTATCCACTCCTTGAATCTATAAATTAAAAGAAATCCAAGGGCTAATTATGTCTTTAAGAAAATGATGTTCAACAATTTGCTCTCCATGATGGAAAATGAATGTTTACAAATGGATCCTGATAAGTTTCATAGAGGTTAAAAAAAACTGACTGTAGCTTTTAACGTCTTTTGTATCTTGTAATAATTTCCATGATCAGATTGTTTAGTTTTCCCCCTCATCTCATTGACAATATTGGTAACTTACATAGATAAAAGTTAATAAAGAATTTATTGGGAAAGATTAGGATTCCCACATGTAAATAAAAGTTCATGAATAAGAACAGGGATTTGGATTATCTCCTTAAAAAATAAGAGGGTCCTGTTATGAGAGATAGACAAATTTTATAGTGAAGGGAGCCACCATTACTTGTGTAGGGGTCCACCAAATTATATAAAAGTAGTTTGTTTTTTTCTCTCTCATAACATGACACTCTCCTGTTCTTGAGGAAATGGAGAGAACCCATATCCTAAGAACAGAGGTGCCAAATAATATCAGGAAATTATATATCAAACAACCACTGTACAGATATGATAATTTTACATGGGAAACCCTCAAATGAAGGGGGAGAAATTATAGGACAAACTCTAAATTCTCACTAGTCTCTGGCAAGTGGCAGTGGCAAGAGACCCCACAAATTATAATGGTTTACACTGGGAATCTCCTATTCAATCACTATAATAATCTGTGATTGCAGTACCAAAAAGCCCTAAAAAGGTACCCAAAATTTCCCATTGGTGTTTCCCCACAAGCGACTTCCAGGAACAAAAATCTTTCCTTTTTTGTAGAGGCTCATTGGCTTCTTCATCTGGAGATAGAATTTCGGGTCAAGATTTACCATGATTCTCTCTGATCTTCTCATCTGCTTCAGCTATTAAAGTCCACTGAATGGCTGCTTATCACTTCACTTTTCACTGTCTTCCCTATTTAGATGAGTTTTGGTTCTGTGGCCATACATTTTAGGCGTAACACTGCTCTTTGGCCATGCTGTTTGGGGTGTGGGGAGGGGGGATGACCATGGAGATTGAACTGCTATTTTCAAGGGTGCAATGAACTTTTTCTTTTGTCTCAAGAAATTTCGCAAGTAATTTCATCTGGTGTCCAGGTTTCATTTTTGTTGTGGGCCTCACAAGTCACAACTGAATAATATTTAGGTGAACAATAGATAGGATCAAATTATGATCTCATCTATCATATAGAATGGGGCGTGGGAATTCGCTCAGACCCAAAAAAAAGAAAAAGGAAAGAGGTGTTGAAATTCCCTCGGAACTATGCAGATATTAAAATTTTGTATAACCAAACTGACTAGTTGAAGGATTCAGCTAATTAATTGATTTTACTCTCTCAATTCAGTTATTGTATTTTATTTTGTTATTTGAAACCAGTTGGTCGGTTTTCACTTCTTGCATGGGGATAAATTACAATTGCATATTCATACTCCATCTCAAATCCACTAATCCTCAAATCTTGGAGCTGATTTCATGGTTATGTATACTTCTAATTAAGTGAACTGGTTAAGACTTAAGATACTTGTAATAATGTAATTAACATTCCCTGTTTATGAGCCTTTCAATTTTCACCAGGGAGATACTCTAGACTACCTGGGCATCCAAGGTCTTCACTTAGCTGGAAGCCAGGGAGTGGTTGTGATTGCTATTTGCCAAGCACTCCTCATGGTAATGCCTGCAGCCACTATCCACCTCACTACTTTTCTGATCTCTGCTAACATTATTTATATCTGGTCTTCCAATATTTCAGTGTTTTTGAGTCCATATGATGTCAGTGGTGTAGCATATATGATTTCAGACTTTCTACTAAGTTGTGTTGGACGAAGCAGTCCATAGTAATTCTACAGATAGAACATGTTAAAAAGCCTTTCCATAAAGAATTTATACCCACATTCATTACCAAATTTTGCATGGGCCAAAATCAAAAGTCCTGATAATTGGAGTTGGCACTACTTGACAACAAAGACTCGTTCTTTCTGGGAGAGTCATTCATATGGATGTGTCAGGTATAGTAATTACAGATTATTATTTATTAAACAGGTTGGACCAGAATATGCTAGATATTGTGGGACTGAGGCATTGGAGCCTCTAGGAATATATCTACCTGGTGATATAAATTATCCTGGAGGAGCATTGTTTGATCCCTTAAATTTGTCCAAAGATCCTGAGACTTTTGAGGAGCTGAAGGTGAAAGAAATTAAAAACGGACGCTTAGCAATGATTGCCTGGTTAGGCTTTTATACGCAAGCAGCTCTGACGGGTAAAGGTCCTGTGCAGAACCTTGTTGAGCACATCTCCGATCCTTTCCACAATAACTTGCTGGCCTCACTGAACTTTATGAAACTAGTCGAGTGATAGCAGAAAGGAATTTTATTTACATCCATTCGGCTGCTCTTTTCTATAATTTTAGCGGAGGAAATTCAGGTATAGCCAGGGTGATTGTCTGGCTCTTCACATTCTGTGGTCGAATCCTAGTATAAAAGAAACTATTATTTTTTTCTTTTGGGTGACATATTATTCTTAGGTAGTAGTTACCCACATGTCCAAGATAATCTTCTTACACTTGTCATTGGTTGACATAGACAATGGTTGACGAATATCTGATGAACTCTGAAAACTTTTTTTTTTTTAAACAACGGGGCTAAAAGCTCAAAAAATAAACTCGGAAGACATATACTTGTTAAGGGAAATAATCAATTTACATTAGTGTAAGAGTTTTAATTTTATTACATCATCTAATTTAATCTAATGGTGAAAGATAACTTAATTTAATAAAGAAAGAAAATAAGGAAATATAAAATTAATTGAAGAGATAATAGTAAATTTATATTTAATGAAGATATTTACTTTGAATTTACTTATAAAAATTACATATTTTTAATAAGAAAATCTATATAATCCTTGAATATAATCAATAATAAGTATTAATTTATAATTAAATAATTATCTAATAATTCAAATTTCTATCAAATTTTTTATTATTTGTAAAATTTATTTTGAGAATCCAGTATTTTAGAATTTTTAAGTTATGAATCTCTATATTATAAATATTTAATATTAACGTGTGTATAAGAATATCATAATATAATTTATTATTTATTGTAATCTAATTATCTATTATTATAAATTAGAATATAAATTTTAATTTAAGAATATTATTGTAATACTAATATTACTATTTGAACATAAGGTATGTAGAACATAAGATATTTTATAATATATTCATAAATTATTAATATTTTATGAAAAAAATTCTAACAAAATTTTCAAAATAATCATTTTTTATCATTTTATAAAAAATAAATTTAATGAGCAAAATCAATTTGTAGATTTTCATAAGATACATATATATTTAATCTCTCTTTAATTAATTCTAAATTTCTTATTCTCTCTCTTTATTAAATTAGGTTATCTTTTACCGTTGAGTTAAATTGGAATCAAGGGTTGGATGATGGCCTAAGATTAAAACTTACACTGGTAAATTGATTCCTCCCCATATATATATATATATATATGAATAATAATTTTTTATCTCATTCAAAATAAATAAATTTATTAAAAAAATTATTTATCCTATTAATTTCAAGATAGTTGTTATTTATAATATATTTAAAAATATTAAAAATTGAGATAAGTAACATTATAAAATGTAAGAATCTATATAGAGAAATAATCTTTTGTATTTACATTTCAATTGAATATGACACGAGTGAGTATTGACAACTAATTGTTAGGGTTACTAATGCCCTCATAAAAGATGAGGCTGTGAGAGAAATCTCTTATTAATAAATATAAATTTAAGAGGTTGGCCTAATATTTAATGAGGTGCACTGCCTACCTTAACTATTTAGGTTTAAATCTTAGAATACTTAGGAGATTTTAAATGGACCGTGTCGACGTGGAAGGTGTGCCCTTAAGATTTCTTAGAGAAAAACTTAGTTTCAATTGATAAAAAAACTAACTTGAAAATACTCCTATCAAACAAAAATTATTAATAAATGTATAAAATTTCTACAAATAACGGATAAAAAAAACCTAGAAACAAGGTCAAATAAAAAGCTCAAAATCCTTTATTCTTTTATTTCTTTATAACTAAGTTTAATTTTAGTCCATTATTCCTTCGAAGTTGGTGACATTATAGAGTTAATTGTTGATCTTATTCAAGCTCCAAGTGTATTTATATATTTATTTTTCTTTTTAGGTTATATCCTCCATTGTTTTCCTTATTTATATATATCTATACATCATCTGAATATGAGACTAATTTGAATTCAAAGACTCCCTCAACTACTTAATTTAAATTTGCTTACTACTTGAATTTTACAATCTGCTTATAGGTTACATCCTCAATTTAAATCAACATACATGCATGCCACTCCAATAAAATTATTAAGTATCTTTCGTGCTACGTGTATCTATTAATCTTTTATCTTTTATAATAAAAAACTGTATGTACTATACCATATATTTTTTTAGAAGATTATATACTATACTTTTGTTTTTTGGTAGATAGATTATATACTATACTTGATCTTAGCCGAAAAGAACCAGAACAGTATTACATACGTATATGCTAGTAGACAGAGATGCCATTTGTTGCCGGGTCTCAATATCGAAAATCCGATTATAATCTTTAATCAATTTAAGATGAAGATAAGAAAAAGATGTTAATCCGAAGTACAATAATACCAATTAATTTATTGTTGTTGTTGTTATTATGCAGCTATTTTTTTATGTACAACAAAGTTAGAGAGCGTTGACTTGAGAGAGAAAAGAAGGTTCACTGTCAATACATAAATGAATTGATACAAGCGGATTATTTTTTTTTTTAAGGTAGAGTTATGCTATTTCAGACGAAACATACTCTACGGAAAGTTCTGCGAAAGATCGTTGAGAGATTTTGAATGGGACGGAAATTATGGGAGGTAGAAAAAAAAAAAAAAAGAAGTAAATAGTTAAGGTGTTTACATTGATAATGATTTTGTTTCGTATTAGATTTTAAGACTTAGAATTACTTAGAATTCAACAAAGGTATTGGATAATTTGCTGTTTCATTGAGCAAAGTAGGATATATCTGCCGATGGCACTTTGAAGCTAAAGTTAAAAATGATATTAATTTTTAAAATTAGACGTTGTATTAGTTTGTAAGTATATAATATTTACGAGGTATTAGTAAAGTAAAAATAAATTATATTTTTAAGTATAAAAATTAAAAGTTATATTATTATTATTTTTGACATAAAGAAATTAAATTTATAGAATAATTTAAATAAATTATATAATAAAAAAATTTTTTATTCACATAAAAAAAATTTGTAAGTATATATATATATATATATATATATTTATTTAAAAAATAATTAAGTGAGATTTTTATTAGAATCCTTTTAATATTACAAAAATGAAAAGAATGAAACGAGAAAGTAAAATTTTTTATACTTTAATTTTAAAAATTTTATAATATATTTTTTTTTCACATTATATCAAACGTGTGCTCTTAAGTTATTTGATATAATACTAAGGGATATATTTGAGTGAGTATTTATTTTATTTAAATTAATTTTTAAAAATTTAAATAGATTTTTATTTATTTTTTATTATATTTATTTTGATATTTATATTATTTTTAAATGTAATTATAATTTTAAAATTCGTTTAATTTAAAATAATTATTTTTTATTTTTAAGTTAAATATAATTTTTTATTAAATATAAATTATTTTATTTAAATATATTTTTAATTAAAATTAAAATTTTAAAATTATATTCGTACAAAATCAAGTTTTCAAAAATTAAAAACTGATATATATTCTTTTTAAAATTACATTGGCATGAGGTATGACACAATGAGAGACAGATTGAAAAGAAAAAGAAAGCAGTAGTACGGAAAAAGAAGGATGAGTAGTGGGATCTGGGAAAGGTCTAGGATTCTTCGCGGGCGGCCCCTACTAAAACCCCGGATTTGCTTCAATTTACGGTTTCTGCCAACAGCGGAAAGCCAACAAGGTGTTTGTTACAAGTTGACGATAGGGAAGGACACCAATACTTACACAACAACAGCAACAAAAATCAAAGATGCATCTCTTTCTTTTCTCACTTTGGATCTGAATTCTCAACCATGCTTATGTGCTTTGATTGCTTCCTTCTCAGATAAAATCCAGAGAAAAAGGTGTGCATGCTACTTCTTCAATTTCCGTCTATTTTGTTGTCTTTGTCTTCTCTGTTTTGTTTCATTTTCTGTATTTTTTACAGTTCTTAGAAATGGAAAAGGTTGCTGCTACTGCTGCTGCTGCTGCTCCCATTCTCTCACATCAAACACTTTCTGGTCGATTTTGCGAGACACCTTCTATGGCAAAGAAGCGTGATTTTTTGTCCTGTGCAGCTTCGCCTAACTTGCGGCAAAACCCTGGCGAGAAGTGGAACCCAAAGGGGTGGGACTGGGACAGCGTGAGATTCGCTGGCAAACCCTTGGATGTGGACATGCTCCGATTGGGGACTCCCACCACCCCTCCAGATAAAACCAATTCTAATAACAAGACCAACACCAGCGGCTCCGCTCAGGATGGCGATGAAAAAACCCTTCGGTTGAATCTCGGTGGTGCCTTGGGCTTCGGCATGGTCGAGGAGGAGCCCATGCTCCGCCCTAACAAAAGGGTGCGTTCTGGGTCACCCGCTGCAGTCTCCTATCCCATGTGTCAGGTCGATAACTGTAAGGAAGACCTCTCCAATGCCAAAGGCTATCACCGTCGACATAAAGTTTGTGAGCTTCACAGTAAATCTTCTAAAGCCCTCGTCGCTAAGCAAATGCAAAGGTTCTGCCAGCAGTGTAGCAGGTTACCATCCTAGCTTGCCTAATTTGGGTTTATACAATATTTCATCATTTGCCTGATTTGAAATGTGGATCCTCTTTTGTAACAAGAGTTAGAGAGATAGACACGTATTATAACGTATTTGGTGCGTATTATGATGAGTTATAAAATTTATTTTTTTATATTTAAAATTTTTTATATTTTTCTCTCACTAGTCGGACACTATCCATGTGAATCTTGATCCATGTGAAATTTATTCCCCTTGATTTTATTTCAACGTCTTATTTTCCCTTCTTAATGGGAATAAGGTTTGAGTTGTTATTTTCGCTTCTTAAACGCTGCTATGCACTTTTTGAATCCATTTCAAATTTAAATTTTTGTCTTTATTGACTTCTGTAGATTTCACCCTCTATCAGAGTTTGATGAAGGGAAGCGGAGCTGTAGGCGTAGACTTGCTGGGCATAACCGTCGAAGAAGAAAAACCCAACCAGAAGATGTTACCTCCAGGTTCCTTCTATCGGGAAATCAGGATAATGCAACCACCGGTAATTTGGATATTGTCAACTTGTTGACTGCATTAGCTCATGCACAAGGTAAAAGGGACTTGCCTAGCAGATGGCTTCTCATTTCTTCTCTATACTGAGCTAAGTTTATTTGTCATAATGTGTAGGAAAATTTGAGACACCTGATGGAGACCAGCTTGTTCAGATTCTTAATAGGATAAGTTCATTGCCTTTGCCTGCTGATATTGCAGCCAAGTTTCCCAATGTTGGTAATTTCAATGGGAAAGGTCATGTGCAAACTTCGTCCTATGATCAAGAAAAACTGAACCACAGCTCCTCTGGCCCATTAACTATGGATTTACTTGCTGTTCTTTCAGCTACTCTTTCAGCATCTGGTCCTGATGCCATTGCATTACTTCAAAAGTGCAGCCAGAGTAGTGACAGTGAGAAGTCTAGAACTAGTGGTGCTGACCAAACTACTGAGCCAAGTTTACAAACAAGACAACAACTAGAATTCACTTCAGTTGGAGGAGAAAGAAGTAGTGGCAGTGACCAGTCTCCTGTTGAAGATTCAGACTGCCAGGAAACTCAAGTTAATTTACCACTGCAACTTTTTAACTCCTCTCCAGTAGATGAAAGCCTGCTAAAAATGGCATCTTCACAAAAGTATTTCTCATCTGATAGTAGTAACCCTGTGGAAGAGAGGTCGCCATCATCTTCTCCTCCCTTTGTGGAGAAGCAGTTTGCTTTGCAGGGTATGACTAGAGGTCTCAAGTCCGAGAACATTTCAATTGGAAGAAAAGTCAATGCAAATAAGGAAGCTAATCAAAGACCTCTCGATCTCTTTAGAGGGTCAAATAGCACAGTCCAACCTAGTTCACTTAAAAGTGTTCCATTTCAAGCTGGGTATACATCTTCGGGGTCTCATCATTCACCTCCTAGTTTGAATTCAGATGCTCAGGTACGGATTATAACTCCTGGTAGTTGACATAAACTTTGTGCTTTGCCTTATCTTTCTTATGTATATTTAAGCAAGCTTGGATGATTCATTTTTTGGGATTGGATTTATTTTGGTATTCCAACAGGATCGCACTGGGCGAATAATGTTTAAACTATTTGACAAGGATCCTAGCCATTTCCCTGGAACACTGCGAATGCAGGTGAAAGTGTGAAACTATTGTGGCAGTGTGGCACTGTCTTATAAAATTTGTTCTGTTCTGCTGATTTTTTTTCTTTTTATTTGATTTGGAGCAAAATATCTGTTGACAAACGTGATAATGTTAATAACTTTTTTTTTTTTTCTAGATTTACAATTTTCTTTCTAATTGCCCATCAGACATGGAGGGCTACATCAGGCCTGGCTGTGTCATCCTATCAGTTTATGCTTCAATGTCTTCTGCTGCCTGGGAGCAAGTGAGTGAGCTGCTGTGATGCACATTTGCAGCTTTTATGATTCTGTCTTGCTGATTAGTTGTGTATTGTGTTTTTGTAGCTAGAAGAAAACTTTCTTCAACATGTTAATTATTTAATTCAAAGTTCAGATTCTGATTTTTGGAGAAACGGAAGGTTTCTAGTTCATGCCAGCAATCAGTTTGTTTCGCATAAAGATGGTACTGATCTGTGTTCTCTGTCGCATTTTGTTTTAGACTGCAGATTTTTATATTCAAGCTTTACTCTTTGGACTCGTGGTTTTTTATTGTTTTTGATAAATTGGTCTAGTGATTTCTAATCAAACTTAAAGGTTCCTCCTAGCTGGATTTTTCTTGTCAAAGAATTAACATAGATCCATTTTGAACTGAAATTCCAGGAAAGATTCGATTATGCAAACCATGGAGAACATGGAGGTCTCCAGAGTTGATATCAGTATCCCCTTTGGCAATTGTTAGTGGACAAGAAGCCTCTATTTCATTGAAGGGTAGAAATCTGGCAACTCCTGGCACCAAGTCAGTACTAATTTTTCCTTACTTGGATGTTGTTTTATGCTTCTTTCTGGTCTGTTTTTCTAATGTTAGTCCCTCAGTTGTGCAGGATTCACTGCACAAATGCTGGCTGCTACACATCGGAGGAAGTTATAGTATCTGCATCTCCTGATATGACCTATGATGAGATAAAATTGGATGGTTTTCGAGTTCACAATGCTTCTCCTGGTGTTCTGGGTCGATGTTTCATTGAGGTAGATCCCATGACTCTTATTCTCTTGCATTTTATTACTGTAGAGAAATCCGTGTATGCTTGCAGACACATGTATCTCTCTTGAAAATTTTGCACTGGGTGAAGGATATTTTTCAGAAATGTGACTGATAATGATGAACAGGTTGAAAATGGTTTCAAGGGTAATAGTTTTCCAGTGATAATAGCTGATGCAACCATTTGTAAGGAATTGAGACTACTTGAGTCTGAGTTTGATATGGAGGCAAAAATATGTGATGCCATTTCAGATGAGCATGGTTATGAGTTTGGAAGGCCCAGGTCAAGGGAGAAGGCGTTGCACTTTTTGAATGAGCTTGGCTGGCTGTTCCAAAGGGAAGGGTCCTCATATATGCATGAGGTTCCAGATTATTCACTTGAACGGTTCAAATTTTTATTCACATTTGCTGTGGAAAGAAACTGTTGCATGTTAGTCAAAACCCTTCTGGATATGCTGGTTGATAAACACTTGGAAGGGGAATGGTTGTCAAAGGGGTCAATGGAGATGCTGAATGCAATCCAACTCTTAAATCGAGCAGTGAAAAGAAGGTACATAAACATGGTTGATTTGCTCATCCACTATTCTATGCGTAGCAAAAATGAATCATTCAAGAAATATGTATTTCCACCGAATCTTGAGGGCCCTGGTGGTATTACCCCCTTGCACTTAGCAGCTTGCACATCATGTTCTGAGGGCGTAATTGACTCTTTAACAAATGACCCACAGGAGGTAAATTCTTTCCCCTACTTCACTAATGAGGTTTATACAAGAAATTATCTTCCTCATTTGGGTTTACTGAACCTTTTTTTCCCCCAAGTAAGGAAAATAAATTAAATAATCTAACTGGGTAACACAGACACAGAGCTTGCCTAAGGTAGTTATTGTGAGTAAATATCACTTGCTTCTTTCCTGGATGGCAGAGGAACTTGGGATTTTCTATTTTAGACCTTATTCAATTTACAAGTAAATGGTATATATCTCTTAATTTTCTGTGTTTCCTTCACCCTTTTTTTTTGGGGGGGGGGGGGGAGGCAGATGGCTGTGGGATGAATCATAATAACAGGTTGAGTCTCCTGAGACTGTACTTGGTGTTGAAAAATGAAAGTGAGTAAAGAGATGGGAAGGGTGGAAAAATGGAATGATTGGTAACTGTACACGCTTGTAGGAGTGAAATCTAAGCTATAGAATAGCAGAATTATTGTGGTGCTGTGTTCTGGACAAGATTTACATGTTAGTCCCAATTTCACCTAATTTTAGAGTGGGGAAGCTCTGTCAAGGATGGATAAATAGGATACTTTATTGGGTCTTCTACTAAGACACTTAGAGTTATATTTCTCTACCTTTATTCCTTGTAATTATACTTCTTCCAAGGCTCCCAGAATACTCTTAAATCATTTTAGCAGTATGTCTAATGAGCATAAGAAATGCCTGCATGCTTCTCTTCTTTTATTGAGTTATTGAGTTTTTTGTGCTTGTCTAGATTGGACTGAAGTGCTGGGAATCCCTCGTGGATGCAAATGGGCGGACTCCACATGCCTATGCCAAGATGAGGAATAATCACTCTTATAATGTTCTAGTTGCTCATAAACTTGCTGATAGACGAAGAGATCAAGTTTCAGTAACAATTGACAATGAGATAGGGCAGCCATCGCTGAGAATTGAGTGTAAGCAATGGCCAAGTAACCAAGTTAAACAAGGTCAAAATTCTTGTGCTAAGTGTGTGATTGCAGAAATACATTACAACAGGAGAATTCCAGGTTCCCCGGGTTTGCTTCACCGTCCCTACATTCATTCAGTGCTTGCTATTGCTGCTGTATGTGTATGTGTTTGTCTATTCTTGCGTGGAGCCCCTGACATAGGTTCAATTGCTCCATTCAAGTGGGAAATTTTGGATTATGGAACAATGTAATGCTGTTGGTAGATGGAATTTAGATAAGGGGAATAGAATTAAGGCATAAACTAGGGCAGACCCAATTGATGCTTTTTTCCTCACGTGGCGAAACTGCTTCTGAAGGAAAAAGGGGAATTTTATGATGAGAGCCCATTTTAAGCATATCATACCTTTGACCTGGAGCTATGTTTAGCAGATCCAGGAGAAACAAGGATGTAGAGCTGGCTTTTGTACATATTCTGATGTGGATGCTGCATGTTTCTCTGTAACGCCAGGGTTTCAGGATATGATATGTTACATGCCCGAATGTTCATCCATGCTTGTTGGAATTTCAGAGTGAAAAAATCTTAAGCTTTTTAGACCAGATAAGACATGATCTCCCAATTGAAGTTGGAATGGGGAACTATGGCCACGACCAGAGACAATTATGAGAGTAGTAAACTGCATGAAGAAGAGACTGGAGCCTGTAAATGTCGTTATTATTGTTGATGTTGTCAATCCTTCTGTCCGTTGCCTCCTTCCCTCCCAACAAGTCAACTGGGGAAAAAAAAGTGCCCTGCTTTGTTTTTCCATATAAATTTTTTTGTTGTAAGTTGAAATTACAAGTCCTAGGTATTCTAATGCAAGGATCTCATTACTGTAAAGTTGATTTGAGGATGATGATAGAGCTGACCAAACTATATGATTAAATAGTGGAATATATTTTTCAATTCTATCTACATGTGATTTTCTGACTTATGTTTCCATTATGAATATGTATCTACTGTACCACTAAAAATATGCATATGGAGAAATGAGTGTTACAGGAAGATCTGAGCACTAATTCAATTCATGTCTAAAGTTTCCCTTGGATGACATCTTTCTTCATTGTATACTTGTGGTTGTCGTTAGATGATTTTTTTTTTTGGCCAAAGATAATGTTGTAAGTTTAGATATGTTCAGTAATTTTGAATTTGAATGTACCGCGGTATTCCAGCTCACGTCTAGTTATGCAATATAGAAGGCCGAAAGGGTTTATTGTTGTTGGAAGGCCTCTGTGCGTGCATATGTATTTTGTGAAAAGCTTACGTCGATTTCTGGGCGTGAACCAAAGATTCTATGGTGATGAAATTGTAGAACATGATTATGTTTTCGTTAATGGCTGTCTGGTGATTCTTTTGAAATGCGGAGTCTGGCTTTCTGATGATTTTTATTGTTTTAATAATTGAAGGGATTAAGGTGATACTTTGTTTGGAAAGAACCTTGTTCCTCTGCTATTCTCTCGTGGGTGGGATCCATTCCCATTTCATATTGCTGAGCCTGAGATAGTTAACATCGTAATAATGAAAGTAATAATGACAATAACGTGATATTTTTATAATTATTAATAAAAATATATTAATTAAAAATGAAAACAAAATATAAACCAAACACCTTAATATGGCTATAATTACAATTTCAACCTTGATAATTCGCTCTATTTCAAGAGGTTTGGTGCATTATATATTATAATTAGAATAGAGTTTTTGTGGTTTAAAGATAGACCAAACCACACTTCAAAAAAAAGAGAGAGAGAGAGAGAGAGAGATAAACCAAACCAAATTGTGAGATGGAAGGAAGAAATGAGAGGATGAGTGCAACAAGGTGAAGAGAGAAATCTTTGACCAAGGCTTGAGGAGGAGGATAAAGAGTGAGATTACTCAGCTATTCATGTGTTTCTCTTTTACCTTTTTTTTTCTTCTATAATATCAAAATATCATAAATCAAAATATCATAAATAAAAATAAAATTTAAAAAAAAAACAGATTGTTGCATGTTAACTTAAATATGTTCGTCCATTTGTCTATCTACATGCCTTCTATATTATAATATCAAATTTTGCAACAAAAAAATTATAATATCATTTAGTCAAAGGAAAAACTGTAAATTAAATTACACAGCCTATAAAACCAATCTGATTTATTTTAGTAATCAACGATTAGTGGATGTATACTTTTACTCTCAGTTCATTTTAATCTTTCAATTTATCAATTAAGTCTAATTCTGTCGTAATATAAATCATTCATACATAAATTTTTTTCGGTATTGCAAAGGGGCAAAAGCCCAATTCATACAAATTATTTTATTAACTAGTAACGTGTCACAAATTTTTTTATCCAAGACCAACACATTAATAATCACTTGACATGTCACAATTTTACAAAATAATTTGGATAGGCCACCATAAGAATCACATTTGATGTAAACAATTGGACAACTAAAATAAATAAATAAAAATAGACTAAAATAAACGCAGAGTAGAATATATAGAATATTTTAAGCCTAAAACTAATTATGAAAATATATATCAAGTTGTAAATAACATTGAATTTACGAGTAGAATTAGACTTGAATGTCAGAGTCAAAACCATGAATATATAAAGATTACATATAACAATTATAAATTCATATTTTATTCTTTACTGTTATTTCAGTTACTTGAAACGGATGTGTGAAACAAAATTCTGCCTTGCAGTTGCAGATAGAAAAACTAGAGTTCAATGACAAAAGAAGGGAAAAAAGGTAAATAAGTGTAACAATCATTCCGGATCCATGTTCCAATTTTCGCCTCTTGTTCACATTTTAAGAGATGATGGTACATACAATACAGCAGGTACACCACAATTGCAGCAATAGATAAACATAAGAAGCTGATCACTTGTGACACCCGTTCTTGAAGCATGTTCCTCCACTTTGAAGTGTACAAACTTCTAAGCAGTTTCCGAAAGCTTCTGTAAAACCCTCCAATATCTCATACAAGAAGGGTTGGTGTGAATTGCCCGGAGAACCCATCTCTGAGGACTCTGAGAGGGCTCTATGCTGGATGGAGTGTTAGACCCAGCTTTCAACTGCTTTGCAAGCAAATGCATTTGAAAGCAGAGCTCTGCAGGCCTCATTTCTGAGAATGAAACAGACATCAGACAGTTCATCCACAAAAAAGTCTTGCAATTATTGAATATGAAATCGCCGATATTTAACATTGCATGAGATTCTATTACTGGAAATTCACAAAGCATTCCAATTCAACCTTGCAATATTAGATAACATTTTTATTTTTTTGAATAAGTCGAGACTAATAATCCTGCAAATTTGCTCAACTATCACCCAAGCATTTAAGGATTCTTTTTATATGGAATAAGGTAACAAAAATAGGAAAACATTTAGTCACAGCATAGATATCAAACCTGACGGCCAAGAATACCATTCAAGGCCAAGGTTTCTGGCCCACTTCTCCTTAGAACCGAGGCTTCCTTCTGCTTGAGCCACCAATACTGAGGCAAGAGGTAAGGGAATCACTGAATAGTCATGAACTTTGGTCAGACTCTTAACAGCCTGTGATAAAAATTGAGAACCACTGTGCTGCCTGCCAAGCTCCATACAGATCACACCTACACATAAAAATGATCAAATTTTGACAAAACTAGAAATCTGTCTTCATGCATTATGGGAAGAGTATATAAAGTGGAAAAAAGAGATGAGGGACAAAAGGAGAAACCAAAGACAGAACAAACTGCCAATCGAAATCATCAATTCATGGGGGGAGCATCGCAAAATTTGTCAGATATTTTTAATACTAACTGATCATTAACAACCAGATAAATTCTTCCAAAGTATATGCTTTCGTCTTTTTCTTTTCCCTATAAGTACCCATGTTGCCATTTGGTTCCAGCCTCTGGATCTAATTGCACGCTTTACAACAAAAGCAGGGAGTAAAATATAGGTTCTAAACCTGCCAAATACATTATTGTTTCACTTACCAGCAAATATGCAATATGAAAATGCTTTTAACGGTCAAGCAAAATTTTGTCAGAAATATGCTTATTCAAATTCAAGTAGTTGTGTAAAGTATTTTAAGTGATGCTCTGTATAATGTGATCATGTAAAAACATTTAAATGAAGCTCTTGAACACCCAATCAAATAACAAATATACCATGACATAGATAAAGGCAGCTCTCAAAATCTGCCAACGAACAAGCCAGTCCCATGAACTCTTGTGCTGAGACTAAATCCCTGTTCTGCAAGGAAATCAGACCTCTCACCAAGTTATATACAGCCATCCACATATTCCATGAATTTCCACCCTTTTTAACAGATTCTTCAAAGTTCACGTCTATGACATTTGAATCAATATGCAGTTCACATTGAGACTCCATAAGTTTGAGAGAGATCCAACCAATATGACAATCTGTCCTGAGTGCCAAGCACCTCATATACTCCTTCTGAAAATTTAGGAGATCACCTTTCATGGCATACACACGACACAACAGTAGATGTGCAAAGAATAAATAGTCATCTGGAAGCACAAGTGCAGAAGCCTTTTTGGCATGGGTGATACAGGTAGTGTGATTCCCACACTGTAAACTGATCTCAGAAGCACAAAGTAGAAGTTGGAAGCATCTATATTGATACAAAATTTCTGTCATGCTATACAATTCATTTGAAAGAGCAACAAAAGTTAGACGATTAAGTATAACACAAAGATGATGAGGAAATCTCTCTTCACGTGCCCTCTGAAGATAGTTAAGAACAAGCAAGTACAGAGCATCATGATTCCATGGTTTCTGATGAAAGCATCTGCAATTTTGAGGGAGAAAAAAGTAAGATAATTATTCTTGTCCAGAGAAAAATGTAAAAGTAAGATAATTATTCTTGTCCAGAGAAAAATGTACTAACATAGCTCAAAATAAGCCACAAGACTGGCAATGAATTCTCTCATAAATTTATTCCTAAGAACAGAAAACGGTACAGTTGTACTCAAAATTGACCGCAAGGAATAAATTTTTTTCCTCAAAATTTTCCCAACAATTTGATCCTGCAGTAATATATGCATAGCATAGCTTGGAAGATTTCTAAACAGGGCCCCAATAGGCTAAAATTTATGGGGCAATTCTGGGACATAAAGGGGAAAAAAAAATTACTTCTGCAGGTATCTGGTAACTCCAGGATGACTAGGACACTGCTTTGTACAAGTTGGAAAACTAAATTTTGGATTGCTGTTGCCAATGGCATAGCAAGCAACTGCTCCAGCACCGTAAATATCAGATGCTGATTTTAAACCTTCTTGATCAGAGGGGTCAAGAGGGTCCAGTTTGCAACACCTTGTCGCCACATGACAATTGTTTGACTGTGTACTTGATAGCAAGAGATAGCCAAGAAGGTTCCTGTTTCCAGAGAAATGTGCAAAAGAAAGGATGTTAGCAACACCTCATACAAAGTGCAACAAGATCAAATAAGCTTGAATAAAGAAAACAAGGGAGAGAATGTCCACCAACAAAACTGGGAGGTAGGCTATATTTATCTGAAGTGTGAGAGTTATTTGTTATCTTTCCTTCTATTGCCAAGTTCTACATAAGTGGGGAGACGAGAGGAAAAGGTGTGAAGGGGACAGATAATAAGTGATTGATTGAATGATTTTGACTTTACTGTGCAAACGTAATATATAACATTGCTAACTGGGACTTAAAAAATCTGGTGCCTTTTTAATTTGTTTCCCTCCATTTTCTCTCTCCACCATATTTATTTTCAACAGCATATTTTCATATATAAGTCTTCATAACCCAAAATTCTATTCTGTGAAGCATGCTAGGACATATTTCAAACATTAATATGTAGAGAGATAGGATCGCAGACAGAAACCCCTTAATTTCTGTGAATTGGATACAAACCACTAGCACCTATTTATACTACTAATCTACGTCATGTACTGGTGCAATGCAACTAGTACAAGCCTAGCCCAATAAGACAATTAACATAATACATGAAAAATCCTAATATTCTAACACTCTCCTTCAAGCTGGAGCATATAAATCATAAGAGTTCACAAGCAGCCAATGCCATGGCTCGGTATTTTGTTTTTGCATAGGACAAAACCATCCTGCTTCTTGCTTTCCTAGACACTTCTATTTGGTTTAGGAAATGATTTCTAATTTTCATTCTCAATTTTCATTTTCTCAAAACAATTTTCATTTTCGATTTCCTTAAAAACAAGTTTGGTTTGCAAAGCTGAAAACTGATTTTAGAAAATGAAAACAATGAAAATATGTTTGCTATCAAATTTTTAAGAAATGAAAATCATGAAAATGGATTTACTATAAGTGTGTTTGGTTTGGCTTTTGGAACCCTAAAACCATGGTAGCTTTTGCCCTTTTGGCTTTTGGAGCCCCAAAACCATGGTTTGGGGCTTTCCAAAAGATAAACCAAACACATTATAAATAAATTTCATATTTGTTTCTTGTCTAACTCTTAACAAGGTTTCATATTATTTATCATTAGTTCTAATAAATAAAATATATGTATTTGGATATACAAATTGAACATCTGTTTTATTTGAAAATCTATACAAATCATTAACACACAGAGACATATACATATAAATAACTATACATGAGATTTTCTTAAAATAATCAGCATGTATATGCTAACAAGATAATCCATTAAATTAAAGTCAACTAAACCATAGAAAAAATATAAAATCAACCATATAAAGGTGATTTAAAAAATCCACATTATTCTTATGTAAATCTACTAATGAGCTCTATTTTCCTAGACATTTATGTAACCACAATGTTCTACATTTTTTTAAAGTTTATAATATATAAATATTTAACTATTAAAGTGTTAATCTGTTTATAGAAACAGAAAATTAGAAGTGAAATTGTGTGTCTTGCTTCACACATATGCTTTGTTATTTATATAATGATTACAGTAAATCAGAGGAATAATTACAGGCTTAATTGAGATAACTAATCACAGCTAATCAATCATAAAGAAAATTGACCTACATCCTACATAATTAACATTTGCTAAATCAAACACTACCCTGAATCTGGAGCATATATATTGTATGCACTGCTGCCAAGCTTGTTAAAAATTAAGTCAATCCGAGGGCCTCTAAGGGACTTTAGTAAATATATCAGCTAATCGGTCATTGGAGTTAACAAAGCTAGAAGTTATCTCGCCTGAAAAAACCTTCTAACTGACAAAATGGCAATCTTTAAAACTGGGTTAGAAGCAATATACAAAGTAGTTTGGTTGTCACATATTAGTTTCATTTCCTTGACCTCTCCCAATGTTAGTTGTCGAAGCAATTGCTTTAACCATGTGATTTCACATGTTGCTACCAGAGCACAATACTCAACCTTTGCATTGGGTTTGGAAACTATGTTATGTTTCTTATTCCTCCATGAGTTTAAGTTACCTCCAACAAACACACAATACCTTGAAGTTGACCGCCTATAAGACGGTGAACTTGCCAAATCAATATCAAAATAAATGACAACTTGAGTATTTATCCTAAATCAAAGTGGGACATTGAACTGAGTAATGTAGGAGCTATTTCTATCATGTGCCTATTTTTCCTCTTGGCTATTCCATTTTTCTATTGGGCACAGGCACGTGATGATTGGTGTAAAATACCCTAAGAAATCAACAAATATTGTAAAGGTGTTGAGAAATATTCATATGCATTATTGCTTCGTAGGATTTAAATAGGGGTACCAAATTTAGTCTTAATATTTGAACATAAACCTTGGAATATGGAAAATAATTCTTAATGATTTTTCAATACAAATAGCCAAGTTCAGCGAGGAAAGTCATCAATATAAGTAACGAAATATTGAAATCCCAAAATAGAAGTGACACGACTAGGACCCTATATACTGGAATGGACAAAAGTAAAAAGAGATGAAGCTTGTTTGTTGGCGCAATTTGGGCATGAACTACGTAAATGTTTTCCTAACTGACAAGACTTACCCTAACGTTTTGACACTTGAGAAAGGCTACGTACCATAATATGAAGTTTCTGTTTGTTAGGATGTCCAAGACATTGATGGGTGATCACTGGTGACTCAGTAACAGAACATACTATAGGAGATTTTGGTATGGCGAGGTGATACAAATATCGAGACACATGCTCTACTCCAATCATCTATGCGATTACCTCGATCCTACGCAAGAATTGAATATTAGAAAAGATAACATAATAAGGCAAGGTATGAGTGAGTTTGCTTATGGAGATTGAATTAAATAGACATCCAAGCACAAAAAGAACATAATTTAAAGAAAGTTAGGGAAGAGGTTGGGCTTGGTCAATGCCTTTAACTTTGGTTTGTGAGTTGTTGGCAAAAGTGACTTTAGGTAGTCTATCTGTATTAGGGTGGAGAAAAGAAATATTTTATTAGACATATGATCAGAGGCTAGACTGGTGCCAAGCGATGATGATGAGACGTCTGTCCTACATTCTCGTGGCATATCGGATCTACTTTCTAAACCAATTGGTAAATCTACAATTAGCTGTCGATGGGTGTTTACAGTCAAAGTTGGTCCAGATGGTTCCCTTGATCGTTTGAAGGCTCATTTACTAGACAAAGGCTAAAGGAAAATCTTTTGCCTTGACTACATTGATATCTTTTCTCCAATTGCTAAGATCGCATATGCTCATCTCTTTCTTGCTATGGTTGTTGTTTGACACCAGCCTCTTTATCAGCTTGACATTAAGAATGCTTTCTTACATAGTGATTTACAAGAGGAAGTTTATATGGAGTAATCTCCTAACTTTGTTGCTTAGAAGGAGTCTAGATAGGTGTACAACCTTTGTATGGTCTAAAGCAACCTTTTTGAGCTTGGTTTGGTTGCTTTTACACTATTGTTCAAGCCTTCAACATGACTCTTAATAAAGCCAATCATTCTATTTTCTACCAGTATCAATCTCCCAATCAATGTATCCACTTTGTTATTTATGTGGATGACATTGTTATCAATGGAAATGACCAAGTTGGCATTGAGCAATTAAAACGGAATTTATTTAAGCATTTTCAATCCAAGGACTTGAATAAACTTCAATATTTCCTAGGCATTGAAGTGGCACAATGTGGACACTGCATTTATATCTCCTAGAGGAAATACAGCTCGGACATTTTGGAAGAAACTAGTATATACACCTATGGATCCAATGAGAAGCTTCTACCAAGACCAGGAGCTGATACGAAATCCTAGACATTATTGGAACTTGGTTGAAAAATTGAATTATCTCATAATAACAAGATTGGATATATCCTTTGCTGTAAGTGTAGTAAGTCAGTTCCTTGATTCTCATGTGAATCTCAATGGGATGCAATTGTTCAAATACTTCGATTCATTAAAGGAACACTATGAAAAGGCTTTGCTACAAAAATAAAGGACAATTGCTCAAAGAGTTTAACATCTATGAGTCACGGCCAAAGAAGTTTATATATGATAATCAAGTAGCTCTATTTATAGCTTGAAATTCTGTCTTCCATGAAAGGACCAAGCACATTGAGATTAATTGTCACTTCGTAAGCGATATAGTTCAGGAGAAATTGCTACCTCATTTGTAAATTTGAATGACCAATTGGAAGATATTTTCAATAAGTCCCTTAGAAGTCCTTGTGTCAATTATATATGTACAAGCTTGGTGCCTATGATATATACACACCAACTAGAGGGGGATGATTAAAATATCTTTAGAATATCCTGTATATTTGTAGAATCAATTCGTGCCCTAATTGAGGAGCAACATGCCTCCAAAAGCAATACTTATGTTGGGAGAGGGAAAACATCAAAGGCAATAAAACTAGAGGTTTTGCAGCACAAAATCAGCCAAATGTAAACATGTGCAGACCCGAACACCTAGCCGATTGAACCCGCCAAGGCCTCAAATTAGCACAGTACCACAAGAGAAACACAGCAAACAGTAGCTGAACATCCTGAAAAACGCAGCAGAAGACCTACCTGTAAGCAGAAGTGCAACCTTCCACAAACCAAATCGCAGCCTTCTGGCCCTTTCCTGGGAATGCTTAAAATTGAGATGTGACTCACCAGGTCACGACGGAATACATCAAAACGTGACTCCTTAGTCACACATCAATCCATGGAAAGGAAAGGAAGAATCCTTTGACCCTCAACACAGAGGGTGTTTTTGATCTACAGAAAGGAATCGAGCTGCATTCTACAATTGTTTTTGTTTCTCTATGTTTTTTTTTTTTTTTTACAGACGAAGGCTGAAAGATCTAGTGTAGGTCTAAGTTAAGAAACACAGCTCTTGATACCATGCAGAAAATGCAAGAGAGAGACTGTGATTGACAATAAGTTAACAAGTTCAGTGGACATAATCATATTCAAACAATTGAGGACTCAAAACTTAGATTTGCATAAATCACAATTGAGTAAATTGTTTACGAATTTCTAATATCTAGCTATGATATTTAATTTCTACCCCCATGAAGTTGTGATTAAATTATAGTTTGGTCCATGAAGACTTTCATCTCTCTAATCATCTAATTAGACAGAAATGTGAAACTACCAACAAATCAAGTTACTGTTCGGGAACTAGTGTTGTCATTAAAAAGTATACCTCATCAAATTACAGTTAGGGTACATGTGTAGAGCTTTTCTGAGGTGGGCAACTCCACTCTGAACTCCAAGGCAGCAGTCAGACCCATTTTTCACCTGTGAAAACCATAAGACAATTTGTTTTCCTTCTCTTCTTTTTGGAGAGCATTTGAGGGGTATGGGGAAGAGGGTGCGGAGTACAGTTTAAGAGGCTGAAAAAATACCAGTTTACCAAGGGCTATTAAAAAGTGCATCCTGGTAATTTCTTCATGAGATGTGAGAAAATATCGGCTACTTGAAACAACAGATCCAAGACGATTGTGTTCATCAAGAGCATGGATAGCCAACATGACAAAACTAACTTTTGTACTTTGAAACAGTTCCTTTGGTATTTTTACAATGTTTGTGATTGCTTCATCCAGTCCACATATATAGTATAGTAATCTACAGATGAAACAAATGGATGTTGCCATGGATGTCTTTTCCATAGAAGAAAGACTTGAAGCAAGACTTCTAGCTACAGAAAGAGCCAAATCATTTTTGCCAAGTTGCCACAAAGAGAAAGCATATACTTGCAAACCTTCTGCGTCAAGAGCCCCTAAAACAAACAATATATTATACAATGGTGTTAGCAAGACAAGAAAAATTCAAATACCCTTTCAAACTATGGCCAGCCACAAGATTCTTCACATAAAATTCCTGGCTAAAAGATAAAGCAAAGTATCCCCCTAATCAAGATGTTTTACATGTGGCAATTCACATGAATATACAGCTTCCATCCACTCCATAATTCACTCGAGAATTTTCACCAAAAAAAAAAAATTGTTTAATAACTCAGTGAACAAGAATAATTTAACTAGTAATAAAGTGATTTAACATTCAATCCCTATAAAGGCTTTAAATTTTGAAATAGAAAACAATTAAACTGAAGAACACTAAACAGGTAAATTGCTGATAACTGAACCCAAACCTTCTTTCTTCAAATTTTCACATTCTTGCAAAGCATCAACAGCCTTCCCTGCCTGTATCAAATAATGAGTCGGTGATTATTGCCAAAATATGTGAAGCAAGTGAAGTTTGATCACGTATGGAATTTAGAAGAGAACATCATTATAGGCTTTGAGAACATATGACATCAACTGTTTTTGGAATTATTACAAAATACAATTGATTATAAAAAATTTATTTGATTTAGAAATCAATTCTCATATTTGGAACTTGTGATAAAAAAATTTCATTTGCAAATCAATTTCAATGCTTAGAACACATTAAAGATGATTTGACTTCATTTATTTTAATAATTTTTCTTGTTTACCCTTGCACAGGATGGGTAAAATGGCTAAACTAGTAAGGGCAAAATTGTCAATTCAAATAATTAAAACTGTCTTGAATCAACTATCCCAAAAGCTTAAGTTATTACATGAAAGCCCATGAATGGTTTTTATATCCAACATACCCCCTCACAGAAGAGTTCTTTAGGTTTAAAGCGTAGACAATGTACAAGTTCACTTTATCTTATGCTAAAATTCAACTAAATTATGAAGAATAAGGGAGGCAAGAATCAAACTCTTGACCATTTGGTAATAGATACTAGGTCAAGAACCAACTCTCCCAGAAATTTAAGCTGTTAGGTAGAAGCCCATGAATGTTTTCTATATTTAGAACGCCCATCACGCTCTTCCCTTTGGGCTTGAAGCGTGAACAATGCACAAGCTCACCTTACATTGTTCTGAATTTCAACTTAATTTTGAAGAACGAAGGTAGCAAAGATGAAACTCTTGACCATTTGGTTATAAAGGCTTTGATAAATATCATGAACCAACCATCCCAAGCTTAAGCTATTAGGTAGAAGCCCTTGAATGATTTTTATATCTAACAAAAACTAAAATCAAATTATTTCATTTATAAATAAAATCAATTCCCAAATTTTGTGTTCCAAACAGACTGTTACAGAATCTCCAGTATATTTACCTTACAAAGTGATCTGGCCAAATTGATCGATACATCCCTGATCTGTGCGTTTTGAACATTACATGAGCTAATGTTAATTGCATGGCGTGCTAACCTATAAGAAGTAGAAGCAGACTGATAATCTTTTCGAGCCTCACAAACCAGCCCATTTAAATTATGCGATTCAGGATAATGAGGTGAACGCTGCACAGACTGCTGAATAGCTCCAAAAACCTGACAATTAAATGCAGCATTCACATGAATTTCAAGGTACACTGTTGCTTCTCTAGAGGAAAAATAAAATGTGTAATCACTACAACAAATAACTAATATACCATATAAACTAACCTGCGAAGATGAAAGATGACCAGTTAGCAAAGCAAGCTGAGCAAGTCCAATTTGGAATTCAGCTAACTACAGAGTAATAAAAAAATATTTTTTAAAGGAAGTAGGAAAATGTAAACAAGTCAGAAAAACTGTTAGGCTAAATGTGCTAAGAGGATCATCCCCCTAACACATTGAGAAGGGGATGACTCCAATGCAACCCAAATATAACACTCCCAAACAACAAAAACATGGTCATAAATAAAAACCAAATCCCAGTAGTAGGACCATATAAACACAAAATCCCAATACATTGTTTTCTTGTCAACAGTCAGCATGTAAAGTGACAGAAATTACAGGCATTATCTGCACAGCTTGTAAACAGCTCTCAAATGCCTCATCTGGTGCAGGTTCCCTAAAATATAAGCACAGCATATTGTTATAAACCTAATAAACATAGACAAAACTACCATTTACATGCAACATGATAATGACAAAATAAATTAAACTAGAATTATACCTCACACAATACTCAGCTGACATGCTTGCCCATGGCAATGCAAGGCCAGGATCAATACTTCTAGCACGATCAAACACTTGCTTTGCCAATTGCTTTTCACCCTCTTTACGATAAAACTGAAAAAAATAGACAAATCATGCACAAGTTAAAAAAACTGCACAATGTATTTCCAAGGTCTTGTATGATGTTGTGCATTACATTAAGCACCAAAGGTGCAGATGACTACCATGTCAATAAATCCATTCATAACTTGCTATTTTAGTTTTCATCTTCCCTCTGCCCTACCAACTCATCATAAAAAACAATTTGACTAGTGAAATTAACCATCAGTAAAACAATGATATAATACCAAGATTGATTTTTACTTGAGTAAACATCAATTTAGTCCCCCAAATATATAGGTGACATCAATTTGGTCCTTCAAAGAAAGTTGATATCAATTTAATCTCCTCAATCATAGAAAATGACGTCAAAATAGTACTTATGTTACGAATTGTGAGAACAATGTTAATGGAACCTTTGATTGACGGACCAAATTGATGTAACTTTCTATAATTGAGGGAATAAATTGATATCAATTTTTATTATTAAGGGACTAAATTGACGTCAACTTTCTTTGGGGGAACAAATTGATATCACTGTCTACCATTTAAGGACTAAATTGATGCCAATTTTCTTTAGAGGACCAAATTGATATCACCTATATCTTTGGAGGAATAAAATGAGTGTTTACTCTTTTTACTTTTTACTAATGACACAGGACAGTACCTTCCCAAGATATCCCCAAGCAATAGCTAGAGATCCATTCAATTGCAATCCTCTTATTAAAGCATGTTGCTTTAGGGCATTATGATAAGACAAACATCCCAATGCCACCCAAAACTCATAATTGTCACCCTCAAGTAGCAAGGCTCCTATAGACATCTTCTCTGACAGCTGCCTGCTAAAACAATTAAGTTAAGGGGAGCACAACAGTCAAGAAGATCATTCAAAATAATCAGGTTAAAAAAATCATACTGTTAGAATATATTTAAAATATCTTTAGAAGATCTTTATAATATATTGTGGAATCAACTAATACACTAATTGATGAAGCAATTTTAGGAGTCATATCATAATTTTATTATATTTCTTAATTTATTTCCTTAATTGTTTAGGGTTACTAGAATATAAATAGATGTTAGTGCTTTGTCATTTGTAATATATCAACACATCTAATATATTTATCACATTGTTCTCTATTCTCCTTTTTTCTTTCTCCCTACCTAAACCCTATAATTTCAACATGGTATCAGAGCGGTATCATCCACCTTAAGGGGTCTCTCCTTTTCTGCTGTGTCGAGTTCTATAGAACCTTTTTGTAAATTTTCTATTATTATTTTCTCACCCCATTCTTTCATCTATTTTCTCTAAGTCAGAAGCGATGTCTTTTTAATCATTGCCGAAGGTGGAGATTTCATCTATTTTCTCTGCTTTCTTACTATTTGGCCTTTTCTTTTCTTTTTTTCAATGCTAGCATAGCATTGAGGGGAGTGATAATGATAATGGTGACTTTTCAATACTAGTGTTCAAGATATTATCTTCCCATCGACAATCATTCCGATGGTGATTTCTTTCTCACTGATGAATCATACCAGTGGTGACATCTCTTCAATGCTAGTATTTGTCATGTTATTCTCTTTCCATCAATAATCATTCCGATGGTAATTTTTTTTCCCACTGATGAGAGTCATATTAGTGATGACTTGTCAATACTAATGTTCGTGATGTTGTTCTCTTCCCATCAACGATCATTCCGATGGTGCCTTTTTTCCCACTGATGAGTCATATCAGTGGTGACATCTCTTTAATACTAATGTTTGTCATGTTATTCTCTTTCCATCGACGATCATTTCGATGGTGACTTATTTCCAACTTATGATTTCATATCAGTGGTAACATCTCTTCAATACTTGTGTTTGTGATGTTATTCTCTTCCCATCGATGATCATTCCGATAATGACTTCTTTCCCACTAATGAATCATACTAGTGGTATTTCTTCTCAAGTCTTTTGGGTCTGCTATCTGGTCAAGCAGAACCCTAGAATCCTTTCTTCTCACGTAGGCTGATGATCATTCCTTACTAAGTTATCTTTCCAACAATGTTTATCTCTCCAGCATCCTGAGTTGTGGAGTCCACTTTATATTTATATTATTTAATTAAAGTATTTATTTGTACCAAGTTTAAAGCTTAGTAAGCTTTAGCTTAAGGGGAAATGTTAAAATATATTAAGAATATCTTTAGAAGATCTTTAGAATATATTGTGGAATCAATTAGTGGCACTAATTGATGAAGCAATTTTAGGAGTCGTATCATAATTTTTATTATATTTCCTGATTTATTTCCTTATTTTAATTAGGGTTACTAGAATATAAATAGATGTTAGTGCTTTGTCTTTTGTAATATATCAACACATCTAATATATTTATCACATTGTTCTCTATTCTCCTTTCTTCTTTCTCTCTACCTAAACCTTATAATTCCAACACATACCATGGATTTGGGTCTTGTTTGTAATTGTTGTTCAATGAGGTAATAAGATCTGAAGTTACTGCAATGTCAGCATAAATGTTTGCTTGCCATGGGGACAAGTGCAAGGCTCGTTGATATGAAACTCTTGCACGTCTTGCAGCCAAAAAGCAAGTCTTCCTCCAAGAAAGGATGGAAGCATTGAAAGCTTCCTTATTAGATTCCAATTCTTGGACCTCCTCAATCCAAGGATAACATTTTGCATATGCAAGCTACAATAGAACAAAATAAATAGCATTGAGTAATACATGAACAGCAAAGAAGAATCCATGTCATGATACCAACACATTGACGTGTACTTAATGCACTAATGCAACAAATGATACCTGAAAACAAAAAAAAAAAAAAGAAAAAACAAATGGAAACCTTCAGAGACTGAAATGATACCTGAATATCAGCATGCAATTTCCAAATACATGAGATATTCCTAACAAAATAAGCACTTGTCCTTGCAACCTCAGATGCCTCCTGCAGTCATTTCAATGATGTTGCCTCAATGTTGCCAAAATGGAAGAGTTTAACTTAATAAGGACCAACATAAAAATGGTCAACTTAAAAACAAAAATCTGAAGAGAACAAACCTCTAACAATGAAGCCCCCCACTGATATGCTCCTAGGTTAATGCAATCTTTTGCCAAACCAAGCAGCCCCAGAGCAAGTCCATAGTGTGCAGGCACACAATGCGGCGAAATCTCTAGAGCTTGCCGAAATTGCTCAATTCCCTTCATGTAGAAAGGCCCAAAGACAGAATTTGACACATATCTTTAATAAATAGATGCAACTGAACACCAATTGAACAACTTCACGATATATTTTGTTGGATACATACACTTTCAAATTGACACACACGGATTTAGAGACAAACATAATAAGTTATATCCTCTCCTTCACTTCTAAGGTGCTAAAATTTGATAAAAATATTATAGGAACCCAGATATTTTATTGCTGAACAGTGGGAATAATTCCCAGTTACGTAAGCAGAAACATAGAAAAAGAAAAGAGACTCTCACACTCACAGAAACACGGGAAAAAAAACTAGTGACACTGCAGACACTCAAGGAGGTCTGCTTCCTCCCTGTCCAAAGGCCCCAAAATTCCCAATGACTGGCTGCCTTCCTCTAGGATCCCTCCCTCCCTTTTATGCTTGCTCCCATTTTCCCCTTTCTTCCAACACCCCTTGCCACGTGGGCAAGGTTGTTACAGCCCAAATCCCCCTTCTGCCCCTTGCTCACAATGCACTCATTTTGTCCCCTTATGCACACGTACGAGGCCTAAACAAAATATAACACACCAAAATACCAAATACGAGTCCTGCCATAGCCAGAGGAAAGAACTTGGGGAAGGGGGAAGGACCATCGTTACCAAATTTGTATTGGAATGCGGTAACTGACATTCCGGCAACACATACGAACTAAATGGAAGAACTCAAGTGCTCTGCTGCCAAACTCAAAAAACAGAGCCTATCTGGTGGTTATCAAAGAAAGCAGTTTACTTTAAAAGCCTGAATACAGAGAGCACTAACTCCTACCCCAGGTACTGCATATTTAGCTAGGTGGCATACCACACCCCAAATACATGCATACGACCTGAAACATAGTGCATTCCTGGTAACCATAGATAATGCTAAATTAAAGCCCCAACCATTTTTCTTTTTCCCTCCTGTTGATGACTGCTTGTCCTCCTTTATGTCTTCCCCTTTTCTGTCATTAATGACTTTCAAAATTTTTTTAAAAACAGTAAACAAAGACCCAGCCAAAATTGTAATATCCCTTTAAGTTCTATTCAGCCATGCTCAAAACGCATTAAGTTTCACATCATATACACCAGATTACTCAATCATCTCTATTCTGCCCAGAAAAAGATCCAACATGTTATACAAGCTCTTACACTTCAATGGTGTTTTGACAAAATACAAATCACAAAAATAAAATGTTAGATAGAACTAACTATCATGGGCAGAAGTAAGCAAATAATACAACTTTTAGCCCTAAATTGAATACAACAAGGCAGGTTTCCATCTGCCCTAGAATCACTCTTTTTAAGTTCCAACTAACATGATCAAATCAATACTATCATGTCATAGGGAAAAAACAGATTGCATAAATCTTTTCAGTCATATAAGAAATTATCGCTGAATAAAAAAGAAGCAAATCAAATGAAAGGAAGAAAATTCAATCACTGAGAACAAGAACTTTATAAAAAAAAATCTGGAGACATCAGGATAACTAATGATGGATAGCGAAGTGTACCTTTCTAAATGAACCAAGTGTCAAAGAGATATTTCCACTTTCAACCAAAGCAAAGACCATTGTGTTATCCAATTCGATGGCACGGCCATAAGACTGATGGAGAATCCATAAGTAAATAGGTGGTTGAGGGACCATCTATTTAGAAGATACAAAAGGAAGTCAAGCAGAGGTACCTTCACAGCTGCAGTAAACCTTCCCAGTCGCTGATAAGCAAGGCCCAAAGCCTAACATAATTTTAAATAATTATCACAAAAACAAATTGAAAATGGAAATAGAACATAAGGAAAGAGAGATGATATTACTTCCCACAAATCAGCACAGGTAGGATAGCCTCGTATGGCATGTTGAAGACTCAGAACAGCTTCAGACCATTTCTTTCTATGAACCTGTTAAGAATAAATATTAACAATGTTACAACTTACAATCCTTTAATAAATGGCAGAAGTCAACCCAATGTAATTCAAGAAAGACTTGAAGAGAAAATAGTCAGATATAAAAAAATTTCAAGAAAAATGAAATTAAATAATTTGATCTAGTTTGATATAAAAATAATGTAGACTGCAGTAGTTAAGTGGGCCTATATTTAGCTAAAATTATTTGAAATGTTAATTGTTAAGAGAATTAAGTACATGTTTAATGTGCTTGAGGCTATTTGTGTCTTTTCCTAGCTATACTAAATTGTCCTGCATTTCTATTTACTGTATATAAATAATGACACACACCCACATTAGGTACAGTTCTCCAAAAACACTAAGTTTACATGGCATCAAGAGCCTTGTAAATTTTTATCCTCGCCTTTTTAGCTTTAAAAAAAAAATCGCGACCTATGTCACATTCTGTCTTCTGGGCAGCCGTTCTTGGCTGCCATTTGAGCTCTTTCAGGTGACAATCATGCCGCTCGTGGTTGACCAGCAGTAGTGTGGCGGCTGGTGGGTGGCTGGGTCATGCATTTTGGCCCCCTGTGTGTGTGTGTTTGGTGTTCATGTTTGGTGGCCCGGTCTCATTCATGGCCAGCCATGCACTTTTCCAGTGCAGACAAGGCCAGGCAGCAGCCAGAAACTGTCGATGATGGCCAGAGTTCCAGCAACACTTCTGGTGAGCAGAGTTCAGGCCTGTTTTCTTTGCTGTTTTTTTTTGGTTTTCCTATTCTTCGGGTATTGCCATCTTTTTCCTCGTGGTTCATGATTATGGCTGTTGTGAGCTCAGATTTTGTGGCATATCCCTCGGGGGTAAGCTACAAGTGGACTTCAACCATTGCTTCAAGTATGATTTGGGCCAAGGTAATTCCATCTAATATAAACATCACTGACTGGAAGTTGAATGGAGATGGCACTACTTGTCCTCAGTGGAAAAAGACTATTATGATGACAGCTGAAAAGTTCACTCAGTATACCTGGTTCCAAGCTTCTTGGTCAGCACAACCCTTTTCTTCTACTACCACAATTGCTCATATAGGTAATCCCATTGCATGTCTATCCTCCGTTTCTCACAATTGGGTCATTGATTCAGGGGACTCATAACACATGACTGGACACACAGGTACTGTTACATCATTTACCCCTTCTTCTCATTTACCTTGTGTTACTTTAGCTGATGGATCCACCACTTCTGTGATTGGAAGTCGCACTACCTGTCTTACATCTACTCTTCCTTTGTCCCATGTCTTATGTTTATGAATTCCCATTCAACTTGTTGTCTGTCAATCAGATTACCTGTTCTCCTAATTGTAGTGTTCAATTTTTCACTAATTCTTGCATTTTTTTAGGAAATTGAGACAAAGAGGGTGATTGGTAGGGGTCATGAATGCAACGGCATGTACATCCTTGAGTGCTATCCAAAGCAAGTTTCTTACCCAATCACTTGTTTTAGTGTAGTTGATCCTCTTTAGCTACATTGTCGTTTGGGTCATCTTTCTTTGCTAGCATTAAAGAAGTTATGTCCTAGTTTACGTTGTTTGTCCATTTTGGAATGTGAGTCCCGTCAGTTAGCTAAACACCATCGGAGTTCATATCCTTTACGAGCCAATAAGCGTGCTGCATCCCCATTTAAGTTAGTTCATTCTGATTTCCAGGGTCTTTCTCCCATTACTTATAAATGTAGATTTTGATATTTTGTGATATTTATGGATGATTTTTCCAAAATGACTTGATTATATTTTATGACATCTTGTTCTAAGTTATTCTCTACATTCACTACCTTTTTTTCTAAAATTAAAACTCAGTTCAATACTCCTGCTCATATTTTGAGGAGTGATTGCATTCCAACATGCTTTAACATGAGATTATCTATCAATTTTCATGTGTTACACCTCAACAAAATAGGGTTGCTAAACGCAAAAATAGATACCTCCCAAAACTGGCTAGAGCCCTGTTGTTTCCACTGCTTGTATTTTTATTAACCGGATGCCTTCTTATGTTTTACAAGGCCAAGTTCCTCATTCAAATATTTTCCTTCCCAGTCTTTGTTTCCCTTTTCTCCTCGTATTTTTGGATGTACAAGTTTTGTGTAGGATGTTCAACCTTAACTCTCCAATCTGAACCCACGATCCCTTAACTGTGTCTTTCTTGTTTATTACTGTAATCAAAAGGGATACCAGTGCTTCTCTCCTAACTTGAGCCAATATTTGGTTTCAACTAGTGTTACCTTCTTTGAGTCCAATTCATTCTTTACAAAATCCTCTCCTCCTCGTGACATTGAAGAAGAGGAAACAATTTTGATCTATAAAGAATTTTGGTCTCCTAACTTTTGAGTCTCTTTCACCTTCCTTTACATCTAATTCTTCTTGTCCCCCTACAGCACCTTAACCACCCATTTGACACGTTTACACTTTTCATCCTCCTGCTTTGCTAGCCACGTCTGATGAAGCACTCATGGATGTACCTAGCTCCTCAGCTGACTCTTTCTCTCCATCTGCCTCTTCATCTCTAGATCTGACTCTAGATCTTTCCATTGCCATACGAAAAGGTAAACATTCCTGTATCATTCATCAACCCATTTCTTCTTTTAATAACTATGAACAACTTTTTCCTTCAGCCATATCAATTGTAACTTCTCTTGATGCTGTGTCAATTCCTAGAACTATTTCTGAGGCTTTGACTCATGATGGATGGAAACACACAATGGAAGAAGAAATGTTGGCACTAGAGTAGAACCAAACATGGGACCTCGTTTTAGTTCCTTCTTGTAAACATGCCATTGGCTGTAAATGAGTATACAATGTTAAAGTTAATCATGATGGGACTATTGCTTGTCTCAAGGCTCGCAAAAGGGTTATGCTCAGACTTATAGAGTTGACTACTCTTACACCTTCTCTCTTGTCGCTAAATTGGCATATGTTTGCATGTTCATCTCACTTAAGAATGATTTATGAATTGCTTAAGGAAAAATCCTTAGCAGATGTATATTTATATACATAGGTCAGCTAATTTACAATCCCTAAATCAAAGGTTACAATCCCTAAATCAAAGGCAACAAATCAGAAATACAATCAAATCATATCCTACAAATCCTAATTACTAATAACTACAGATTATGCAAATCAGATAATATCAACAGAAATATCAACACTCCCCCTCAAGCTGGTGCATATATGTCATATGCATCAAGCTTGTTACATATATATGTTACCCTCGGGCCCCGAAGAGACTTGGTGAAAATATCAGCTAGTTGATCACTAGAATTCACAAATGAGGTAGTTATTTCTCCGGAGAGGATCTTTTCACGAATAAAATGGCAATCAATTTCTATATGTTTAGTTCGCTCATGAAAGACTGGGTTGGAGGCAATGTGCATAGCTGCTTGATTATCACAAATGAGTTTCATGGGCCCTATTTTGCAAAACTTTAATTCTTGAATCAGTTGTTTCAACCATATAAGTTCACATGTAGTGAGTGCCATGGCTCGATATTCTGCTTCTGCACTTGATCTAGCAACTACATTCTGCTTTTTACTTTTCCATGAGACGAGATTGCCTCCAATGAGAACACAATACCCAGAAGTCGACCGTCTGTCACTAGGAGATCCTGCCCAATCTGCATCTGTATATGCAACAATGTCTGTATGGCCTCTATTCTCATAGATCAACCC
The DNA here is from genome assembly GCA_019955255.1 of Castanospermum australe. Taxonomy (NCBI): domain Eukaryota; kingdom Viridiplantae; phylum Streptophyta; class Magnoliopsida; order Fabales; family Fabaceae; genus Castanospermum; species Castanospermum australe. The sequence continues at coordinate 544,636 of NSJW01000135.1, read as the reverse complement.
CTTTCCAGGAGAACTTTTAATATATCTCAAAATTCGAATTACTGCATCCCAATGGTTGTCACAGGGGAGAGTTAAGAAATTGACTCACAACACTAACTGCAAAAGATATATCTGGTCTAGTTATGGTGAGATAGTTTTAATTTTCCCACCAGTCTTCGATACCTTCCCGGGTCTGAATAAGGCTCCCCCTGATCCGGTAGAAGTTTAACATTCGGATCCATAGGAGTATCAATTGGTTTACAATCTAGCATTCCAGTTTCTTCTAAAAATATCAAGGGCATACTTCCTCTGAGAGATAGCAATGCCTGTTTTTGATTGAGCCACTTCAATCCCGAGGAAGTACCGCAATCGGCCCAAGTCCTTAGTTTGGAAGTGTTGAAACAGGTGTTGTTTTAGGCCCCTGATGCCATCATGATCATCTCCTGTAATGACAATATCATCTACATAAACCACAAGATAGATGCCTTGATTAGAAGATGAGTGTTTATAAAACACAGAATGATCTGCTTCACTACGAACCATGCCAAACTCCTGTATGACTTTACTAAATCTTCCGAACCATGCCCGTGGAGACTGTTTAAGGCCATATAGAGATTTGTGTAACCTGCAGACAAGACTCGACTCCCCCTGAGCAACAAACCCAGGTGGTTGCTCCATATAAACTTCCTCCTCCAGGTTACCATGTAGAAATGCATTCTTGATATCCAATTGATAGAGAGGCCAATGGTTCATGGCAGCCATCGATAAGAATAGACGAACAGAAGCTATTTTAGCAACAGGAGAGAATGTATCTCCATAATCAAGGCCAAATATTTGAGTATAAGCCCTTAGCCACAAGGCGTGCTTTCAAACGGTCCACCTATCCATCAGGGCCCACCTTGACAGTAAAGACCCATCGACAACCAACTACAGATTTCCCGGGAGGGGAAGGAACAAGAGCCCATGTATGATTGGAATCCAAAGCTGCCATCTCGTCAATCATGGCCTGACGCCATCCTGGATGGGAAAAGTGCTTCCTGGACAGTTTTAGGAATGGAAATGGACGACAAGGCAGAGACAAATGTATAATGGGATAAAGATAAACGATGATAGCTCAGGAAATTATAAATAGGATGAGGATTACGAGTAGAACGCATACCTTTACGAAGTGCAATGGGCAAGTCAAGAGAAGCTTCAGATAGGCCCTGAGTAGGTGGAGACGCTGGAGCAGGAGATGAATCGCCCGAGTCTGGGGTGAGAATAGCCTCTGGAATCACAGGACGAGGTCGACGCTGAAAAGTGATAAACAGTTGCGGTGAAGGATGTGCCTGCGGACTAGGAGGTGCGGGCACCTGTGAAACTGGAGGATCAGAAATAGGTAAATTAAGACAGGGAATTGGTAGGAGCTGAGAGATGGAGTTAGGCTCGACTGGTGAGGTGAAGTAAGGAGTGTCCTCAAAGAAGGTTACATCTGCAGAGATGTAAAAACGATTTGTAGAAGGAGAGTAACATCGATAGCCTTCTCTGTACTCGAGAATAACCAAGGAAAATGCACTTGATAGAACGAGCAGACAATTTATCAATACCGGGAGTAAGATCATGCACAAAACAAGTAGAACCAAAAACACGAGGGGAGACAGTATAAAGATGGTCATTAGGAAACAAAAGAGAGTGGGGAACTTCATTATGTAAAACAGAGGAGGGCATGCGATTGATTAAATAACCAGCGGTAAGAACAGCATCACCCCCAAAATTTTAAGGGTGCATTAGCATGCAATAAAAGAGTTCGAGCAGTCTCAAATAATATGACGATGTTTTCGTTCGGCTATGCCATTTTGTTGTGGAGTGTGCGGACAAGTTGACTGATGAAGCATGCCATGAGATGCCATAAAGGAATTGAAAGGAACAGAAAAATATTCTTTTGCATTATCACTGCGCAATATGCGAATAGAGTGCCCAAACTGGGTTTGAATTTCATTGCAAAAATTTTGAAAGATAGTGAATAACTCTGAACGATCTTTCATCAAAAATATCCAAGTACATCTAGAAAAATCATCAATGAAAGTAACAAAGTACCTATACCCCAGAATAGAAATGACACGACTAGGACCCTAAACATCAGTATGAACAATATCAAAAGGTGACTTTGCTCGATTATTGATTTTGCTTGGAAAGGATGCACGGACATGTTTTCCAAGCTGACACGACTCACACTCTAAAGACTGCAAATGAGAGAGATGGGGAACCATCTTCTTTAGCTTATTTAGACTTGGATGACCCAGACGACGATGAAGGAGACTAGGAGACTCGGTGGCAGTACATATGGTAGAGGATGGAGGCTGGAGATAATAAAGTCCACGCGATTCAGATCCTGCGCCAATCGTCTGTCCCGTACTCCGGTCCTGGATGAGAAAAGAGTCAGCAGTAAAGGTTATAGAGCAGTTAAGAGTGCGAGTCAGTTGACTAATAGAAATTAAATTAAAGGGGCAGCCAGGAATAAGCATAACAGAATTCAAAGGTAAAGATGGAAGAGGTGTGGCTTGACCAATGCCGGTGGCTATAGTCTTAGAACCATCAGCGAGAGTAATGTGGTGTGGTGTCTTGGGAGATGATAATTTTGATAAAAGAGAAGGATTACCAGCTATGTGATCGGAAGCACCAGAATCCAAAATCCAGGATCCAACAGACGAAGAATGAGAGAGGCAAACTGTAGAATTACCAGTATGAGCTAAAGTGGCCGAAGATGAAGCTTGTTGGGCTGCTTTGAGTTGAAGATACTCCTTATACTCATTGTCTGATAGTATGGTCTGGTTATCAATCCCTGATTCAGTCTTATCAGCCGACTGAGATTGTGCCACATTAGCAGATTTTTTCAGGGAAACCATGCAAGGAATAGCAACGGTCTTGAGTATGGCCCAAGCGTTTACAATAGGAACATTGAGGACGACCACCAGAACCACGACCACCTCTACCACCACCACGACCACGGCCACGACCACGACCGCGACTTTCACGGTCCGCAGAAACAAAAAGCGGAAAACTCTGAACCTGTTTGGGAACCAATTCCAGACGCTGCATCGGGAGAAGGAACTCGCAACAATCGATTAATGAGATCCTCCACGGTAGGAATATTTGCATTTGTCAGGATTTGATTCCGAACAGATTCAAAATCTTTATGAAGACCATGGAGAACAAAAACCATATACATGTTATCAAGCTTATCTAACATCTGCTGGAGGTTGTCACTGGTCAGTATCAACTTGATTTCTTCAATCGTGGACTGTGCTTTGTTCAGATATGAAGGCAGGTCATGATCTGTCATGTGGAGCGTTGCTAGATTATGAACAGAATCGTACAAACGTTGGACATCATTAGAATAGATGCTTCGAGCCTTTTTCCATATGTCATGACAAGTTTTATAGGGGCGAAAATGCACTAACAGTTTGGGATCAATGGACTGCCAAAGTAAGGATACCAACTGATAGTCAGTCTTCTTCCATTGGTCCCTCTCATCAGCAGGGATGTCCTCCGCCTTCTTAGTCAGATGCTCAGAGAGTCCCTGACCTAAAAACCAAATATCAACAGCAGCATACCAGTCTAAATAGTTCTTACCATTGAGTTTTTCTGACGTTATGGTGGGGCTGCCAGAAAAAGAAAAAGAAACAAGGCCCCTTTTGGAGGATTCAGAGGTGACACATGACAAATCAGATGCAGAAGCCATGACCCCAGAACAGAACTAGGTGGCACCGACGAGCTGAACAAAAACGGCGAAGAGACGATCGGAGAATGGCGCGTGGCTTACACGCGCTGACAGAAGGTGGCGCAATCTGAACTTCTGACCCCCCGAACAGAACCAGGTGGCGCCGACGAGACGAACGGGACCGGCGGCGACGTGAACGGATGTCGGGAATTAGGCGCGTGAGCTACACGCGCCGGCAGCTATGGAGGCGTGTACGGGCGCGTGAATCGAGATCCGGTGACGGTGCTCAAGGATCTGGCCGGTCGGAGGTTTCTGAGATGGCCAGTACACTGTCTTGGTTGATCGTGGCGGAACAGTGGTTCCGACTTGGTTGAACAGCGGCGGAGCAGAAGCAGATCGGAACGCTGGCGGGTTCCGACTTGGTTGAACAGTGGAGGAACAGAAAGCAGATTGGAACGCTGGCAGAACAGAAGCAGATCGGAACAGTGGCAGAACAAAAACAGATCGGAACAGTGGCGGAAAAAGCAGATCGGAACAGTACCGAAAACGGCGGAACAGTACACTGACCGGTACACAATACAGTATACTGACTGCAGAAGAAGAAGACGATGTTCCTGCCTTGACAGTGGCGGAACAATGACTGAACAAGGTCGGTTTCGACTTGAAACGCAAACCTAGAGAGACTAAGCAGAGACAGGACCGAGCCTGCTCTGATACCAACTTAAGAATGATTTATGAATTGCTTAAGGAAAAATCCTTAGCAGATGTATATTTATATACATAGGTCAGCTAATTACAATCCCTAAATCAAAGGTTACAATCCCTAAATCAAAGGCAACAAATCAGAAATACAATCAAATCATATCCTACAAATCCTAATTACTAATAACTACAGATTATGCAAATCAGATAATATCAACAGAATATCAACAATCTCTTTGGCTGATTCTCATCATTGGCCCTTGCTTCAGCTTGATACTAAGAATGACTTTCTCCATGGTGACTTGCAAGAAGTTTACATTGAGCAATTGCTAGGCTTTGTTGCTCAGGGGGAGAATGGGAAAGTTTGTTGACTCAGAAGATCTTTGTATGGACTAAAACAATAATCCCCGAGCTTGGTTTGGGAAGTTAAGCGAAGTAGTTCTTAATTTTGGCTTGCAAAAGAGTAGCTATGATCACTCTAACTTTTATTGGCAATCCGTAGGAGGTAGCATTCTCATGGTTGTCTATGTTGATGACATTGTGATAATTGAGAGTGACACCTTTGGTATTTCAAAACTTAAGAGTTTCCTTCAAACCACATTTCAAACCAAGGAATTAGGTCCCCTTAAGTACTTCCTAGGAATTGAAGTGAATAAAAGCAAAAAAAGTATATTCCTTTCTCAACAGAAGTATATCCTTGAGAGCAATTGTCCTTTGGTCTTGAAGCATGAACAATGCAGAAGCCCACTTTACGTTGTGATCAAATTCAACTTAATTATGAAGAATGGGGACAGCAAGGATCAAACTCTTGACTACTTGTTCACAGATGCTCCATGTCAAGGATTTAGGATAGTTAGTTCATTACATATACAATGAACATCATCTATCTTCAATTCCGTGAAGATGTGTTATGAAGGAACTTTAGAAAGAGTTATTGCCTTCATGAAACAAAAAAGTAAAATGATGTGGCTACAAAATCAATTATCATATCAAACGAAATTTTTGTCATAAATATACATTGATAACACAGTATCTAAAGTCTTGGAGGAGTTTGAAATATGATAAAAGAAAGAGAGTTATTTTGATTTTTCAAAAGCATCATGCATTTATTCCACTTATTAGCATGTATGTGAAATAATCGTGTGTGGGTGGGTATTTAATATTAATAGAGGGAAGTGAAGAAACAATATCTTCAATTGAGAGATGTTGAAAAAGAAAGATGAGATGTCACCCAAGCAAAAGTTAAAAAAAAAGTGAAAATGTTATGATGTAACACAAATAGGGAGATGAGACAAGCTTATATGTCTATCATGCATTATGCACCTCGTAAATTATACATTATAAATAGATGGGCTGGATTAATTGGGTCAAGATCATTTTTTGGTTGGTTAATGGTTATCCACCCCACAAGGCATAAGCCACTACAACACAACCACACCTCTTATAACGTATCTATGATCTAGGTTCCTCTTTCTTTTCAGTCTCTACTTAGTGTTCAACATCCAAGAATACAAGCATCCCAAGCTCTAAGCTTGACAACTCTGCATCCTAGGCTGCCATAAATAATAAGTAATTATATTTGCCTCTTAATCCTATTTAATTTCAATTGCCACTTCTGGAAATAGTTTACGTTGTACATATAATGTACTTAGTACTACTGATGTACAGCTATACTCTTGTACTATATTGTACTATAAAGTCTCTTTACCAATATAGATAAGACCAAAGGTGAACAGTGATACTCACATATACATTCACAAAAAAGGGTTCTCTCTCTACATGGTATCAAGAGTTGGGAGGGAGAAACCCTAACTTTTTACCCAAGTGGCTGTTTGGGATTTTTCTCCCTTCTCACCATGTCCCCTTGCAGACCCACACATCAGGAGCATCTTTTAACTCCAATGCTCATCCTCTAGATCTCCCTTCAATCTAATTGCTATGACGACTCTTGTGGCCTCCTCCACCAGCACATCAAGTATTTTCGGTTCTGTGGTTTCTAGGTCTCCGACTCTCACTACTAAACACTTTGTAGCTCTAATTACTCGTCTTGGTCTACTGCCATTCAGCTCTAATCATCTGAAGTTTCACTTAGAGCTTACACTAACCCACAATTTGATTTATAGATGATATACATAAAGTGAAAGCACTATCTTATTATGAGAGGTGAGAAGAGTGAATATTAACTATTAGATCTAACATGCATGGCCAAAATTAGATTTTACTTAAATGTCATATGACCACTTAAAAAAATCACATGCCTTTATGTTCCAATCTTGATCATACATGTTAGATCTAATGATCAATATTTGCTCCTCTCACAATAAACACTCCTCTGACTTGATATGTCCCATATATATATATATATATATATATAATAGGTAAGTCGAATAAATTGGATATCATCCATTAAAATAGATTATGGATGAGTTCGATATCCATTCATTAGGCCTTGTTTGGTACATAGTATAAAACCTTATAGTATAAGTTTATATTATATGGCTCATTTTATCATATGTTTGGTGCGTCATATGATAGAATAAAGTTATCTAGTACACTCATTTTTATCCAATAATTATAGAATGAACTAATCAAGTCGCAGGTGTCTTGATAAGACCTGATAAGATTGTTTTGTATCAGGTTGGATAAAAATACAATTCTCCAATCCCAAATCAAACCTAACTCTCGCCTTCGTGTTTTCCTACAACAATTAGGACCTTATTCTATCTTACACAATACTATCGAGCCTTATATTATCTGACTTTATATTATCGGACCTTATCTTGTACAATGTATCAAACAAAGCCTTAATAATTTTTAATGGATCTTAAATGATTTAATGTTGCATCAAAATCCATCCATTTTTGCCACCCTTTTCTGCCTTAATTGAGAAGCAAAAGAAATGGAAAGAGAAACCTGCAGGAAACCCAGTCTGCGGAAAGCCCAGAAAGCCCTCGGTGACTTTTCAGAAGCTTCGCGGCATACCGCCACCTCCAAACTCTTCTTTCCCGCTTCGTCAAGCAAATTGCACAAAGCTTCCTGATATGAAATTTTTCACACAGTTATATGATACGAAGCTGAATAAATCAACAAATTTTTTCCCTGGCTGAACTTTAAAATGAAATAGAAGAAAAAAAAAAAAAAAAAGCCTTACCCCAGAATCGGAATCATCAGGATTGAGAGCAACAGCTCTTTGGTAACACTTAAGGGCTCTCTGAGTATCAAGGGAAACGCGGCCATAATAATGGCCCAGAAATTTGAAAGCTTCTCCATTTTTAGGGTTCAATTTGGCCGATACCATAAAATGTTCAGCAGCTTTTTCCCTCGCTTCCCCTCCTTTTTTCCATAAGAGTAAGCCCTGGATGATCATATTTCATTGTAAGTGGGTAACTCGCCAGTGCCCCTGCGAATTAACGACATGACGGGAATTTTTAAACAGGGAAGTAAATATCGAATGCACACAATATCAAAATGGAGCGAAGCGTCATCTGGGGAATCCATCAAGCGTCTGAGGAGGGTCTCCTCTAAATGTTCTGCTCCTGCTTCCTGCCCAGAGAATAAAAGGAAGAACGATATTAGAATAAGGTCCCAGCACCAAAGAAGGAAGCAAAGACATTGCAACGCAAGTGAGAATAGGAAAGAGAAGAGGGAAGAAACCACCATTCGTGTGTGGGCATCCATGGGGCCGGAGGGCTGGTAATTGGTAATGGTTACACACTGATACTTTCCTTTACTTATAGGAGGACTCACCAGTCGGTTTTCTTTTCCTCGTTCGTTCCCTTCCCGGATTTCAAATCCTCTTATATTTACCAAAAAAAAAAATATTATTTTTAAAGAGTATACAAACCATTCAAGTTTTAAATTATTTATAAATAATTCTTAAATTTTAAAATTATCTTAATTAATATTTAAAGTATAATAATTCATAAATTAATTCTTTCATTCACTTTTTATTAATTTTAAATTATATTTTTATTTAATTTAAAATAAATTAAAAAATTAATATATGTAATTATTATAATTAAATATTAATTATAACAATTTTAAAATTTAAAAATAATTTATAAATGACTCAAAATTTAAGAATATGTATACTTATTTCCCTTAACTTAATCTCATTTCAAAATACTTATGGTAATATTTAGAATTTGAATGAATTTATCTTTAAATTTTTTGAAATCTTTAATTAACTAAATAAAAAATTATTAATTGTATGGAAATATCACATTTTTAAAAAAATTATAAGAAATATTTCTTTCTCTTATTTAATTTAAATTTTTAATTATTTGATATTTATTATTTTCAAAAATAAAAATCAAATTAAAAATAAACAACAAATTAATTAATAACTTATCAACCAACATCACAAAAATGAGTTATCTGACAATACATAACTACATTTATTATTACAGCATTGAGTCACATTTTCTTGTTATTAAAAAATCTATTTGTTTAAACACTTTCTCCTTTTAACGTTTGTCACTTGCATATCTTTTTATCCTTTTGCATTAAAGAAATACATTCGTGTGAAGGCATACTCTTTTAACATTTGTCACATGCGTATCCTGTTTGTTGGTTGAAATTTTTTCTTCTCTTTCTATAATCATACAGTGAATTTCACAAAACCAACTTGAGCTTTCCTCTTTGCTGCAATAGATTGCGTTGGTAACATATGAATGCCATTAATTGCTTATTAAGACTTGAAATATGTTCCTCTTCCCCTCCCATCAACACCTAATGCGATAAACAAGGTACTTTTGGCTTCATATGAAAAATTCTCTCTCATGCTGGGTTTAGGAAGCAGTTAATGAGGTCTTACATGATTTTTAGCTAGTTTTTTGTGTTTATTGATTAACAAAAAAAAGTGGAACTTCACCTAATTTTTAGATGTCTCATTTGATTTTTAGTTAGGTTTTATGTGTTTAGTGATATACAGATATGATGGGTTGTACTAAATTTTTATATTAGTTTATTTATTCATATATGTATGTGACTAATTGCAATTTTGACTTGGTTAATAATAGTTGCACTTGAAATTTTTTGAAAATTTTCTATTTAAATAATAATAAAAATAATAACAACAAAATACTTAACACGAAGGATCCAAAATCTAAGTTCATCTCTAATATAAAGAAAGAAATAAGGAAAGAAAAAAAAAATGCACTACTCCAACTAATATAATTATTTCTTTAGCTTGAACCTTTATTAACCCATAATGACCGATTACATTTCAGTTATTCAACTCCTGCCAACCTATAATCCATTTATAAGTTAATCTAAATAGTCTAGTCTCACTCTTTTATTTTTCCCTTTCTTCTCCTTTACATAAGCAAATCTTGGTAAGAATTAGGGGGTCATGGCTAGCCCAAAATATTTTAAAATTCAATAAAAGCACTTAAGAAAATTACACATCTTTTCACTCAAATATTATCAAAACATTATATGCTCTCCTAAAGTTTTTGTTCAAAATCTGCCACTAGCTAAGTCTTATTCCTCACGATCTCATTTTCTTTTCTTTCCAAATTTGGATATCCTCCTTTTACTAAAATATTATGTTATGAAAGAATAGCACAAATTATTTATCTATAAAACTAGTGGATCTCTACACAAATAATGGCGAATTCAATCATAATAAAATTTATTTTTTTATCTTTCATAATACGACCCCTTTTTCAATGTGTCTTTATCTCTACATACTCTAATTGTCTATAGTAAAACTGTTGATACTCATCAAAACATGGAGGTAATGCGCTAATCATCCTACATACTTTCCTCAACTTTATTTTATCAAATTTCATTATCCCAAATTATTAATTTACAATTATTTTTTACAAACTCAATTTATTTAAAAATAGTTTTCCAATAGTTAGAGGAAATGGACATTTATTGAAGATTGTGTTGAAACATTTGATTTTTGACAAAGGTATCACTAAAATTATTTTGTTTGGTTTGTTGCATTCCTTTTTATATCCTTCCAAGGTTGTTGACTTATGAATTAGTAATTTCCCCACAAATGAGAACTTGGACAGGGGCTTTGGAGTGAAGGATCATCAAATCATGAATATAGCTTGGAGCCCACCTCTTGAAGGATGGGTCAAATTGAACATTGACAGGGAGTGTAAACCCTATGCTTTCGCCAGCTTGTGGAGGGCTTATCATAGACAATTTGGAGTAATGGGTTAAAGGATTTTCGAAAAAATTGGGCGATTATTTTGCTGTAGTTGCTGAGGCTTTGGGTGTTTTGGAAGGCCATAAACTTGCTTGGAGTTTGGGATTTTAGAAAGTTCAAATTGATTTGGACTCCTTGTGTCTTGTTCACATAGTTAGCTATTGATCAAAGTATGATTTTTCAGTTGTGGGACTCTCTGCCTACCAGTTCGAGGAGTTTTCTTATGCATGATGTAATGGGAATTGTTACTCTTAGAATTGTTGTTGTGTAGTTTTTTCTTTGTTTTAGACTTTGTCCCATTCAATAAAAAACAAAAAGGTTATATAGCCTACAAAGAGCATATTTCAAAAAAACTAACCTATTAACAGAAATTTTAATAATTTAAGTATTAGGCTTTTATACTTATTTAATATGAAACGTAATATTGTGTAAGTATTTAAAAAATTAGTGTTCGTGATAGTTACATTAAACCATTATAGTACTAGATAATCTATTCTTAATGGCTCTTTCACATATTATCTCTTGTAAATCGGCTAATTATTTCGGCGCTCCAGTTCATTGTTCATTTCAAAATACTAACCTGCTAATAACCTGGCCACTTAGTCATGAGACGAAACTTTATATGTGAACTTATAAAATAATGATAAAACAAAAATTAGGTCCTAATTATTTCACTATGTTCGAACGCCAGTAGCAGATTTCACATCTATTTGACTATAAAAGACTACCAATTTCAGAGCTGGAGCCGGTTGAACTATCTGAAATTTTGGAGTCACCATTCGTCTGCGCTGCTAAACCAGAAGTGAGAATTCTCTGTCTCTCACAATTCACTCTTTAGCTTTGATTTTTCTCGGATCTACATTTCTTGCATATAAGCCATTTTATATTTAATGATTACCCTTCTGAGAATATGCGTTGTTGACTCCAATTCTTATTTTGTTATGGTTACCAAGTTATTGTATTGAGCTTCTCGTAACACTTTAAGAGTTAGTCCTTTGAAAAATCTTCTTGTTTCTCTTCTGTCTTCTTTTTCGGTTGCAGTTTATTGTTGAACGACTTCATGTAGCCTTGTTCAGATCTTATATCCTTTCATGAATATGGATTTGTCACCCTTAATCATCTTTATTCGTTCTAGATATCCGGAGACTGAAAAATCCATCATCTGGGCTTTCCGTGGCCACAACGAATGCCCAGATTCGTTCGACATCCTATTTGGTTAGAGTACTAAAATGTTACAAGAGTCTATAAATTTTGCTCTCTTAGTCAACTAAATACCCGGTCAATAATTGATGTTTGCATGACTTAATGCCAATTTACCTTGGAAATTTAACGATTCTTGATTGCCCCATTGGTGAGTAATCCTGTGTTGCCGTGCCATGTTTGACACACCATGAAACTCTCGAAGCACACCTGTTTACTACATTCTGTGCACATAGAAGCGCCCTTCAAAGTTAAAAACTTTTTTTTTTTGGTATGAATTAGGAGTATCTCTATAGGGTTTAGCCCATTTAAACTGTCTAATAGGACTAATCTCTTCGGGCTGAGAGTAATAATGGTATAACCTCCTCATAAGATACGACTCCAAGGAAACTTAAAAACTTTATTGTAAACACAATTTAGTTGCATTGATATAGTTTTGTAATTTCTGTCTTAGGAATATGCATATCTAAGTCAAGGGAATTCAGAAAGCTAAAAGAAAAAAAAGTTCAAGAAATTAAAAACTTTATTATTTTCCATGTTCTAGCATCTTTTCTTTGGTTGCTTGTTGCATGTATGCTTGTCCTTTCATGTTCTGTGCTTACTTGTAGTGCTTAGCCTACAATAGGGGTCTGAAGCAGTAAGTATTAAATTAGCTTGAATTTTTATATGAGAATATATCTTGGCAGTCCAATTGCTAGTCAGAGACAACAATAACGATGTATGCATTTGGTACTTGCTCCATTTTAAATTAGTTTTTAACTGATCAATTAAGCATGCTGGGCTAGATTACACTGCTCAATTTTGAACTGGGGATGCTGGATGGGGCCTCAATTTGTAATTTATAAAAGGTTAGTTAATTTAGATTAGTCTTCAGTTCTACTGTTGTTTCAGCAGTCAGGAGCATAATTTTTTGGTTACTATGGTTATTATGGATTAGTGCACCTCCTTTGCATTTCCTCATGGTCTTATGTTGTTATATAGTCGAGGATTATGCCTTATTATTATTGAAATTCTTCTCTGCACTTTGACTCTATTAGTTCCTGTAACAATGCAATCTCTGTTTGTCTGCATTACTACTACTATTATGTTAACATTATGGGATTTTACAGATTGGTGATGGAAAGTGGAGGGAACTCCCTTCCATCAGGGTCAGATGGCGTGAAGAGAAAGGTTTCATATTTCTATGACCCAGAGGTTGGAAACTATTATTATGGGCAGGGTCACCCAATGAAACCACATAGGATTCGAATGACGCATGCTCTTCTAGCCCACTATGGGTTGCTTCAACACATGCAGGTCCTGAAGCCTACTCCTGCTAAAGACAGGGACCTCTGCAAGTTCCATGCTGATGATTATGTGGCTTTTCTGAGGGCCATCACACCAGAAGCACAGCAAGATCAGCTGAGGCAGTTGAAGAGGTTTAACGTTGGTGAAGACTGCCCTGTATTTGATGGTCTTTATTCTTTCTGTCAAACATATGCTGGAGGTTCAGTTGGTGGTGCTCTGAAAATGAACCATGGAGTATGCGATATTGCAATAAATTGGGCTGGTGGGCTACATCATGCAAAGAAGTGTGAGGCTTCTGGATTCTGCTACGTGAATGACATTGTGCTGGCTATTTTGGAACTTCTCAAAGTACATGAGGTTTGCCAAATTTACTTTCATTGCTTTATCTTATAGATGTTTGTTTGTGCTGATTTTAATTTGGATTGAATTGAATCTTTCCATGACCAAGATGTGCTACAATTCCACAGCATGCATGTAATTGATACTCTTGCCATGTAATATGCTTTTTAGTTATCATTAATTAATAATCCCGTTGCCAGACTACAATTTTTTTAAGGGGTTAGCTTTGGTGATTTTTCTTGTTTTAGACATGAATATTCTATTCCCTTGTACATTACCATGCCGTTAGCCTAATATTTTTGTATTTGGAGTTCTCTTTTTAACATTGAGCTATAATTATTGATTAGTGCCTGTGTTAGGAGATATAAAACAAAATCATTTTTGAGGCTTCTACTAATGCCTTAAGGTGTCTGGTGAACTGGTTCCTTTACAGTGTGCTTAATAGGTATTAAACTAATAGCTCTGTTGTCTATCTTGTGAATGTGATAGATAGCTGTTTTCTACTTTAAAAGTATTCTGTGCTGCTGGGCTTGTGCAGTGGGGTTCTTCAGAAACCCAGAGATGACTTTTCAAACAAATTAGGCAATTGTGAAGGCTGCTTTTGAATTTTGCTTATTTCAACAAACTGATTAGTATCTTTTAACAACTTATGAACTCAGAGAACTCCTATGTCAACAATTGATGTGATGACAATCCCAATCTTCTTTTTTTATCTTTCTCCTTGAGGATGGCAATTTTCCCTTCCGTTTCCAAAGGGAATTTTGATGTGCCTTTTTGCTTTTCCTTTAATGAGGCAGACATTGATTGATAGACCAAATGTGGCTGGCTACTTAGAGCTTATTTAAGATGCAGGCTTTTGAAAGACATTGCCTGCTAAAATTCTGTTAGTATTGGATATCTTATACTAAATATTTTGTGCTAAATGCTTTTTCATTACAATCTGCATTTCTTTTATCATTGTGCAGCGTGTGCTATATGTAGACATCGATATCCACCATGGTGATGGTGTAGAGGAGGCCTTTTATGCGACTGATAGGGTCATGACTGTTTCATTTCATAAATTTGGAGATTACTTTCCTGGAACAGGTGATATTCGCGATATTGGTTATGGTAAAGGAAAATATTATTCACTAAATGTTCCCCTGGATGATGGAATTGACGATGAGAGCTACCAATCCTTGTTTAAACCAATAATGGGAAAGGTGATGGAGATTTTTAGGCCTGGTGCAGTGGTATTACAATGTGGTGCTGACTCTTTATCTGGGGACAGATTAGGCTGTTTCAATCTTTCTATAAAAGGCCATGCAGAATGTGTTAAATATATGAGATCTTTTAATGTTCCACTTCTGTTGCTTGGGGGAGGTGGTTATACAATACGAAATGTGGCGCGTTGCTGGTGTTATGAGGTATTGTGCACTCCTGCATGTAGTTCTCCTTGTGTGTTGACTCTATGGTTGGATTATTTTATTGTTGTTCCCCTTCGAAAGGTGAACATTGGTCTGAAAATTTAAGTGCTCAATAATAATTTTAGAATCTCGGAATCCTCTGAAATTAGTAAAGCACTACAAAATACAAATTTTTGCTTGTTTGGACACAGGTAAAATGGAGACCAATACAGGCACTGAAATTTTGTAGAAGATAGAACAATATCTCGTGCCTGCACTTTTTATGTAGTATGGAAGATCCTGTGGTTCTCATAGGCAGTTGTAGAATTAGTTGCATGGCACTATAGGGGAAAAAGACTTACTGAAAACATCTAACATAACAGAATTAAAAGTGGACATGTCTTCCTGTGGTTTTAGCAGTCCTATTGAAATGCAATGTATGGAAATCAATATCTGGCACTACTGAGTGTTAACTTGAGCATGCAAACCAGATATGTGCAAACTGAAATGAAATACTCTATTTTCTAAGCAGGAAACTGTTCTCAGATTAATTAATTTCTGTTGGTTGTTGATCAGACTGGTGCCGCCCTCGGGATAGAACTAGATGATAAGATGCCTCAACATGAGTATTATGAATATTTTGGTCCTGACTATACTCTTCACGTTGCTCCAAGTAACATGGAAAACAAGAACTCCCGACATTTATTGGACGAAATAAGAGCAAAACTTCTTGATAACTTATCTAAGCTTCAACATGCGCCAAGTGTCCCATTCCAGGAGCGACCGCCTGACACTGAGCTTCAAGAGGTTGTTTCTGCATCTACTGACAATACATTGCTCTTTATTTTTATTCTGCATTTCTCTTACGAAGATTATTTTCTCCTCTAAGATATATATCAAATAGAGTTTGAATATCCTTATGAGAAAAATGATTGAATACATCTTATGGTGCCAACTCTGTTATTTATGTTCTGGAAATAGATTTTTTTTTTTCCTTCAATGATAATCTTGAAGGAACAAAAAATAAAATTGCTTTATTGTTAAGAAACAGTAGCCATTTGTTTCATCCTAGTGGAGTAACTACTTGTTTAGCATGTTATCACCCAAACTGTCAATGTTGAATTTGAAACGGAAAGAATTTGTTTCTACGGTAAAAGTCATAGATTAATGATTAATATGCAGACTTTTGAATGGCGACAGCTTATCAGGAAAAGTCATTCATGAAAATTTCAATAAAGTATAAAGCAGTTAGAGACTTGGCTAGACTATAAACATGCATTGAAGAGGCTGACACTGCAGATATTGCAAAGCAAATAAGGTCTCATGTTGAAATCAGTTATACATGTTCTGTCAAGAAATTAGCACTCTACATTGTATGGCCAAAAAGATAAAAAATCATCTTCATTGAAATAAAAGGACTGGTTCAAATGATCCATTACATGTTTCTTTTTATAGTTAGAGTTGATTCTCTTATTTGCCATTATCAAATGAGTTGTAAGATTCTTCTGTGTTTCTCTCTGTCTCATGCTTGCGTAAATGCTGATAACTTATTTACATCTTTTTCATATTTAGAAAGATGAAGATGAAGATGATAGAGATGAAACATGGGATCCTGATTCTGACATGGAGGTTGATGATGATAGGTACCCTCTTGTGTTTTTTACAGTCTCTTGATAGTCTGTCTTTTGAGGCTCCTAACAGGTGTCTTCTCTATTTTTACAGTAATCCTGTCCCTGGTAGGGTGAAAAGAGAATATGTTGAAGCTGAGCGGAAAGATCCAGTATGTTCCAACCTGTTGGCTTTGCTTTGTAGCAACAAAAACTTGTTCCAAATAATCATCCAAATAACATGGCTTGAATCAAATGAACCAAGCATCAGAATGAGTACAATATAATGAAGATAATGAGAATGATATTTCATTTTAATACTTTTTCTGATGCCTTTGTCACTGAACATTACAATTATAGCCATGAAAAAGATTTGTCCAAAACCCAATTTGATTCTCATCAAGGATTCAACTTTCTAAAGCTATAGCTTTATGATGTGCATCAAGTATGCATCTTTTTCAAATGAATCAAAATATGTCTTTGTGTAAAACCCTCCTAGTATGTGCACATTGGGCAAGTTACAGTGTCTTTGAATATTTTGGGATGTTCTCCTGTTCAGAATCCCTTGTATTTACCGTACAAGAAATCTAATCTATCATGAGAGGCAATCGGTCCACTTTTTCCCTGTAGTTATTAGCAATTTAGGATTGGGGGGTGGGTGGGGGAAAGAGAGGGAGGGAGGGATAAGTTTGTATACTTTTATTTATTTATTTTTAGCTTAATTACACTTTGTTCTCATACTTTTAATTGCAACAATGTTATCCTGTAGATTTCAAATTGTTGCATTAAGTCCCCCTGTTAGATTGGCGTTGATGTGGCATTGTGCCGTGTCATTTCCATGTAAACAAAGTCAATAGAAAAAAGCATCACATCATCAAATTTTATTCCACATTAGCAAAAAAGGCATTGCCAAATCAGCAATAACAGTGTCACATTGGCATCAAACTGACAGGGACATTTATGAGGACTACATGGTAGTAATTTAAATGAGAGGGACCAACTTCAGTGAAACTAGGAGGACCAAAAGTGTAATTAAGCCTAATTTTCTTTCCCAGCAATTTGAGACA
The DNA here is from genome assembly GCA_019955255.1 of Castanospermum australe. NCBI lineage: Eukaryota > Viridiplantae > Streptophyta > Magnoliopsida > Fabales > Fabaceae > Castanospermum > Castanospermum australe. The sequence goes on along the minus strand of NSJW01000135.1, from coordinate 527,204 downwards.
TATTTCTTGCTCCTTTGTTTAAGTGTGTTGCTAAATGATGTGCTGACCTCTTATACTCTTGGTTTTAGCCAATCTTCCTCATCTTTATGGTTTGATATGCTTGTACAATGGTTTGTCTAGTTCCACCGTTTTAGGAAGAACTAGTTCGTTCAAGGTTGACAAATTGGGATCTTGTTTTAAATTTCAGGAAAGTTATCATAAACATCTAGACCATGGAAGAGACTTTGATATGCCTCTCAAGGAGATTGCATGCTCCAAGGTTGAATGTTTTGTCATCCATTAAACTAACAGTTTTGATTGTTTAATATCACTCTGGTGGTGTTAAAATTTAGTGTTTTCAGGTGTCAGTGGTGGATTCAATGGCAGTGGATGAGCCATGCATCAAAGAGGAGCAGGATAACTTAAACGAGCTTTCTAATCAGCGGTCAAGATGAAGTAGTCTGCATCGGTCACCCTCCCTCCTGACAACTATTGTATGTCCCCTTGTAAATTGTTGTTTCCTCTTACAGCAGTTTGGCATTTCCATTGACGTTTGATGTTTGGTAGTGTTTCAAATTTTTGCTTCATATGGAACTGAAGAGATATGGTCCAAGCTTGCCTTGCTTTTTGATGCTATGTTAAGATTACTATGAGAAGATGAAGCTATGTTGCCATTAATGGTATAAATTCCTTTCTTTTCTTTTTTAAGATGGTAGAAGGCTTTATTAAATCATCTCGTAAAGGCTTAGTTATTTTGCTTAAAATATGATCAGTTTTTGGATAAATTTGCTTTCTCAATGAGGTTCTTTTTTTTGGGGGGGTGAACTCTCGATGAGGTAATTCTTGTTAGGCTGGTGAAGCTGCTTTGGTTTGAATGAAATTGTAGTCAAATTCTTGTTAGGTAATGATCTTATGAGCGAACAATGCAACTCTTAATATGTAACTCCAATCTTGAGGTGCACGCTATATTTATTCTTGTAAATAGATGACCACCCATAAAATAAAAAACCAATGATCTTGATTGAATCGAGTCGAATTGAAGATCTTTATTATTGGATTTACTATTTTGGTTTGATTCTAATTATATGATATCAAACATTAAAAAAAAAAGTTTGATAACTTTTATCACCTCAAATTTGATTTTTTTAAGGCAATACACAAGACTCAATCTGAGTAGATTTTTGCTTTAGAGAGTAGGAGTGCGCAGTCATGTTCGCAGAATAGGATATCCTAGTCTTAGAATTAGGATATCAGTTTGTGGATTAGGATATATTCTTGTCTGCGGATTAGGATATTCTAGTCTGTGGATTAAAATATGACAGTTCGCACATGAAAGTATCTCAGCCTGCGGATTAGGTGGATTAAAGATATCCCTGTTTGCGGATTAAGATATCCATGTTTAAAGATTAGGATATCTTGTTCTCGTATTGAGATATCTTTGTCTGCGGATTAGGATATCCTTGTCCGTAGATTAGGATATACTAGGCCTCAAATTAGGACGTCTCAATTTGCGGATTAAGATATATTCCTTTTTCATGAATTGGGATATTCCAATTAGCAGATTAAGATATCTTAACTCGTGGATTAGGAGAATCCTGTAGATTGGGATATCCCTTCGCAGATTAGGATATATCCTTATTCAAAGAGATATCATAATCCTTGAATAGGGATTTATCTAAATTTGCAGGCTAGGATATCCCAATCTTTAAGATATCTCAGTCTGTGGATTGAGGTATCCAAACTCATGGATTCTGATATACATGTCCACTTCGTGGATTATGATATTCCTGTACATGGGTTGAAATATTCTAGTTTGTGGATAAAGATATCCCTGTACACAGATTATGGGATCCCAACTTGCAGATTTTGATATCTTTGAGCGCGTTGTGAATTTAGAAAGCCCAATTCGTGAAATAAGATTGTCAAATTTTCAAATTAGGGAAATCCAGTTCCTGAACTTTGAAAGTCTATTTTGCAAATTAAGAAAGTTTAATGCTTGAACTAAGAAAAATTAGTGAAAGGACATCTTTATGGGTTGCAAAACAGAAGTGTGAAATCAAAATTCATTGTCAAGATTGCATGTCCACAATTAAGTATGATCAGACATTGGACTTAAAATTTTGAATAGGCATACTCAAACGGTTTCAATGAAAATTATATGAATATTGAAGAAACTAGAATCGGCAGATTTTTACGAGGATCGGAAAACATCATTTCCCTAAAATTATTACACTACGTAGTCAGGAGAGAAGTTGGTTTGATAATGAAAGGAAGTCTAACAATATTGGTTTTCTTCTAGAAGATTTGGTCGGTGACCCCTCTAGCCTTGTATTTTTTTCTATCTGCATAGATAAATTGTTCCATATTATTATGAAAAAAGGTGAAGATGAGCTCTTATAAATTATTGAGATCTTGCTGGCTCATTTCATATTTAATATTTGTCGTTGAACTTTTATTATTTACAGAAGATAGAAGGCTAATCACTATAAAAGCCTTGCAAAAGTAAACTCAAGATAGATATGGACATTTCATATGGTGAGCCACCTCTACAAACCAAATCTATGCTTAGATTCTGGTAAAAAAAATTGAACAAGAAGAACAGATGAGGGGTATAAAGCTTATAGTTCTTGAGTACACTAAATGCATTAGTGATGAAGTGTTTTAAATGTGGTAAGTGGGGCTTATCTATAGTGTCTTGGTGAAGAGGTTCATTCAAGCATGTCTATCATGTATAAATGAGATTAGAAAAACAAGGAGGAGTAAAGTGGCTTCAATTCTTATCTAAGTTTACATAAACATTCAAATCAATATTAGATATGTATAATAACTCTTTAAAAAAAAAGTGTCCTTATAAAATATGACTCACAAAATGTTGTGCATGTCTAACACTTTAATATTGATTTGAGTGTTTATATAGGTATATGTTTATCTACAAATTTCTCCCGATGATAATATGGTTGGTTTGAAAGTGAACACATGGACAACTAGATGTGATAGAATTAGAGAAAGACTAGTATTTGGGAAAGCTAAATGTGCAAATCAGGCTAGTGAATGAACGGCAAAGTGGTTTTGATGCTTCCGCACCCAAGTTCAATCCCCTCCCCTTGAAACCCCTCCAATTAAAAATAAAAAGGGAAAGCTAAATGGGAATGGGGATGAAACATGCGATAGATATGATTCGAGGAAGTGATAATGTGATGGGACTTGAAGTAAGGTGCGAGTCCCACATGACGTAACCTCTATTAAAATTATATCAAGTCTCAACTTTTTATAAAAAATTTATTTATAAAAAATATATTCTTATTTTTACTTCCATACTAAATATATATTTAAAAAAGTGTGTTGCCAATGTCATTTCCACGAGTGACTGAGTCTTGCATGAATCCAAGGATTCATTTTTTTTACGCGTAGGCCAAAAGCGTGGCAGGTGCTCAGGTTATGCACCCTTGCCATTTGGTTCTTTTAGTTATTGACTTCTTCTTACGGGTACTCTTGGCCAAGTTTTTGAAAACTGAACCGGTTACTGAATCGATTGAGTTACTGATTCAAGGTTTAATGATTTAACTGTGGTCGAACCGTGGTCAAACTGAAATATAATTAAATATATATTTATATTTATATAAAAAAAATAAGTATATATATATATAATTATTTATATACTAATAAAATAAATAAAAATTATAAAAACACAATACAAATCAAATTATAAGTCACATACATAAAATCATTAAGTCTTTGATATTCTAATCTATTCCTTCTTTTAGTATAAATTTATTTAAAAAGACTTTAATTTTCTGTCGTTGGCTTAAACACCAAATCTCGTTGCTTTATCTGATAATTATAAATCTATAACTAGTTCTTTCTCAAGTCTCTCCCTTCATGTACACACAGTACTCAGAAAAAATAAATGGTTGATTTGATTGCATAATTAATTAATTATTACCTTACAAAGTACTACTGTTTGACTCAAATGGATTCGAAGGTGAGCATACTTTTGGTCGTGCCCAGTGTTCATTTTTCAGCCAGCTGCTGTTCAACTTCAGCGGCACTGGTAGCCTAGATCCGACGCCAAACTCACCCTATCTGGCAACTCTACAGCAAAACTGTCCCCAAAATAACAGCGAGACCACCCTAAACAACCTCGACCCTTCATCCCCTAACGCTTTCGACAACAACTACTTCGCAAATCTTCGCACCAACCGGGGCCTTCTCCAATCAGACCGGGAGCTGTTTTCCACCAATGGCTCTACTACAATCTCCATTGTTAACAACTTTGCCAACAACCAAATCGCCTTCTTCCAAGCTTTTGCTCAGTCTATGATTAATATGGGTAACATCAACCCATTAACGAGACCTCAGGGAGAAATCAGATCCGACTGTAGGAAAGTCAATGGAAGTTGAAAGAGACAAGATCGGCAAGACCAGTTGAGCCGGTTTGAAACCGGTGTTGGGTTGACTGGTTCAGCCGGTTTAAAACCGGTTCACTGGTTTTTGACCTACCGATTTTAAAAAATCACCGAAACCGGTGAGAGAACCGATTTCCGGTCCAACCGGTTGAACCGGCCAGTCCGGTCTGATTTTCAGAACATTGCTCTTGGCCCTTTAGCTTGATTGTAATGGTGTGCATAGCTAAGGTGGTTGCCATGTGTACATGGAAGACTTACGATATATTTGTATAGAGGAGTATAGCTGGGAGCAGAGAGGAGACAGAAAATTTTTAATTTTAAATAAATATTTTTCAAAAATCTTCAAAAATAAAAGAAAAAGAATATAATTATGTTCCTTCCTCATCAAGAATGGGCTTGGTTGCTACCTGATTACGCCAAGGAGACTCTAAATATGTGGTAAGGATACCTGCAAAAAGTACTTTGATTCCTAAGTTAATTTAAAAATAAGATGAATATGATGTTTAATACTTAAAATGAACATATCTAATAGTGCCTCAACCTTATGCTTAAATAGAGGGAATGTTGTTATGTGGAGGGCATGGATGACGTGCGGAGAATCCATTTGTCAAGGGGATCTTCATATATCAGATTAAATGACATGGGATTATCGGGGATTTGATTGTGGGTTAACGTGAGTGTGGGATAGCTAAGTAAGTAGTTGAAGCAGGCCGAGTTCTAGTCAGTTTGATAAGAGTGGGCTAGGGCCAATAAGGTCCATATGGTCCAAATTATCACATAATTTTTAATTATTCTTCATTGTTTTTATAAAAATTGTATATTTCTCACAATTTAAAAGTAAAAAATGCCCATTATCTTGGGATAGAAAAATATAAAAAAAAAAAGAGAAAAGAAAGGCTTTTCAGTTTAAGTAAACATTTATCGTATTTGAGAATTTTTTGAATGATAGAAAGAAAATAAGTAATTATCATGTAATATTTTAATATTCTCCTATTTAGTTTTGCACATTTTAAAATTTCCTTAATTTAAAAATCAAAATTTATTCTTATCTTTCCTTCATTCTTCACCATCCAAATATACTTAAGTGTCTAAACATAATGCCCAAAATTCCTAATTCTTTTTTTTTTTTGGGTGGACTAATTCTTTTTATCTAAGTATGTAAGTCGTTAATTGGCTGATAGCATTCTCAGCTTTAGTAATTTTACTCCCATGAAAATTTTGAGATATAGTACTTAGGAGGGTCACTGGTTCATAAATCGTAGGTAGAGGTACCTATTAATATATTGTGGACAGGGCGAGACAACGTCTGGCTGGTTGGAAAGGTGGCTGCTAATTTATGGTGGGCTATGTTATCCTTGCTTCCTTAGTTATTGCTACTTTGCCTATTTACCCATGTATTCTATGAATCTCTTTATTTTTGTTTGCCATGAAATTGAAAAGATTCATAGATGCTTTATTTGATCCACTATGTGTAAAAAGCTGTACATTAACATCTAATTATGTGTTGTAAAATCATTAAAAAAAATTTAATTAAGATAATAATTATTTAAAAAGTCAAATATTTTTTACATTAATAATAGATCAAAATTAAAATCCAAGGTTGTCCTTGGACAAAATTTGCATGAGAAGCTTAACATGATTTATATGTACAATGATTCAACAGCTACCATGTTGGCATATTTCTTGTCGTCAATATATATACCATTGATCATGTGTATGGTCACATCATGAAATTTTTTTTATCATTTAGAGACTAATTAATATTAACATTTTTTGAAGGATTAAATTAATGTTATTTATATTTTTTTTTTTAGATATTAATGTCACTTATATTTTTGAGAAACTAAAATATCTGTTTACTCAATAAATAAATATCCAAATAAAACACTACAAAATAAAATTTTCCATTTTTGCTCTAATAATAACTTGCACAACTTCTGCATTCGCAATTATGCACAATTACAAAAATTGCTCTAAAAAATTTAAATGCTGTCAAACATGTACGACTATGGATGAGGGTAGCTTGTAATGATAGTTCTATCCTCTATTTTGCAACTGTTAACATAACTTAAAACTACTAAGATAATAAAACTACCATATTAAGGGAAACTCCCTGAGCAACTTTTTACTTTTATATCTAGTTTCTATGGTAGATTTTTCTAATTCACTGCTCTAGTTACTATAGATATTTCAAATTCTTATTAATTGGCAAGAAAGTTTTCCCGAGGTAATGCTCCTAACAATCTTTTGTACAAAGTATCCACACGCTTATAATATGACCATCTGTAATAAGTGACCCCGCCTAAAAACTGTCTCAAACTTGTAGGAGCAGCCAGTTGTCTTTTATGCAAAAGAGACAGCTGGTACACCAGGAACACCAATGAATTGTATGAAGAGTACAGAGGTCCACGTAAGTTGAAAGTCAAAAAACAATTATTGTATGCTTTAAAGGAACAATTAAATACATATTTCAAAAAATATATTCAGAGTTAATTTTAAATTGTTAACATAAAATATATATAATTTATATAAATTTTTTTAAAATCAATGATAGAAATACTTATTGAAATATACATTTATTATGCTCTAAAAACATACAATAATTTCTCTTAAAAGTCGGAACAAAACCAGGTGATCCACTTAGTCTTCGAGTAAAACCAAACTGCTTTCACTCAAAAACATGAAAGTGGACTCGCTCGAAGAAAACAAGAGGCTACATTCAGTGATCAGTAACATCTGGTAAAACACGACGGACAGAATTGGTTAGGATCTAGGTTATATCATTCCATCTATTAGAGAACGCCAAGGAAAGAGTTTCTTTTCTTTTCTCTTTTTTTTTTAAGAAAAAAAGGAAGCTGCAAATTAATACACAGATAACTGACAATTGTTCTGCACTGATTAACTAATTCTTAGTCATGCCGTATCACATTCCCCTTTCCTTCACGTAAGCTTCTTCCCCTTCTATAGTCAACCTCTGCATCTGAGCAAGATAACCCCATCTGGTATTTCCTGGAGATTCTGGATGACCCCATTTTTGAGAATATATCCTCATCATCCAATGGAGTACGGTTATCTGGTGTACTTAATCCAGAGCTGTTGCTACAGTGTCCTTGTGATTTATGATCTGAGACATGGAAGAAAGGAGTAAATTTGCTTACAGGTAGATAAAAGAAAACACCATTAAAAAGTTGAGGCAAAGACATCCGACTCAGCTAAATGCACACACCCACGCTTGCACAAAATCACCATCTTTTCCAGTCTTTTATGATAATCTAGATCTAGTACTTTACAACCTGAACATACAAAGATGACCGACATGTCTTACATCTTACCAGTGAAAAATTGTGATAACCTTAACCCATTAAAAGTAGGTATAGCACCCCAAGGTTCTAGTTATCGAAGTGATTTCAACATATACAATATTGAAACCAAATCATAATTTATAAGTGAGCTTCTCTGTTTTTTTTTTTTAATCTCTTTCCGTGATTTCTCAAGGCATAATGAAAAAAAAAATCATATATTGGATCAACTATTTACAGCATACCTTCATATCCTTGGCATACTGGGACCTGACTGTGTCCTTCCTTGGCAGCAGGACCTGGATCTAATCTAAGGCTTTTCAGACTCCGTGATGCCACCTGTGTCTCCTGGGCTTTGAATCCTTCATTGATAAATGAAGGCTCTATGCTTTCTTCCATAGTTGACTTACCAGAGGTAAAGGGCATCATGGTAAATGAGTCCTCCGTTACGTCAGAAATCTCCACGTATTGAGTGGTAGTGATAATCTCATCTGCACTGAAACCAAAGGATGCTCGGTAAGCTTCTAATTCTTCCACATCTTGCTTAGGACTTCTAGCATGCCTACTCTGATGTCCATTTCCACCAGTAGATTGAACATCTGAATCTTTCGAAACACTTAACCTCCCACCATTGTGAGGAAAAGGAGGATTTTGGTCCAAATAGAATTGTGCATAGGTAGCAGGGCAGAAGAAATTTGTATCTTGTGATGCCATTGTGACACCATTTGTGTCATGCCCAGACAGCCTCCCAGACCCAGTCCTTTGATATTTTCCATTTTGGGGAGATAGTGATGGATCCCACTGTGGGCGGAACTCCCTTTCAGGAAAAGAGGATGATAAACAGTCACCAGAGTTCCTTGATATAGGAGATATAAGGCTACTGGCAGGACTTCCAGGGTAAAGTGAATATGTAGCTTGAAGATCATTTGCTGTGATGTAGTTGCTCTTGCCGCCGTTTTTGAGATCCACTGAAGATGATAGAAAATGAGCAAAAGGTACATCTGGCGAAGAAGGAGTTGTTAAGTGAGCCAACTCTGGTGGAGGAGTGAGAGGAGCAGTAGATGGCTCAGTAGTGAAAGTTGAGAAGACAGGAGGAGACACCAGTTGTGTTTCATGAGCATATGGTCCGGTGGCAAACATTGTAGATGAAGGACCTCCAGGTGAGTTAGCAGATAATGACAAGAAACAACTAGGTGATTGTGCAGTTGAAGGAAGGGCAGAATGTGTGAAGGACGCTGGTGAAGAAGGTGGGGCTAGAAGAGAAGGAGCTAGTGCTGTGGCTTGATTAGTCAACCCAACCACTTGAGGTCCATTTGGCTGGGCGGCTGAACCATTTGTCTCAGGAATGCGAGATGCAGGTACAATGCGCTTCCTGCCTTTCTGTGAACCAAAACAAGAAAATGCAACCAAACATCCTCCCCATCTCTTTCGCTGTCAATATAAGTCAAGTATTATAGACTTAATCAAAGGAAAAAGGAGATCAATAACAGGTAGATATGAAAAGAAACAATAAATTTTGACAATTCTTTATGAAATTTTAAGTTTTTAACAATAATTCAACCTCCCAAAAAACATCTTTACATCTTTCCACTCTTCCAAAAAAAATGTTCAACAAATATTTATTAAATTATGACCATAATTTTTAGGCATGCCAAGATGAAATCTTACATCTACTGTCATGAACTAACTCTCTTAAAAGCTTAAGTTGTTAGGTGGAAGTACTTGAATAGTTTTATATCTCTAACACGCCCCCTCACACAAGAAGCCTTTGGGCTTGAAGCGTGGGCAAGGTATAGGCTTTACCTTGTCTGAAATTCAATTTAATTATGAAGAATGGAGGCGACAAAGATCGAACTCCTGACTAATTGGTCATAGAAACTCTAATACCCTGTTAAGGACCAACTATTCCAAAAGCTTAAGCTTTTAGATAGAAGTCCATGAATGGTTTTATATCTCTAAAATTTAGCAATCACAACTTATTTTTTAGGATCTAAGCTTTCATCTATGATCATAACTTTATCAAAACTGTTGAAGAGATTAGTAAAATTAACATCCTATGCTGTTTTCTTTTCTCTTTTCGGGAGAATTATTTTTTTATCATCTCCGAGATGTATATTCCCTCCTTTCTTTCAAATAATACATTCTTCTTTTGTGAACAAGTGAAAAAGAGGACAAGATCAACGGAGTCCATCCAGCATTCATCTTAAAAACTTGAAAAAGATCACTCAGATTCTGGCAATTAAAATGTTTATCAATGAAGAAATGATTTCACAAATATTTGGAAGGAAACAAAAAAGAAAACTGGAAGTTGCAATATTGTATAAAGAAAAGCTAGAACACTTTTACTACCCAAATATATTTCAATAGAATCATCTTTCTGCCATAATCATTCCAAGGCATTCATCTAACATAGCATCCATCTCATAATGAGAATTTCCATTTTATAATGGGGAATCCAGGTGATTAGGAGGAGGACATGACACAATCCACACACACAAAGCAAAAGAGATTAAAAAAAAAAAAAGCTATAGGTTATTAAAAGAAAGAAAGAAAGAAAAAACTCTATGGATTATTAAGCTTCCAGGTTTGCTTTTTATGACTAGCAAACAACATACCAAAAATCTCGATTAGTTACTAACAGCAGCAGGTTTGCTTTCTAACTCAATTACATACTGGATATGAGGCCCTGATATTCACAGGACTAATGACAGTACCCGCAGGTTCAACATAGAGGATTATCAGTAGCTTTTCAAAATCAAGGTTTACCTAACACAACATAACATAAAGACAAGTGTGGCAGTGAGACTACGGATCTAGATTTTGACTTAAAAACCGAAATTAAACCCAAAAAAATAAAAATGATCAATTCAATCATAAGAATTAAAGTAGATCGCTCTTGACTCTAATTTCCGGGGGAAATGTTCTCTTAAAAGCTTCAGTCAAACGATAAAATGCAAAACCTTTTGAAACTAATAATTCGCCCATCAGATCCGTGGACTGGTAGAAATGACCCACTAGGTTTAAGGAGGGGAAAAAACAACAAAAAAAAACATTAGAAGAAGATCACATCCCTGAAAAGCAATTGGACAGCTGTGGGAATTCTGCGTGGTCCATAATGTTCTCGAGGCCTAATAGATGCAAGTATAACCAGAAGACGAAACAGAAAAGCAATGGTGCCCAATCAGTAACCATAGTTAAAAATGCAATTATCGTCGCTTGATGTGAGATCTGAGAAAAACGCATGCTTGCAGGAGTAAAAGCAGTCATGAACATACATGAAAAGCGATCCCCAATAGAAAAAAAAAACAAAAAACAAAAAAACAAAATTGGTGCTAGGTTACGTGCCGGGTACCTCAGATCTAACCCCAAAAACCCTTCTCTCCTTCGCCAAGAACGTATAGAGCATACTTGACTCATTTAAAAATCAAATTTTTAGAGATTAAATTGAATGATGCGTGAGATTGAGAGAGAGATATACCCTTTCATGCTGAGGAAATCGATTTTGCTCGGACCCCATTAGATGATAGCTGGGCTTCTACACTCTACCAGGAGTAGTTTTGAGTTTCGAACTGTGAGGTTCTTGCGGGCACTAGCTTAAACCAAGATCATTCTCACATTTCTTCTTCCCAAAGCTGACACCACAAGGACTCTTCTGATGTGAAGAAACCAGAAAGAGAGAGGGAGAATATTAATTAATTCATGCTAACAATCAAAGGACAAAGAAAGACAAAAGTGAAAAAGATTGAAGTGTGATGAAGATAGAGAAAAAGCGACAGAGGAACCGGGACACAGGCGATGCCTTTTGTATTTGTTATTATTATTACTCCTTAAAAAACACACACATTCTTGGTTTTTTTTAATCCCTCTTTTAATATTTATAATACACCCTTGTACTTTTTTTTTTCATTTTGGTATATTTTATATTTAGTTTCATTATTGAAATATGTATGTAATTCTTTATCTTCAATTAAATATATATATATATATATATGCAACAAAGATATAAATAAACAAGGATATTTTTATTTAATTTTAAAATTAAAAAATATGCATTAAAAATATCATGTATTCTCTTAATTAGTTTTAGATTTTGTTTGATTTTATTCTAGGTGTTAAAGGATGCTAATCAACATTCTTTACGCGCAGTGAATTAATGATCATATTTCATTTTTGTAGAATAACAGAGAGAGGCTTTCACAAGAAAAGAGGAAATCCAACAAAAACAACTTTAGTTTTATAGGTGTGCACCAAGTAAACTTTTTCTTCTTTTTTTGAATACATCTTTAAAGAGAGTCTTTGTACACTTTTTTATTTTTCAATTTATGTCTCAATTTTTATTTTTATTTTTACAATAAGAATTACTATTTCTCCCCTTAAATGTGAGAATAATAATTTTGTATATACTAAAATAACATACTTGGTTTTACCTTTTAACCACCAACTTCTTTGAATAATGACATATGATTATACAATAAACTTACTAAATCTAGTTAACATGTATAAATATTATTGTTATTATGTTATAAAATTTAGGATAAAATGTAAAAAAAGAACCCTTCAACTTTGTTTCATGTGTAATTAACTCCCTAAATTTTAAAAAAGGGTTTAAAAACCTCCTAAAGTTTATTAAAGGTGCAAAAAAAGGAATTTGGATCCTATCTTATAACAAGATGATCCTATTGCAGAGATATTGATACAAATTTTTTTATATAGAGACCCATTGTGATGTGTTATAAAGTTTACTATTTATATTGAGTTAAAATATATCTTTCTCTCTCTAACAGGATATTCTTCTGTTATTTAACAATAGGAGAGAGCAACAGGAGAGACCCTTTCCTGTTATTTAACAACAGGTGAGGACCCTAATCCAAAAAAAACCCCCCAAAATTTTAAAAAATGTGCAAAAATAAATCCTTTATCAAAGACATTTTAATTTACTAACAGAAAATGCCATATGCTCATTAAAATGCAAAAACCTCCTCAAAACTTTAATTTGCATGCGATTTACCCTTTGAATTTTACAAAATTGTCAAAACACACGAGATAAATTTTTGAATGTGTTGATCATTTTTCAAATTTGAGAAAGTGAATCACACATAAATCAAAGTTTGAAGAAATTTTTACATTTTACTTTATTATTTTAAGTGAGCTCGTGATCGGTTCATGAAAAAGTTTTTACAAGAAAAGAATAAATCTTAACAAAAACAACTTTAGTTTTGTAGGTGTGCATTAAGTAAACCATTTCTTTTTTGAAACATCTTTAAAGTGAGCTTTTGAACACTTGTTTTATTTTTCAATTTTATGTCTTGATTTTAATTTTTTTTACAACAAGAATTACTATTTCCCCCTTAAATATGTGAATAATAATTTTGCATAGACTAAAATAATATATTTAGTTTTATCTTTTAATCATTAACCTCTTTGAATAACGACATTTGATTATATAATAAACTGACTAAATCTAGTTATTATGTATATATGTTATTGTTATTATGTTATAAAATTTAGGATAAAATGTAAAAAAAAACACATTTTCTTCAACATTGCTTTATATGCCATTTACTCCCTAAGTTTAAAAAAAGGTTAAAAAACCTCTTGAACTTAATTAAATGTGCAAAAAACCCTTTGAACTTTAATAAATGTGTAAAAAACCTTTTATCAAAAAATTTTTAATTTTCTAATGGAAGATGTCATATGCTCATCACTGAGTGACTTAAAATAATAAGTTAAAATATAAAAACTTTCTCAAAACTTTAATTATGTGCAATTTACTTCTTGAATTTTGGAAATGTTCAAAACACAGAGTAAATTTTTGGATGTTTTATTATTTTTCAAAATGGAGAGGGTAAATCACATATAAATCAAAGATTTTTTGTTTATCATTTTAAGTAAGCATGTGATGGGTACATGACATTTTTTGTTAGTAGATTAGAATATCTTTGACAAAGGGGTTTTATGCACACTTAGTGAAGTTTAAAGGGATTTTTGACCCTTTTTAAAACTTAAGGGGTAAATCACATATAAGACAAAGTTAAAAGAGTTTTTTTTTTTTTATCCTAAAATGTATGAGACATAAAGAAATTATTGTGTAAATTTTACTATGTAGATTAAACTAATAAAATATTAATATACATTTTATATTAAATAATTATATAAATTTATGTGTTCAACAATGGTTTTATATTTAAATGATGATATATCAGTATTTTATTAACTTAATTTACACAATGAATCGATTTAGTGATTAAGGATGTATGCTTTTTACCTTGATTATTTTAGTTCAAACCTTAAGCAAGTATTTAAAGTAATTAATTCTCTTAGATGTACTAAGTCGATATGAGAGTGTATTCTTAAAATTTTTTAAAAGACTTATTTTTTATTGACACAAAAACTAATTCGGTAATATCTTTACTATACAATAAAAAAAAAGTAAACAATTTATATAAACTGACTTAAGCTAGTTTGTTAAATTTCCTATTTAGCCAAACATAAGTTAATTATACTCCTTCACTATTGCTCTATTTCTAATAATTATAATATTAAATGTTTTATTCTATTAAAAATGTGATAAATTTATGACACAAATTACCGTTCCACTTCATTTATATAATTTTTGAAAATATATTTTTGCATATTTTATCAAGGGCATTTATATAATTTGATTACACTTCTTATTTGTAAATAAATAAAACTATTATTCTATTTCAAATACAACCAAATAATAGAATAAATAATAATTCATATTTCGTTTCTAATCCTATTTCTGTTCTCAAAAAGCAAGTAGTGTACTAAACTGCTGTTAAATCGAAGACAGGGACAAATCACATTTGACTTGAAATAATGTAGTACGGTGGACGATTGGACTTTAAATTGCATGCACGAGTTTTTATTTAATATGTTTTTTTTGTCTTATTTAATTTAATGTTAATATTATTTTTTAAATATAACTTTAATTTTAATTTTTTTATTTAAAGTGAATATTTTTTTATATTAAATTATACTATTAAACATATATACAATTAAATTTGTACAGTGCAAAACTCACCACAGTAAATTATAAAATTTATTAATTATATTAAATAATTTTTATATTTTTATTTCTCTAATAACATACTTTCCCCAACAAAAGAAGTTTCTTATCAATTCAAACCTACTCGTGCGCACATTGATTTGAAGATTATTGTTTCCATAAAACTATGGAGAGATAATGTACTTGAATGATGTTGAACTGAATCCATACGTTAACGAAGGCATTTAATCAAGAAGAAAACGCTAACATTTTCATACAAAAAAAGGAAAAAATATTAGTGGAGGAGACTGATATTGCTTTTCATCAACATACACATTTTACATCTTAATAGTGCCATCATATTATTCATCAGCCAATCTACAAGGCAAGTCAAGAACACGATTTTTCAAATATTTATTAATTAATAATTATTCATCAGCCAATCTACCGGCAAGTCAAGAACATGATTTTTCAAATATTTATTAATTAATAATAATTAATAAATATTTGATGAATACCGATACTCAGAAAAAAAGAAGTATCAAAGTAATTCACGTAAATTTAACATAACAAGAAAAAACAATCAAAATAATTAAGAAACATTGCTAACGAGGAATGAACGGGAACCCAATTTCAAAAATGGCTGTGCGAGTGTAAGCAGATAGACACCAACTTTTACAGCCACGTAAACTAGACAAAAAGGAACAAATCAAATTGAAGAAATACAAATTAGAATTGCCTGCATTCCTTTCTCTTCAAATTTTTTACCAAGATCTGAGTCAACCTAAGCTTTAGCCTCACCAAGTTCAACATCCTTCAAAGGTCTGTTTTCTACTCCTTCCTTCAATAGCCTAATTTCTTCTTCTGTCATGCTGTTTTTCGCTTGAGGATTGATCTTTGCATTTGAATGCTTTTCAAGCTCCACAGCCCAACTGTAAATTACCATGCCAACCACTGCCACAATCATTCCCATGATATTCTTGAAAGTTAGCTCTGAATCAAATAGCAGCCACCCCAACGTCAGAACACACACTGTTTTCATGTGGCCTAAAACCTGGAAGGAAACAGCTGAGAAACGCCCTATGCAGAGGTACTGGCTCACATTGCAAAATACAGCTAGGGAGCATGAAAGAATAATGAATAACTGCATAGATTTACAGAAAAAACTAAGTAAATCATTCAACACTATTTGTATAATTAAAGATAAATACAGAGAATATAACAGATTAGAATCAACAGGGGAAAAGGATGACCACTTACAATGGCACCAGAAGATATCTTATAGTTGGTTATCAAATTGCCACTAAGGTAGTAATCAACAAATGGACCAAGAATAAGAAGAGAGAGGGCTTGAATAGGAGCAGTCTTACTCAGCAATTCAAAGGATCCAATTGAATATTTCTTTTGCAGAGAACCTATGGACTGTCATAACAAAGGGAAAAAAAGAATAAGGTATAAGAAAGAATCAATCCCACAAATAGCACAAACACCAGAATATAACACAAGAAGTGCCTTTTATAGTAGAAAGTAGGTCCTCCCACACTCCTCGTTTAACAATGAAACCTATCTGATATAACAATAAAACATTCACGGGCAAAACACAAGTTCTACAACCTTTAAAAATAACAAAATTGATGCTCTTGGTTATGATTCTACATCTAATTAAGTTCCATCCACAGCACTCACCTTCAATTACACCAATTCATAATATATAAAATGACATGTGAAAAGGAAACCACACAAATTGCAATATTTCATATTGCCAGCATAGTAGAGAATAAGCATTACATGATACTTACAATTTGCTGTAAAGATGTTGATAGAACTGCTAAACAGGCACACATGAATCCTTTGAGGTTAACTTTTACATCAGTTACAGTGCAAACACCAACCCCAATAACCACAACAATGACTGACATTTTTACTTCCCTTGAGTAGTGCTTGTTGTGAAGGATCCATTCCATCACACAAACCACGGGAATCATGCTCAGTTTTGATATCTGTGTACACACACAATGAGAAAATTAACAACTTAAGAATAGAAGCAGTGAAAATTCAAAATGAAAACATGATTAGGTAGAAAGCATTAAGAAGTTAGAACACATGGGGGTAAAAGGTGAGTCATGGGGATGGAAAGTCTGACAACAATGTGCCGAATAATGCAACTCCCAATATTTGACAATTGTGATATAATCATGTCAACTACAACACGTGTCTCTAAAATGACAAGTTGAGCACGATTTGGAATTACAAGAAGATCGTGAGGAGGATTATAATCCTTTCTAAAGACCATTGAAGCAGCCTGAGAGCAGACAGTAACAAAATGGTTAACATATAATGTCTACATAGCTTGTCTTCTATAAAAGAGATCTTAAAGATTTAGATTTTAGACTAGAATCAATTTTTGGACTTGCAAAACTTGCATTGGTATTCTTGACATATGACAATGAGTATCATTTCAGGTACTAATGCTTTGAAGGTTGACATTACCACTTACTGCTGCAGACGGTCAAATGGAAAACCATATAAACTAAGGGTGTGAAGACTTGAAAATTCTCATTATAGCTCTTCAATCAACCATGCAGATCAATCAAAATTCAAAACGTACCATCACTACTCTACGAGCCATTCAATGCTTCAATCACATTCTTCAGATAGGCTTTTAAGAATGGATCCATAAACCCAATAATTTTTTAATAATATTTAGTGTTCGTCTATTCTTAATCAAAAGCTCCTTGCTTCCACTATACGATAAATAGATCTATGATGGATGATGGTCTGAATTATATACCCCCGTTACTCATGTTAAAAGGAGGAAAGCGCGGAAACCTGATAATCAGGAGGATGGATATCTTAACAAGCAAGCAAGAAAGAAAGAAAGAAAGAAAGAAAGAAAAAAGACCCACAGACACAAAGGAATTAAAGTCATGAACATGATGTATCCATAAGGGCAGGAATGCCCATCAGAAAACCATACTTGGTAGAATCCAACAGAGTTGAACATGAGGCTGAAGTTCATCCCCGTGATAGACATATTGGCAACCACTGAGAACCAAAGAAGCTCCCATAAAGGGACATGCTTTGACGCAGAATAACCGGTAGCATTTGACACTAGACCCACGAGAGCAGTTACAGCGAAGTGGAACCCAGTTAACGTAGTGGCTGTAAAATAGACAAAGAAAAGATAAGAGGGGAGAGGAAGGCAACGAGTCACAATCCGAAATTTTTAGCACATAACAATATCAAAACTTTACACCAAAATACTAACAACAAACAAAATAAAAAATAAACAACAATTGGCATAAACTAAAAGCGTTTTCAAAATGTATCCCCAAAAAAAAAAGCGTTTTTAAAATGGAAAAAATATTAGAAATCAGAGAAGGGTATGGAAATTTGGATCGTGGCTGAAGAACAGGGGAGATCCACAGCGCAAAGATCCGAGAGAAGAGAAAAAGAAATAGTGTGGGAGAAGGTAGAGATCTATGACCCTTTAGATCCAAACGTAAAAATAATAGTTGAGAAGAAACAGGACGAACCGAAGGTGAAAGCATAGCCATTGTTGGACATGAGCTGTTTGTTGGCCATGATAATTCCCACGGAGCTGACAACGTTCATGGCCCATGCTCCGACATCAGACATTGCCGACGATTTCTTCTCGCTCTCCATCTCGCGATTCGGAGGGTTCCAAAAGCAATTGCGGATAATTTAATTTCTATGCATGTACGAGAAAAGGAACAATGGCTAACCGCTATACAGAGACCAGATCTGAGGAAGAATGGTTCTATACAACACGAAGACAAGTTCGGTTTTTTCCCGAATTTATTTGAATTTCAATCCGAAGGGAAAGAGAATGGAAACGGAGAACTCAATTAGGGAAGGGGGGGGGGGGAGGAACGTTTCCCGATTCCACTCTTTAATTCCGCTGATGGCTTCTCTTCTCTGTGCCCTTTCTGTTTCTCCTCCCACAACACTTCCCCGTTCTTTCCCCTCGCCTTCCCTTCGGATCCGATGACCCTTCTCCCTCTACGTCCCTCGCTAAAATACGTAAAGCAGAAAGTCTTCTATGGCCGTAATTTTGAAGCGTATTTTCTTTTTCTTTTCTTTCTTTTTTTGGTTTAATTATACATTTTGTTCATCTACCAATTAATTTTCGCCCCAAATCAAGTTCTTTTAAAAAAAAAAAAAAAAAAAAAAAAAAAAAAAAAAAAAAAAAACTTGCCACAATTAACATCAAAGTTGATGAGTTGGACACATGACCTAGGTCCACCAATGCCACATAGGTAACACGACATGACACAAACTCAACCCTTAACTCACGTGCAATGCACATGAGCTCATCTTCATCACATTATTTTTAATTTTTAAATAATATATGTTTAAATTAATTTATTTTATCATCAAATAATTTATAATTAAAATTTTATCTAAATTTTTTTTGAAAAATATAATTATTTTTTAAAAATTAATCTAATATCAAACATCACATTAAAGTTTATTATTTAAAAAAAAAATTTCATCATTGACTGATAGTTGGTATTAGATTTAGATTCAAAGGCATACATTGTGAATTAATTGAGGATAATGATTGGCTTGAGGTGAATGATGGGTGATGTAATTGTGTGTTTAGATTAATTTATTTTATACATAAAACAGTTTATAATTAAAATTTTATTGAAAAAATTTAAAAAAATAATTTTTTTAAAAAATAATCACTTCCAAACATGTACTAAATATGCATTTTAAATTGTTAGAAGGGAAGAACAGTTGTCCATCGCTTCGTAGACGAATGACAGCCTAGTACATTATTGTTATAGTTGTGGAAGATATCAAGCCTATGTTTGGATATAACTTTTTTTAAGGAAAAAATTGTTTATTTTTTTTGAAAAAAATTTTAATAAAATTTTGATTATAAGCGATTTTGACTACAAAATAAACTAATCCAAATTGATACTAAGTATGGTTATAACCATAAAAAAAAGGATATATACCAAATATGGTTAGTAGAAGCAAATGTATAGCACAAATGTATATATTGAATCTAAATGCAAAGCTATGTAATTTGTGAGTCGTATCTTGGTAGGGGAGGAAGTTTCGTAAAGGAGAAAGGTGATTAGAGTATTGTTAAGGAGGCATTAAGATTTGTACTATCTTTGAACCCAATCCACTTAAGAAAATATATGTTAGGTTAAAAAAATGTATCTTTAACTTGGCTCAACTCATCCGCACATGTGTGGGATGAATAAAAAAAAAAGTCCATAAATAATTATTTAAACTTTTTCAACAAAAGTTACAATTTATCTAAATTACGCATAACATAAAGTGGGATGAATAAAAAAAAAAGTAAATAAATAATTATTTAAACTTTTTCAACAAAAGTTACAATTTATCTAAATTACGCATAACATAAATTAAAATTTTAAATTCAAACACATGTCTTAACCAATATAAAGATTGAATAGAATTTGTATTAGATTTTAATGGATGGATAAAAATAAATTATTAATCCTTTAAAATCCAATAAATAATTATTAAAATAATTCAATCAATACTAACTCAGTTGAAGAAAGTTAACAAAAAAATTCCCCATTTATCAAACATTGATTACTGTTAAAAAAATTAGATATAAATACTATTATAAAAAGGAATGTTTTTTTTTTAATTTAATTCACATATTTTAACAAATTGTCTGTTTAATCTATATAATTTAGAGACAGGCAATCCCACTCTTTTTTCTTTTGATTATGAAAAAAGTCTACAATCTGATGTGAAGGAAAAAATAAGTTAAGGTGAAAACAAAATGACTTCAGTGAAATTTGAGTTCAAGATTAAATAGTTTTTAAAAGGACTTGAAGCTATTTACAGCAATCCCACTCTTTAAACCTTATTGATTTAGATTGTCACATATGCAATTCAGAATATTTGTAAATAATATTTGTGTAGATAAAAGTACTCTAGATAGGAGTTCATGAATTAGATTCCAACTCCTAATATCTACACATGATTTATACAGAATAAAGCCATAAAGCTAATGCTACAATACTAAACCAATAAAACAAAAACGAAATACAATTTCTATCTTATTGAAGTGTTTCGAACCACCAGCTGCAATACAAAATTGTTTTTGTTTTTCTGAGCTTAAGAATAAAGCACTATCTTTTATTTCCTTAATAAAGAAACTAATTAGATGCATAAGAAATTTAGAGCAAGGCTCAAGCTTTCAAAGTTATCATGCACTTTCAGTTAGCACTAAGCAATCCCAGAGATTATGCATTTATACTTTCCTTAAGATGTTCCGAAAGATCTACATCAATATAAATTCATATTTTTGAGATTTTTGAACTGGAGGGAAATCTATATTCCATACAAATTCGAGTATAATACCATCTTGCAAAAGATTTCATGATAGTTCACTATTTAAGATCTAGTACAAAATTTTAGTATCATAATCCTTAAAAAAAACTCAACAGTACAGGCCATAACTTGCTGCTTCATACATGAGCATGTCATGTGACTCAGGAACGGATCACGATGTACTTTGTATCCAAATATCATATCATATTATCCAAATTTGTTATTATACAAGAATCCCTAATAACAAGGACATCAAAAACAAACAGAAGAAAAGAAGCCTAAGTGCCAACACCCCAATAAAATACACAATTCGAATTACATGACAGCCAATAACGGCTGGCAATGTTAATGCTACCTTCTCTAAATTATCTTTCCCCCATCTTTGCAATGTATAGAATTATCAGACATGCACAAACCACACTGCACATTGCAGTCCTCACGGCCAGGATATGCTTTCCAGTTTCCAGCACATATATATTTGTACAGGCACATCCGACAAGATACCATAAATTTGATGGATACAATAGGTGGAAAAAAAAAAAAAACCTGGGTATCAAACTCCATCATCAATCCTTGCTGGTTGGAGGAGGTCTCTGGGCACCTGGGGGCGCAGTTGGCCTGGGGAAGTCATAGACGAATTGTGTGCCTGCAAAGTGCGGGGCCTCCACATAGGGGCTCTACATCATCCAGTAGCGTCAAGACAAATATAAGATGTTGTTAATCACATACAGGGATAAAAACTTCTTAAGTTAATGTTATCGACATAGCAAGGAAAAAAATTCACCTAAATTATATGAACATGAAAGAATAAGATGACATATCAATTCAGTCAAAAGAAAGAGATATCAATGGGAAAAATTGCACCTGGGACACAGATATAGTATGAGACGAAAAATCAGGACTTGAAGATTTAGGTGATCTACTAGGAGAACAAGCATCATTGCTTGGTTCACTTCCATTCAACTTATGTACTGCATTGTTTGGTACACTTCCATTCTCATTCCCATTGGCTGACTTAGCCTTCTACATTCAAATATTGTTTTCAGAATCATTTGACAGTCAGTATGCAGTGTTACTAGCAATTCCGTGAAAAGTAGGGGAAGAAATAACACCTGGAAGATTTTACCGAGAGTTTTCAACCCTTTTGCTCGCGCACGGAGTTCTTCTCTTTTAACACTGTTGTCTTGGAGAACCTAAAGTAAAGCAGACATTATCTAAATTAAAAAGCACTTAGCCTTCAAATCTGCATTATGCTAGCTAAAAAAGTGACACTGGAATAGCAAAACCAACCATTTGACAAACTCGGGAGAGGGTGGCCTCAATGTCAGCTACGTTAAGCTTCCATAAAGAGTCAGTCATTAATTTCTTGTGAGATTGCATATATTCTTCAAGCTCTTCTTCAGTATAGTTCCCTTCTGCACTGAGTTGCTTCTTCATATCCTCCTGCAGCTGGATCAAAGCAATTGCCCCTAGAATCACCATAAAGAAAAACAAATATCAGTCTCCTGTGCAAATTTTGCACACATTAGCAATTCATGTTTCTTGACAAGAAGGCACAACAAGCTAGAGAGCCAAAATAAAAGCCTATGAGGCCTATGCTCCTGTAATAGATAATTAGTGTGATACGAACCTTGAGAGAACCACAACCCAAAAGCTAGCTATTGAGGTGGGAAAGTCCAAGGCCATATAAACCCCACATCAGAATCTCATACTTCTGATGTGGGACTCAAGTCCCATACTTTGCAATTGGGTCATAACATTCCACCACGCTCCGCAGCCCCGGCGCCCACGTGGGCTGGCTGTGCACTAGCCCTTTTTGACTAGTCCCTAGCAAACACTGCAATGCCGGCGTCACCACCCGCATCGCTCGGTTGCAACCGAGAGACATGGTGGAAGGCTCTGATACCAATTGATATGAACCTTGGAGAACCACACTCCAAAAGCTAGCTATTGAGGTGGGAGAGCCCAAGGCTATATAAACCCCACATCAGAATCCCATATTTCCGATGTAGGACTTAAGTCCCATACCTTACAATTGGGTCATAACATAGAGTCACTTCTTTTAATGTGAAAAAATTACTAAAATTAAACTAAAACTAATTAAAACATATTAATATATTGAATTCTAATACCATTTGAATAGGACATACATCATATTTTTAATTAATTTATATATACAAATATACTTTTACTAATTTATTTAATACACCTTCCTTACTGTATTCTAAAATTCTCAGAAATTGTAATATTCATGTATCGTATTGGATATGATACTCGTACCCACATCTATGCAACATAGTGTGTGACCAATCAGTCTACACATGTATTTATTCATACTATGTACAGGCTTAATGACAGGAATAATTAACTCCTAAATTAGAGCACTAATTAACTGTATAGTAATACATGTCTAACATAGCTTCCAATAAACAGCAAAGGCAATTTGGCCAGATGGCCATCGACATGCTTTGTTATTTCTTGTAGTTGGGTTTGAACTCCAGCATTGGCAGTTATCCAAAACATGCAGAAAGTGGATTAGTGATGCATTGTCAGCTCAGATGGTCAGCAAGAAAGATGCTGGTTTAATGGGCCCATTTCATCCCTTAAACTGCTTACCAGTTTACGCGGTGAACTGACTGGCTTTGTGATAGACACTGTCCTATAACTAAGGTGTACCGTGGGGAAAGAAAGAAATGGCAGCAGAGAATTGGGGACATGTGTGGGACATGTGAGAAAGGTGTGTGCATGTGTGGATTTGCATTGTAACAACCTGCTGATGTGGCAGGTAGGGCTACGGGACAAATGGGATAGTGGGAATGTAATAAGAGGAGAGGAGAGAAGAGAGGAGAGAGGAGGCTACGCAGAATATTAAGTGAGGTTTAGGGACCCTTTGGGTAGGGAGGTTGCAGCCCCTCAAAGAGCTGCTTTATCTTTGCATTTTCTTCTTTCATTTGAGTGTTTTCTCATTTTCTGTGAGTGTGAGTCTGAATCTATTTTTGTAACTGGGATTATTCCCATTTTCAGTAATCAACTATTTGAGGTTTTATTAATTGGTATCAGAGCCCCCAATCCAGGAGCTGTGGGTACTGAACGATGGTTCTAGAATTTGAAGGGGAGAATGCTTATTGGTGGATAATCAACGCCGAGCAACACTTCAAAGCTAAGGGAACAACCGATGTGCAGAAGCTATAGGAAGCAGTGAAAGCTTTGAGAGGACGTGCTTTGAACTGGTGGTATTGGTGGGATTTGCACAATCCCAACGCGACTTGGGTAGCCTTCCTGAAGGCCGTGCTCAAACAATTCCAACTAGTGTACGATTCGGATCAATCTGTCTACATCCAAGTTGATGACCCGGACGATTTTGTGTTGGAAGATGGGATCGAAGACGAAGCTATGAAGGGAGTTTATGAATTGGAGACCATCACCCATGTTCTTGACACTGTTGCTCATGAGACAGAGACGCTTTCTAATCCAACACTTGAGAGGGTGGAGTTTGAAGTTAGTGGAAACCCTTTGAGAATGGGTGAGGAAACTAAGAAGTCATACCCAAGGATGGAGGAGGTGATGATTGAAGGGGAGGAATGCCAAAGGGAGACGTAAGAGACGAGGGAGAAAAGCCACTCCCAAGGTCGCGCAAGGGCGACTCTAAGGCAAGTGGTATGTGCATAGGAGACGCTGAGGCAGGAGCAGTGTAAGCCAACACTGGGATGCATGATTTCTACCTCAAAACCTGGGATTCCATCATGGGAACCTCCAAGACTGCCTGAGCTCTCACCGCCGAAACCACCTAAACCACCTGAGCCACTAGATTTATGCAATGGTGTTGTTAAGGGTTGGGTGAGACAGAGAACATGGGGAGAAAATCCGTTATGGGGCGCCCATGATTGTGAGGTAGGCAAACATGGCGGTGGAAAGGAAGATGCATCGGCAGTCATGGAGGAAAAGGGGAAGGTCACATGGGCAGTGGCTATGGATTGCATGATGGAGTGAAAGAGGAAGCTAGGGCAAAGGGGGGTGCGTTTGGGCTGGAATTGGATTTGCTTTTGGAACTAACAGGCCAAGCCCAATTGACTAAGGAAGAAAAATGGGCCATAAAGGGCCTGATTAGAGGGGTGAAGCTAGAGGAGAAATGGGCAATTGGAGATGAAGAAATGGGCTCATCAGACTTAAGGGGAGTTGACAAGCCTATTAGTTGTGATCTGGGCCTTTTTGCTGAAGGAGGAGTAATGGAGTTTTTTGGACCCAACTCAATAATGGCCCAAACTAATAAGCCTTCAGCAGTTCGCCTTAGGCCACAACCCAATTCAGAAATATGTCCAGCAATTTTTAAAGTTTCCCTAGTGTTAGTTACTCATGGAGAGAGTTCAATGATAACCACGGCCACATATTGGCAAAATTTCAGAGGCAGCATGGACACAGCTTTGTCACAGGGGATGGATGCTGAAGTTTATCTTGCAAAGTCTCAGGATTCTATTACTTGGGGAATGGTTTCTAGGACACCCATGGCTACATACACACATAATTTCAAAGGACGAAGTACCATAGAAAGACATGGTGAGGAAGCAATTTTTCGAAACCTAGGGAGATATGGCTTAATTTATCCAAGGAGATATCTGACTGGTGGGATCCGGCCCAGCATACTGAGGGTAAGAGAGGGACTTTAGAGAAGTTACATAGCTTTATTCAAGTTTCATCTATCTTATGGGTGCTTGAAATTTGTGAATGTATCTGTGGGGATGAAAATGAGGAACAAATTAGATTGCATCAGCTGCTATGTAATGGTGAGATATGGCCTATGAATGTTGTTCCCAATTTTAGCTTGGCAAAGGCATCAGGGCACCAGAAGTTTGTTGCTTTAATTGACAAACTAATCCCAAAAATTGGGATTGATATAGTTATTTCTGGGTGTTCACTGCCTCATCCATCTGTACTTGAAAGAGGTCAAGAGGTTACTGACCATCTAGCAGCTGAAATTCCGTACCCAAGGAGATGTTTGCTTATTGTGGTTGTTGCCACACAGCTGGTGGAAAATTCAACGATAAACCTTGATCGAATCTGCAGGGAGGTGAATATTATGTTGATTTTTGCTTGCTCCAATGGCATTAAAAGGTTTCTTCGAATTAGTTTGATAGAGCATATTGTGATTGGGTCCAAGCTTGAGCAATTTCTGGATGACTTCTGGTTGAGTAATCCTTGGCTTGATCTCAAGAGGTTTGCAGAGGACATTGAGTTGAATGTGCCAAGTCCTGTGACCCATAAACTCATACCACATGTTGTCGCTGTTGTTAAGATGGCTGATGAGTGGGCCAAAAACCGGGTGGTAGGCTTCTAACAACCAGAAACAGAATGAGGACTATTATTGATGCTACAATTGGCATACAATCATTTCATCACGGTTGGTTTGTCTATGAATTTTGCGTGTTTGATCTGGGAGGCACTAGTGCTTTGTTGGGGCAGGATTGGTTGGTTTGGGAAGACTTGTGGTTCAATGCCAACTCCAATATCAAAGTGGGTTCAAGGAACAGGATTACCAGTCATCATGCTTCAAGCAATGGGACCCCGGTGAAAGTTTCTTTCAACTGCTGCAAGACCCCTACCCTAACCTTCACCTTGAGGACAAGGTGGTCCT
The DNA here is from genome assembly GCA_019955255.1 of Castanospermum australe. Lineage (NCBI taxonomy): Eukaryota > Viridiplantae > Streptophyta > Magnoliopsida > Fabales > Fabaceae > Castanospermum > Castanospermum australe. The sequence goes on along the minus strand of NSJW01000135.1, from coordinate 500,531 downwards.
ATAACTAAGGTGTACCATGGGGAAAGAAAGAAACGGCAGCAGAGAATTGGGGACGTGTGTGGGGCATGTGGGAAAGGTGTGTGCATGTGTGGATTTGCATTGTAACAACCTGCTAATGTGGCAGGTAGGGCTAAGGGACAGATGGGCTAGTAGGAATGAAATAAGAGGAGAGGGGAGAAGAGAGAGGGGGCTATGCAGAATATTAAGTGAGGTTTAGGGACCCTTTGGGTAGGGAGGTTGCAGCCCCTCGAAAAGCTGCTTTATCTTTGCATTTTCTTCTTTCAGTTGAGTGTTTTCTCATTTGTTGTGAGCGTGAGAGTCTGAATCTATTTCTGTAACTGGGATTATTCCCATTTTCAGTAATCAACTATTTGGGTTTTTATCACTTTGAAAGGTTCAAAGCAATATCAATTTACAGAATATGACAGGACCAGAAACTGGCCAGTATGTTTGTTGAACAGAAATTTGATTCTATTATGTTATTTGGGAATTACTTTGTTAGTAATTTGGGATTTATTCAGTTCATGGCGTCAATGTTTGGGAGTTTCAAAGAATTTCAACGAATCTCAAGGGTTGTCTTTACTTTCCCAAATGGTCAAAGCTTCATTCAGAAGACAGAAGAAAGGAAACTAAGCTGGGAGACAGGCAATGTACAAAGTAAAGAGAAAATATTATCATTCTTTCTACTTTTAACCAAAAGAGCCTAATGCACACATTTTCTCCCAAATAAAAAATCCATATAAAATAATACATTTTATTAGGGAAAAGGAATGTGCAAAGGCAGTGGATAAGCCATACTCTTAAATACAACAAAGAAAGAGACATTGAGAAAGCAAAGCCTGTCAATCCTGCTATACATGAGAAAGAGAAAAGTCTCCAAGAAAATAATTTTCTGAGGACCAAACAAGCCAAAAAAACTTCCTCTTACGAAAGTGGTAAAGGCAGAAAAAAACCAACTAAAAAGTACATAGGCTTTTCCCCAAAATTTGCAGGAAAAATCCAGCAGACACCATAAATGCCAACAAAATCAAGCCAGAAATAACAAGCACTTGGAGAGTGTAGAAATAGATGGTCTTAGTATTAGAAAAGCACAACAAACAAACATCACGATGCACTGAATACCAAAAAAAAAAAAAAAGCATAGCGTTGTCATCAGACTCATCACCACCTTTGATGTATTGAACCTGAGATTTCTGTTTCCAACCAGTCTCATCTTTCATAAGGACATCCTCATCTTTCATAAGGACATCCTCAAACCCACTGTAGAACTAGCTAGCTACTTATTTTTCATGAAAGGAAACTGCTTCCTCCAGGCTATCGAGGTCATCAATTTCCTGGAGATCTTTTTAATCCGGATATCATCAAAGATCTTCATTCTTCACCTTGAGCTTATCTTTAACATACCAAAGTAGTTAATGGCGGAACACGGCACGTAGTGACCACCCCCAAAAATGCTATAGCGGCATAGCAGCATGCAGAGCAGCCGCTACATTGAAGAAAGCGGCTCCAATGAAAAAACTTTAAATATTTATAAAAAAAACACATAATTGATAATCCTAGTAGTTTACAAACTTTATTCCTTAAAAAAATTTACAAAAAACAAAGTTTCAAGACTCAAAACACAATACGCATTCATCATTCATCTTAGTCAAATGTCAATTAGAAAGAATTGAAAGTCTAACAAGTCTAAGGCCTGGGTCTATTAAAGCAACAGGAAGAAAAAATTAGTAACAGGGGACTGATGGAAGAGAAAGAAAAAGGACGGGAATTACATAATAGAACACTGAAAAAAAAAGATCAAGATTAACTAATTTATTATGAGTATAACAATAAAAATATATTTAGCAGTAGATTACAAACACAAACTACAAGTCCGCTATTGTGATTGCGTTTGTTTCTGACCATCAAAGTGAATTTTGATCCCTAATTTGGTGCAGCCCATTGGATGGAGGTGGGTTTTAGTGAGGTTAAATCAGGGAATTTGGCTCCATGTAGAATAGCAGCCGCTATTGCAGCTATTGATTCCCACAACAGCCCGCTATTGTGGCACTCCACGCTCCACCACAAGCATTCAGGAGTGGCCAAGAGTCGCTCCACTCGGCTATGCCGCTATAGTGGCCGCCATTGTCAACCCTATAACATACCTCAGTTTCATCATGAACTTGGAACCCTTGCGCCCCTCCAAGGTTCACTTATTTATCCCACTGTTGTTTAACAATAGAAAAGAAAGAATGATGCCGCAACAACTTGTTTGGTTAATTATCCTTAAACTGGAAATATTTTTACCAGAAATTCCTAAATTCAGTAAATTGTACCAATATAAAAATCTATCACTTAAGAATGAGGATTTTTGTGAATTGCTTGAGAGAAAATACTCTCAGCAGATGAGATTTATATACACATACTCATAATTACAAATCTAAATAAGAAAGGAAATAAATCCTAATTAAATCAATCAAATCCCTAATTATGATACCAAATCCCTAACTAATAGCAATACAAATATACACATAATATACAATATTTACAACACTCCCCCTCAAGCTGGAGCATATAGATCATATGCACCAAGCTTGTCACAAATATATTGGCTTCGAGGACCTCGGAGAAATTTTGTGAAGATATCTGCTAGTTGGTCGCTTGAGTTGACATGCTCAGTGACTAACTCCTTGGAAAGTACTTTCTCTCAAACAAAGTGACAATCGATTTCTATATGTTTAGTTCTCTCATTAAAGACTGGATTTGAAGCAATACGCAAAGCTGCTTGGTTATCACAATATAACTTCATTTCTTCTACATTCCCAAACTTCAACTCTTTAAGTAATTGTTTTACCCATATAAGTTCACAGGTAGCTAATGCCATAGCTCGATATTTAGCATCTGCATTAGAACGCACAACAACATTTTGTTTCTTACTTTTCCATGACACAGGATTACCTTTAACAAAGACACAATAACCTGAAGTAGATCGTCTATCAATGGGTGAATCAGCCCAATTTGCATAAGTATATTCTACAACTTGAGTGTTTCCTTTATCTTCATATAACAACCCTTGGCCTGGTGCCCTTTTAATATATTTTAAAATTCGTACGACAACATTCCAATGATCATTATGTGGGAATTGCATAAACTGACTTACTACACTAACTGTAAAGGAGAGATCTGGTCTAGTAACAGTAAGATAGTTCAGTTTTCCCACAACCTTCCGGTATTTGCCAGGGTCTGAATAGAGCTCTCCTTAACCTAGTAGTAACTTACTATTTGGATCCATATGACTGTCAACAGGCTTACAATTTAACATACAAGTTTCTTCTAATATATCCAAGGCATACTTCCTTTGTGAAATAGCAATACCATTTCAAGACTGAGCTACCTCAATACCAAGAAAGTACTTGAGTTTGCCCAACTCCTTAGTCTGAAAGTGATTGAACAAATGTTTCTTCAACTGGGATATTTTCTCATGATCATTACTTGTAATGACTATATCATCCACATAAACTACCAGATAAACACATCAACCAGATGAAGTGTGATGATAGAAAACTGAGTGGTCAGCTTCACTCCGTGTCATGTCAAACTCTTGAACAATAGTACTAAACTTTCCAAACCAAGCTCGTGGAGACTGTTTTAGCCCATAAAGTGATTGTTGTAGTTTGCAAACTAACCCGGACTCCCCCTTAGCAACAAAACCAGGCGGTTGCTCCATATATATTTCCTTATCAAGATCACCATGAAGGAAAGCATTTTTAATGTCTAACTGATACAATGGCCAATGACCGATGGCTGCCATGGTGAGAAAAAGACGAATAGAGGCAATTTTAGCTACTGGAGAAAAGGTATCACTGTAGTCAAGCTCGTAAGTTTGAGTATAACCCTTAGCAACAAGGCGTGCTTTAAGGCGATCAATCTGACCATCTGGACCAACCTTGACAGCGTACACCCAACGGCAGCCAACAACAGTTTTCCTTGGAGGAAGAGGAACTAAGTCCCACGTGCCACTATGCTCAAGGGCAAGCATCTCATCAATCATGGCTTGTCTCCATCCCGGATGAGAGAATCCCTCATTGGGTGATTTAGGAAGCAAAACAGAAGACAAGGAAGAAACAAAAGCATAATATGATGGAGATAAACGATGAAAACTTAAGAAATTATAGATTGGATGAGGATTTGTAGTAGACCAAGCTCTTTTTCGAAGAGAAATAGGGAGATCAATATCAGACTCAGACAGGTTCGTAGTAGGTGAAGGCGTTGAAGTAGGACAAGATTCACTAGGATTCTACTCCTTCTCAAGCACAGGAATGGCAGCCCGTGGTTGATGCTGATATGTAAGAAAGGGTCGCTGAGACTTTGATGGAACTGGATAAAGGACCTCGGGCGAGGTTACCGGAGGATCAAGGGACACTGGAGAGATATCCTGCAAAGGAGACAGAGGAGGACCAAAATAGGGAATAGGTAAAACCTTAGAGACAACATTAGGTTCAACTAAAGAAGTGAAATATGGTGTCTCTTCAAAAAAGGTGACATCAGCAGAAGTATACCAACGATGAGTGATAGGAGAATAACAATGATACCCTTTTTGTAGCCTGGAATATCCAAGAAAGACACATTTAATAGCATGAGCAGACAACTTATCTTGACCAGGGGAGAGATCATGAACAAAGTAAGTACATCCGAACACACGAAGAGAAACATGATGCAAAGGACGTTGGGGAAATAAAATTGAGTAAGGAACTTGGTTATGAATAATAGATGATGGCATCCGATTGATCAAATAGCAAGCAGTGAGGACAGCATCACCCCAAAAATGTAAAGGCATATTAGCATGTAACAATAGAGTACGAGCAGTTTCAATGAGATGGCGATATTTTCTTTCCGCGACTCCATTTTGTTGGGGTGTATGAGGACATGTTGACTGATGCAAAATACCATGAGAAGACATAAATGAAGAAAAGGCAGCGAAAAAATATTCTTTTGCATTATCACTGCATAGTATCTTAATGGTCTTGCCAAATTGAGTTTGAATTTCAGAACAAAAAGATGTGAATATGGAAAATAACTAAGAACGATCTTTCATTAAAAATAACCAAGTACAACGAGAGAAGTCATCGATAAAGCTAACAAAATACCTAAGACCTGAAGATATAAGAACACGACTTGGACCCCAAACATCAGAATGAATAAGGGAAAAAAGGTGACTCAGTTTGACTCTTGACCTGACTTGAAAAGGAAGTACGAACATGCTTCCCAAGTTGATACAACTCACAATTTAAAGATTTTAACTTAGCAAGATGAGGAACCATTTTCTGAAGCTTTGACAGACTGGGATGACCTAGACGCCTGTGAAGAAGATTGAGAGACTCAGCAGCAGCGCAAACCATGGGAGATGTCGACTCAAGATAGTAGAGTCCATGTGATTTATGTCCTACACCAATCGTCTATCCCGTACCACGATCCTATATGACAAAAGATTTGGAAGTAAAGGTTATGGAGTAGTTAAGAAAGCGAGTAAGCAGACTCAAGGAAATTAAATTAAAAGGACATTCAGGTATGAACAAAACTGATTTTAGTGACATAGATGAAGTGGGTGAGACATGACCAATACCTTTGGCAGTGACCTTAGAGCCATCTGCCAATGTGACAAAACAAGGGAAATCGGGTGTAGAAAGGGATGTGAAAAAAGATTGATTACCAGCTACATGATTGGAGGCACCAGAATCACATATCCAGGGACTTCGACTATTACCAAAATGAGAGATACAAATTGTAGGATTACCCAAATGAGCGACTGTGGCAGTGGAAGATTGTGCCTGTTTGGTTGCCTTCAACTGGAGATAGTCCTGAAACTCTATTTTAGAAAGAGTAATTAGTTGCTTTCTTGCTAAAATTTCAGCCCTTTTCTCCTCCTCTAGACTAGATTCAGATTGAGTGACATTGACAGCTTTCTCAGGAAACCTATGAAGTGAATAATAGGTGTCTTGAGTATGACCCATTCTCTTGCAATAGGAGAACTGAGGCCAACCTCCTCAACCACCACAACCTCCACGTCCACCACAAGATCCTGAGGTGGTCACCATGGCAGACGCTTCAGTTGTGTTTAAGCGGAAGCTAGAAACAGTCTTGGGGGAAAGAGCCCTCAAAAGTTGAGTGATTAAATTTTTCCATCGTGGGAACTTCTTGGCCAGTCAAAATTTGGTCACGAACATGCTCAAAGTCAGAATGCATTGAACGCAAGACCAACACCACATACAAGTTATCTAACTTTCTTAATAGACTTTGGTGGTTATTTACCTGCAAAAACATTTTCAATTCCTCGACAGTAGCTTGTGCCTGAGTGATAAAAGTGGTCATGTCATGATCTTGTTGCTTAAGAGAGGCCAGCTTTTGGGCGGAATCATAAAGATGCTGAATATCATTAGCAAACACATCACGAGCCTTCTTCCAAAAGGTAAAACATGTTTTAAAAGGTTCGAAAATTAACTAAGATAATTGGTTCCACAGACTGCCATAATAAAGCACACAATTGATAATCAAAATTTTCCCACTGACTTCGATTCTCTGCGGGAATATCAAAGGCTAATTTCTCAAGACGATCAGAAAGTCCCTGACCTAGGAACCATAATTCAACCGAAGCTGACCATGCAAGGTAATTCTTACCATTCAACTTTTCCGAGGTGATGACAGGAGATCCAGAAAAAGCATAAGTGATAGGAACGTTACCAGAATTTTTTGAACCCAAAGGAGAGGACCTAGGCTATGGCTGGGTTGAATCTGACGCTTCTGTGGGGCTTGAAGACATTTTTTTTTGGGGCAAAGATTGCTACGAGAATAAAAAGAAATATTCAAAGACAGACACGGACGTCTTTGACCACCAAAAACAAAAACCAGAAAGAAAACCCAAGCAAGAACAATAGAAAGTGTTCCTTCGACCACCAAAACGAAAACCAAAAAGGATTGGGATGGTGATGCCGACCACCAGAAGAGAACCGGGAGTGCCGACGAAGAGGATGGTACTGCCGACGTGGACAACGGTGACCAGGAAGGGGGCACGTGACCTACATGCGCCGACAAGGAGAGATGCGCGTGGAGGTGTGTGCAGATGATTCCGGCAACACTGCTTGGTGGTCCGACCGGTCGGGATGTTTTGAGATGACCTATGCCCCTGCTTCGACGGTTGAGGGCGTTGAACTAACAGATCCAACTTCGACAGTGGCTGGACTAACGGGAAATTTGAAATTTTCGGGCCCAAGAGCAATAAGGGCTAATACCAACTTAAGAATGAGGATTTTTGTGAATTGCTTGAGAGAATACTCTCAGCAGATGAGATTTATATACACATACTCATAATTGCAAATCTAAATAAGAAAGGAAATAAATCCTAATTGAATCAAACAAATCCCTAATTATAATTCCAAATCCCCAACTAATAGTGATACAAATATACACAGCATATACAATATTTACAACACTATCAATCAAGTAAGAAGTTATCGTACCTCTATTCACCCACTAAGTAAACAGAGTTTTCGAAAGAGGAATGTTTTTAAAAACACATTCCCAGATTAACCCATCAAGCCAAAATGCTATAAAACCCAAATTATAGTACCGCACCAACAATGTGTATGCATATGAGCAATTGGTAATCCATATTTATTGGACATATATGATTGGCTTTATATGAAAATCTTGCCAACTGTATTCAAGTATCGATGGCTGGTACAAGCCATCAAGTTATATAGTATAATTAAAATCCTTCATACTAATAATAAGCTTTGATCTTGCTACCTTCTCATTCATAGAGCAAATGACATTTAAGTCACCGCCACACACAAGAAAGGAGACCAACCCATGAACATAAAACAACTCTTTGAGTAAGAATGATCTAAGCCTAGGTCCTGTGGGACCCGAAAAAGAAGTAAACCACCAAGCGTCCTTTCCCCATCTCCAAAAGAACATCCTAAACAGATGCAGTGTACCCATCCCACCATCAATTAATACATTATATGACCTGGATCCTCTTTGAAGAGGTAATGTGGCCTAATAATTTTCATTACATTCCCCACCATACCAGCATAGACCGACATGATAACACTCCTGGGCATAAATAACCACACAAAGGATTATCACTATCTGGAAGTTAAATAATCATCCAGTTCTTAGTTCCAGATGACTGTCAAGGAGACAGAGCACAAAATTATATCTTTTCCAGCCCTAGTTATATCACCATGGATCTCTATTGTGGTATTGCCTGAGCAGGACCAATGGTCTAGATGAAGATGACTTATTTCGAGAAAATATGACAGACAAATATAGCCCCCATATCTAGGATTCCAAATTGAGGGTAAATTCAAGCTTGATAGATCATCCATGAATAAAGCAAATAGCTAAAAGGAAATTTAGAAAAAGTAGAAAACAAAAGCTCAATGGGAGGGCCAAGGTCATTTTTTTTTATAGTAAAAGAAATTTTATGAAGGGAAAAGGAGGGATAGTACAGATATTAGGGGGATAAGATGTCATATCCTCCAAAAGAGAAAAGGAAAAGTGCACCGGGGAACAAGAAAATATCAAGAATGCTGCAAAGCTGCCCAATCTCTATACATATATATAATGGCGACTCCCGTGAAACAGCCATTAGCAGAAAACCAAAGAGAGCATAAACACAATTCCATCCCTTAACAAGTTGAGGATAGAGAGACAAGTAGACAACCTTAAATATGTGAGCATTTTGCTCCAACCAAATACACCAAAGGACTACATAAACTGTACATTGCCAAAAAAAATTTGCCTTGATTTTACTAAAGGCTTTATATCTAATCATCTGAAATTGGGGCCAAGGTCAATTTGAACCAGCCAAACCCATGTGTACCTCATGAAAAATGTATTGCAGGGAAATAAAAGGGCAGTAGAATTGCATAGCAATGACATGATATGAAGGTTAATCCGGGGATTGGAATCAAGAAACCACAGCACAGCTAGGAAAAGGCTTTTAAGCATTGAAGCCAAAAAATTTGCTAACCTGTTGCTGCTGTAACTTGGGATTTGATAAAGTGCCCTTTGTTTCTAAACCACTCAGCAATAAAAGGCACACCCAGATAAATTGCTTTCTTCCCTAGCTCTTTCGCTGCCTGCCTTGAGTATATGTAGCCGATGGTATTCAACATATCAACACCATAAGCTGTGAATGAATGAACAACTAATTTATTCAGCAAAAGGGCCTCAGTCACCATCCTGCTAACGAGTTAGGGTGATATTCTTCAACACAGTTATTCAAAAAATACTTGACATTAGCAAGAAGAAAAGGTTATTCCATGTCATGTAAAGTCAATCTTTTAACCATAGAATGATTTTGTAAAGAAAATGAATGTTGATTTCAATTACTTTTTACAACCATAGGTTGATGTTTGTGATGCAAAAAGTATACAAATGAGCTGTAACCATGTATTCTGGTCATGTAACTCTGCAGTTACTCCTTTTTTCACTCCTATTTTTCCCTGCAAGTTTGGAATTATTCTTAGGGCATGGTACCTGCATTGGATAACCGGGCTACTTCAGCTTCTGCATGATTAATAAAGTCCTCTTTGTTTCCTTGAACATATTGGTTTAGTCTCCCTTTCAGTATCTCAGCAAGTCTTTCTTCTCTCTCCTTCTGAACAACCTGAAGGAAGAACAAATCTGTCAAAAACAACTAACTGAAATAAAAACCAGCACCTAAGATAGGATAGGTATAAAATAAACAAATCCTAGAAAAAGATAATGAAAGACTCTTGAAACTTTTAGATATAAACAATGAAGGACTAGCTACTGCTTTTAAATAAAGCTGATGTTCCAATAAGAATAGTAGTTCATATATAAAAATATTTTCTGTTATTTCTCATAAAATATATTCACTGAATTTGCAAGGATCTCTACTCTTCCCCTGCAAGCCTTGGGGCACATCCATTTTGTATCCCTATAACTGTAATAAACCATGAAATGAAAGAAAAATATTCCTATCTTCAGTCCTCTAGCAGTCAATCAAATGGAGTCTTATAATCTCATATTTCCTGCTGTCATAACAATTCCTCCAGTCAGTTCCTTGAATGAAAAAACGTCAACACAAATGTACTCCAAAGGTTCCAATTTTCTTGTCATTTCGTTTCTATGACAATATTGCTGTTGGAATGTACAGATATGATTGCTGGAATATTTGAATGTGATTTGGTATGATTGCTGGAATGTTTGGATGTGATTTGGATATCCAAATCAAATCTAATCTTTACTGTTGTAATGTAAATATTGTTAGAGAGATTCTAGGCTAGACTTTAGGCTGAAAATCAATCCCTTGAATTAAGGGATTACAATTAATTCTTTCCTGATTTTTCTCCTATTTTTTCTCTTAGGCTTTTTCCTAGAATTTCACTATAAATACAGCTTTGCACATCCAGAAATATCAATGAAGAACTAGTGATACCATTCTCTATTTCTAAATTCCGCATGGTGTCAGAGGTTTAGGAGAGATTTCTGGGTTCTATTTGCAGCCGTTATTGCTACATCTCTTTCCCTTTCCCTTTGCAGCCTTCATTGCTGCATCTCCTTCCCTTTCCCTTTGCTCTTTGCATCTATTTGCAGTGTAGCCTTCATTGCTGCGTTTCTTTCCTTTTTTTTTCTCTACTTTCTGCATCTTTATAGACTTCTAACTTGAGATTTTGACTCTTCTTAAATAGCACTCCTTTCCCTGGACTTCCTTTCAAATAGTGTAGTATTCGAAGGGCAGCTTGCATATGTGATTCCTTTGTGGCTCGGAGAGGAGGATTGGACTTGCTAAGAAAAGGAATGGGCTGTATTTTCTTGAGATCCCAGATGCCTCTAAAGGAGTTTCACCAAATATATCTGTTTCTTTCCTTACAACTTCTAATAAAGAAGCCATTTGGCTTCATCATTTTCGTTTTGGCCATCCATCCTTTCAAACTTTAAAAGTTATGTACCCATCTTTGTTTCAGAATTTAGATATTAAGGAATTTCATTGTGATGTTTGTGAGTTTGCCAAACACTCTCGGGTTTCATTTCCTATTAGCAATAAACGATGTTCTAAACCTTTTGATTTAGTCCATAGTGACATTTGGGGACCTTCTACAATCCCAAATGTCTCAGGAGCTCGTTGGTTTGTTACTTTAATAGATGATTGTACTAGAGTCACATGGACTTTCTTGCTCAAACAAAAAACTGATGTGAGTACTGTTATTCCTTCCTTCCATTCCATGATTCAGAATCAGTTTGGGGTCAAAATTAAAGTCTTTAGGTCTAAACAATGCCAAAGATTATTTTAATCAAGTTGCTGTCACCATATTTTCAAAAGGAGGGAATCATACACGAGTCGTCCTGTGTCAATACACCGCCAACAGAACGGAATTGCTGAAAGGAAAAATGGTCACCTCTTCTTAACACTACCCGAGCTTTATTATTTCATGGGAAAGTTCCTAAGTCTTATTGGGGGAAGCTATTCTTACAGCCACTTATATGATAAATCGGTTACCCTTACGTATATTGGACCAAAAAACACCCATGGCAATTCTGTCCACTTTCTATCCTCACTTCCGAGTATCCAATGGTCTTACACCAAGAGTTTTCGGTTGTACTTCTTTTGTCCATATACATAACCACCAGAGAGGAAAATTAGATCCACGAGCCATCAAATGCATCTTCCTTGGCTATTCTAGCACACAAAAAGGTTATAAATGCTACCATCCTCCTTCTAGGAAATACTATATGTCAGCAGATGTAACCTTTGTTGAGAATAAGTCATCTTTCAACCATTCTTATCTTCAGGAGGAGAATTCATTGGAAGATAAGAATGCTCCTGAAATAGATGGTTTGGGTCTAGGTCTTAGTGATCTTGAGTTACCCGTCTCCATTTCTCAAACTCCATCTGCTTCCCCAACTGATTTTGTTTCCCAATCTACTACTCCTGAAAATTCTCAACTTGAGTCTATTCCAAATTCCATTTCTCAGGAACCTATAACCCTTCCTCAAACCAATTCTGTTCATAATCCTAGAAGTTTTTCTCAGATATATTCAAGGAGATCAGCTGCTGTTCCTAATCCGAAGCAAAGCCAGACTATCAATCCGGACCTTCTCAATGAAAGCACGGTAAGTCCTATTCCTCATTTGGCTGAACAATCTGTTCATAATCATGATTTAAATCTCCCCATTATCAATGAAAGCACGGTAAGTTCTATTCCTTCTTTGACTGAAACCCCTGTTGATGATTTGGATCTTCCCATTGCCCTTAGAAAAGGTTCCAGAAAGTGCACAAAGCAACCTATTTATCCATTGTCTCACTATGTGTCACTACAATCGTTTGTCACCACCCCACAAAAATTTTATTGCAAGCTTAGATACTATTGCTGTTTCCTAAATCTCTATCTGAGGCATTGTCAAAAGAAGAGTGGAGAAATGCAATGAAGGAAGAAATGAGAGCACTAGAGAAAAACAAGACATGGGAGATAGTTGACAGACCAAATAGAAAAGAAGTTAGTCGGCTGCAAATGGGTCTTTACTCTGAAATACAATGCTGATGGCTCACTCGAGAGATACAAGGCTAGGTTGGTGGCTAAAGGGTACACTCAAACTTATGGGGTAGACTACCAGGAGACATTTGCACCAGTAACTAAGATGAACACGGTGAGAATCCTACTATCTCTAGCTGCTCACTTTTGATTGGCAACTTCAACAATATGATGTAAAGAATGCCTTGTTACATGGGGACCTAGAAGAAGAAATCTACATGAGTATTCCACCAGGTTTTGAAGGAAAGAGAAACGACAACTAAAGTATGTAAGCTAAAGAAAGCCCTGTATGGGCTAAAACAGTCACCAAGAGCTTGGTTCGGAAGATTTACCGAAGTCATGAAAGCGTCAGGGTATAAGCAAAGTCAAGGAGATCACACAACTGTTTATCAAGCACACGGATTTAGGGGGAGTTACAGCACTTCTGGTATATATGTTGATGACATAATAGTTACTGGTAACGATGAAAAGGAGAAACTCAAACTGAAACAGTGCTTGGCAAAAGAGTTTGAGATAAAAGAGCTAGGAAAACTGAAGTACTTTCTCGAAATTGAAGTCTCATACTCCAAGCAAGGGATCTTTATCTCACAGAGAAAATATGTCCTGGATCTTTTGAAGGAAACCGGATTGGTTAGCTGCAAGCCAGTGGCTACTCCGATTGAAGCAAACCAGAAACTAACAGCAGCAAGTGAAGAACCAGCTGTTGATCGAGAAATGTACCAGAGGCTAGTAGAAAGGCTTATCTATCTTACTCATACCCGACCAGATATTGCCTATGCAGTAAGTCTGATTAGCCAGTTTATGCATGATCCAAAGGAATCACATATGCAAGTTGCTCTTCGAATACTACACTATTTGAAAGGAAGTCCAGGGAAAGGAGTGCTATTTAAGAAGAGTCAAAATCTCAAGTTAGAAGTCTATGCAGATGCAGATTTTGCTGGCTCCGTGAATGACAGAAGATCAACAACAGGTTATTGTGTCTTTCTCGGCAGTAACCTAATAACATGGAGGAGTAAGAAGCAGAATGTTGTGGCAAGATCAAGTGCAGAATCTGAGTTTAGAGCAGCAGCACAAGGAATTTGTGAGTTATTGTGGCTGAAGATTATACTATAAGACTTGAAGATCAAATGACAGGGTCCCATGAGACTGTATTGTGATAACAAGTCTGCAATTAATATTGCTCATAATCCTGTACAACATGACAGGACAAAGCATATTGAAATTGACAGACATTTTATTAAAGAGAAACTTGAGGAAGGACTAATCTGCATGTCCTATGTTCCTTTAGGAGATCAACTTGCCGATGTCTTAACTAAAGGACCCAACAGTGGAAATTTTCACGAGATGGTTTCCAAGCTGGGAATGGAAGATATATATTCACCAACTTGAGAGGGAGTGTTGGACTGTACAGATATGATTGCTGGAATATTTGAATGTGATTTGGTATGATTGCTAAAATATTTGGATGTGATTTGGTATGATTGCTGGAATATTTGGATGTGATTTGGATATCCAAATCAAATCCAATCTTTACTGTTGTAATGTAAATATTGTTAGAGAGATTCTAATCTAGACTTTAAGCTGAAAATCAATCCCTTGAATTAAGGGATTACAGTTAATTCTTTCCTGATTTTCTCCCTATTTTTTCTCTTAGGCTTTTTCCTAGAATTTCACTATAAATACAGCTTTGTACATCCAGAAATATCAATGAGAATAGATACCATTCTCTATTTCTAAATTCCGCAATTGCGACCAGTAAGTCTGGAACCATGAATTCCTCTTTCCAACAGCACTGAGCAGATGCAGACCTCAAAATGTTATCCTTAATCATTTCTCTTCTCCAGCAAACTGGCTCAAAGGAAAATAACACATTGAACAAAAGTACCCCTAAAGAAAGTAATGTAGTAGATTGTGAATTCTCCTTCCCATACAAAGCACAGGATTGGCCAATGTGAACTACTCTGGCTTCCCCCCCAGCAAATGAAGATACCAATAGACCAAAACAAAGCACAAGACCTGACTACACAACTCAGACTTTAAAGGACATACGATGCAATAAAACTAGGTTTATGAAATCATCAAATAAATATTTAAAATATTTCCAATAATTTCAATGGGAAAATCAAATAAAGTTCTTAGGACAAAAGAAGGAGCAAGAAAAAATTTCTCTCTACTTGAGCGATCCAAATAAAAATTTATCTCTATTTGAGATAGCACAAGGATTTATGCAATAGCATCAATAGATGATTTGCATCCCTATGCACAATAGAGAATGCTGAGTAGAACAAACCAAACAAAGGCAGCATTAGCATCAACAAATGATTTCTTACTTTGATTATCTTCATATTTTCAATGCTTTGGGTAGATCTTATGAAGTTTAGAGAAGCTGGGATGTCGAATTCATTATGATACATGCCATTGGAGATATTGTAAAAATCAAAAGTCAGATCGTCAAGTCTACTAAATCTTAGCAGCTATGAGGATTTAGGTGTATTGGGATTAAGGTTTGAGTGTTGAGTAGCTACTCATAATCTTCATTGATCATAGTGAATTTTTTCTTTGTTCTACTCGTGGTCATAGGCCAATAGTTTGTCACTTTGTTGTTGGTTGAACCATGTTAAATTCCATTTCACGTCTATTTTTCTTCTCCTTATTCTCTATTTACGACTTGATAACAACAAGAACAATAAAGCGACATGGCTAGGCTTGATAATACCATGAACAATCATTTTAGTTCCATTAGCAAGGGCAATGGTAGGTAGGTTATAGAGGTGTAAGATCCTTATTACCAAAGAGACATTGAGAAGCACCATAATCAAGTGTCTATAACACAAAAGAGGACTGAGTAAAACAAGCAATGAGATTACTAGTTTATGCTACCATAGCAATGATGATAGTTGTGGAGGGAACCATTATAATTGATGTTGCAGTTCTGCCAGTCTGAGTTTGAGCAATGTTGGCAGATGATGCTAGCTTCCATGTTTATGAAGGCAGCGCTCCTTCTTCAAGTGACCTAGCTTGTTACAGAAAGGTTCTCATACCGGCATGGCTAAAGAAGCTTCAAGCTTGCTGGTGGTGCCATGTCGGATATGTTCAGTAATGCAGGACATGCTCAAGTTCTGGTATGAGACCAGACAGAGCAAGAACCATGAAGAACTGTTCTTGTTGCCTCTAGTCTTTAGCTTACTCTTTTGAGTGGGACATCATGGCACTAAATTCCTACATAAGACAACATCCTCACAAAAGAAGGTTTCGTGCAAGTATTGTGTTGCCGCAATGCAAGCCCATCATACTAGATAAGATGGAGTAAAGACGTTGAATGTCATTCATTTGGCCTATATCCATATCCATGTTTCAAAGGGATTAAAGAGATTTACTATCTTTTGTCAATGGATTGCATATGATACTCAGGAATTGTGCACTAATCTTCTTCGAATGGGGCATATTAGCTTCAAGAACATCTTCATGTTGCTTCATCAGATGTTCTTGTTGTCCTAGGCCAGCAATCTATACCTTGACAGATGTTGCTAGGGTTGGCAGGTGGCTGACCCAATCAATTTTTCTTGGTAGTGATGGACGAAATACTCATCATGCACAAGATGAAGGCGCTTTTGGTAGTAGGTGTGGGAGAGGAAGGCTCAAAAACACCACAACTACTGGAAAAATAAGATCCAATGACTAAACAACAAGGAAAGCACCTGGGATATGTTGAAATAGGATGGGCAGGTGTTGATTCAACAGAAATAAGCCCAAAAAAAAAAAAAGCAGCAGAAAAGAGCAGAAACACGCAAATCGAGGGACCTGTGGCTGGAACATGCCCAAAACAACCAAGATGGAGGTTGAGAAGGGTTGGGAATGGTCCAAGAGGGATGCACGTGCCCTCATGTATCTGTGAGGGCAGATTGGTGCAGTGGCGTTGTGGTGGCACACAGGACTTCCTGTGAGGTGTAGTTGAAGGGTCAGGGTAGTTTGGGGTCTCAGTGATGATGTTGGTGGTTTAATGACCACATCTTGTCTTTTGAGGTGATCAGAAGATGATGTAGCAAAGGAAGCTTGCCGAATTTGAGACACAGAAGGGAATCTTGCCAGAATTGAGGCACAACAAGGAAAGGTGCTGCTAGGCACTAGCCACAATGGGTTAGGAGGCTAGGGTTTGTCGGAAGAGAGATGGATTAGAACCTGCTTTGATATCAACTTGAAAGTAAAGAGTATTGCTGGAATTGAGTGTTTAATCAGACCACACAAGGTATTACATTCTTAATTACAAGAGTAATGAACTCCTAAATTAGCTCCTTAATTAGAGCACTAATTGATTGTACACATATAGACATAAATATTTTCTAACACTGTCATTAGTCATATAGATATCCTCCTTGGTGGCAGTATGAGAAATATGTAGGTAGTCACATAAAAGTAGTCATAAGAGAACACAATTGTTTTTTGGTAAACAGAGCACACAATTGTTGAGAAAGAGTAAAAAATTTATACCCTCATTCTATCTTGCAACTTTTTAGCATCAAATTGTTCCCCTTCAGTAAAAATGTCCATTGAAGCCATTGATGCCATGGCTAACTGACCTATGTATTCCTCAAAAAGCTCACTACCAAAAAGCATTGCAAAGATTGCTGCTGGATCAATAATTGCTTCACTGAAATGAAAGGAAGAAGGTAATGAAAAATCAGCATAAAAGAAATGTTTCAGGACTTAAATACTATAAGAGCCCTTAAATAAAAAGTTTCACATTCTATCAACTTTGATGTTTTACTATTGATTCATATACTGTGAATTAAAACAAGGGAAACTAACGTCGAGATCCCGGATTTCCCATGAGCATCATAAGCTTGCCGTTGAGCAGGGTCACTCAAAACTTGGTAAGCCTCACCTAAAACCTGAAACCAGAGTAGTAACACCATGGGAAATCCATGGTACAATCTGAGGTATGAATAATAGTTAATAAACAATAAAGCCAGTGGGATAAAAGGCTATATACTTAAATTGATAGGAAAACGGTATCAACAATTCAGGATAGGACTTATTCTGTTGAGGCATTCTTCCGAGTTCCTACAAGTCTAGATGTGTGTTTGGATTAGCTTATTTTGTGTTGAAAACAGCTTATAATCAAAATCTCATTGAGAGATCTTTTAACAAAAAAAAAATGATTTTTTCATAAAAATAATCTTTACCCAAACACCCACTAGATTGGGAAAATTGGCAATAGGAGACAACAGAGCAACATAAAAGTTCAATCACATTAAAAACATTTAGTGCTGTTCATATTCGCATCTTAAAGGGCAAGTGTCTATATTATCAAGAATTACAGTTTTTGACTTAATGCATGCTTGAAAATTGATTATTTTTAGGAAAAAATCACTTTTTTTTAAAAGTTTTCTCAGTACGATTTTAATTATAAGCTGTTTCGAATACAAATAAGCTAATCCAAACACACACTTAATGACCAATCTGGCGAAGAAAAATAAGTTGATCTCATTTTGTTAAATGAAAAAGAAATGCAAACTAATCATCCTCAACAGACAGTAAGTGGCCTCTCTTCATCAACTAACAAGAAAATCTAGGTCAGATGGCACTCTGCGCCCTTAACCAGGTCCATGAATTATTATTATACCAGGTCTGCACTCAATTTTATGACTGAAAATTTTCTATTAGAAACATGGTTTTAGGCCTGAAAATTGGCTGAAGACAGAAACTGACATCTTGGTACGACTAAAGGCATATTTACCAAAAATGAAGAAGGGGGATGAGGAAGGATAAGGGAGGCTAATGATGATTAACAGAAAGGGAAGAAAAATCCATAAAGCAATATGTTCCAGAACAGCTATAAAGTCATAAATCACGAGAAATTTGGATTCTCCACATTGATTCTTTTCACAATCCAGTTACACACCTGCCCAAGCATCCAGCAACATATAGTTCTAATTACTTTTGACTCCAGGCTCCCTCATGTTTCCAGGGCAACCATAGAATGGGTTTTACATTAAAAGGCTTCAAAAATGACAGGAATAAACTAAAATATAATACTCTTGCCTGAAAATTTTGAGCTGCCAGAGGGTCATTTGGGTTCTTATCTGGATGTACTTGACGTGCCTGCAAGCAGGGGACAACAGAAGAGAAGTAAATATTTATGTAGGAAGCTAGATTCCACATTTTCAAACTTAGACTGTCGTTGGCAGTGGAAGCATTTTAGTTTCATCCTAAACCTAAATTGATAGATCCCACGATAGAATATACAAATCTGCCATTTTTTTTATCTATTTGATCGCATAAATAGCTTGCAAAGCAAAATTAATTATCAATCTCTATGGAATATCAATTCAAATAATCAGTTTATTAATTGCATTAGAGTGTATGAGAAAATGGCAGAAACGCAAAGGATCGATGAGTTAGAGTCTGACCTTGATGTAATAAGCTTTCTTAATCTCAGCTTCCGTTGCCGCGGGACTGACTCCCAGCACGTCATAGTACTCGGTTTCCTTCACCATCTCGAAGCGCGGTTGAATGTGACCGTTCTCGCTACAGAAAACGAAGCGATTCCGAGTCTGAGTATCCCCACAAACCAAAATCAAACGGCGCTACCTGCTCAAATGCTCTTCTCTCCGCCTCTTCCGTGTCGGAAACCCTGTCTTTCGGTGCTGCACGGCGGAATTATTTTTGATTTCACTACAAATTTAAAATATTTATCAATACTAGTTATTATTTGCACGCACGCGCGTTTTATTATTTGGAATCAAATTTTTAATTTTCTAACAAACTATTAATAATTAATTAAACATAAATAAATAAATAAATAAAATTATTAATGCATTATCTTTTTACTTTTTAATGAAATTATTTTTGTATAATTAAAATTAATTTATATTTATATTAAAATTAATATATTTATAAAATAATTATATAAATAAAAATTAAAAAATATAAATTAAGAATAACGACAATATCACTCAAGAGTCAATATATTAATTTCAAATAATTTAGACTAAATTACTATGTTGATAATTTAAAAATTTATTTGACATCAATTTGATCATTTAAAGATATGTGACGTCAAATTAATCATCAAAAAATTTAAAATGACATTAAAATGACCTTTTAAAAATATGTGATATCAAATTAATTCTTTAAATATTTAAAAAAAATATCAAAATAATTATATTTTAATGTCATTTTAAATTTTTAGAAGATTAATTTGATATTACAAATCTTTAAATGATTAAATTAATATTAAATATTTTTAAGGGATCAAATTGATATCAAGTAATTTTTAGAGAATCAAAATAATAATTTAGTCAATAATTTAAATTATTTAAATAGATATTTAAGAAATTTCATATAATGTATGTCTATATATATATATTTATATATATGAATTTTCTCTTGTACCCCTTCATTTTATAATAAGGATAGTGATATGTTTCTTATATGTTATTATATTATTAGTTAATTTATTTATTTATTTATTTTATACATTATCACATTAGCTGTTCTATTGATAAACAGTGTATGTTTATTAATATTTTTTATTTCATATCTTAAATTTATTATATTCACACAATAATCCCAAATTTATTATATTCTTTCGATCAGTTTCTTAGTTTGTTTCAGATACATTCATCGCAACAAAAGTTTCAGAGTTTTTAAGACCCTTTTGTTGAAAGCAATTATTTTTTTCCTTCTTCTAAACGCACATTTGCCTTGAAGGCTGCGTTAAATAAACAATTTTGCCGACAGTCTTCACAGTCTGGAGGATTCAACTTTCAGCGTTTTGAAGATCACCAATAACCTACACAGAGGCGTTTGTGGATAAGGAGGATTCCACGCTCTCATCATCAATTTGTTTTTGGCTATATGCTTCTCTCCAACTGATTCCATCGTCATGAAGGAGAATCATTCCCTTTTGTCGATGAAGATGGAGCTCAATGATAGCACGTCATGGATGAGAGTGCGAGCTCTATGCATTTGTGCCCATTTGTTCCAGTTTGGGTGAAATTTTAAATATAATAACTTTAGTGTTTAAAATTTAAATATTAATAAAATAATTTAGTTTACAGGATCAATAAGTTAGCAAATATAATTAAAAAAATTAAATAAAAAATCAGCCAATAATATTAAGTCACATCAAGATATCAAATATATATATAGATATATATAAGAGAAGGAAAAAGATTAATAAAATGTTTTAAATACTCTTAAATTTTTTATTTTTAAGAAGAAAAAATAAGACATTATTGTACAAATGAAAAGGTAGAGCTCGTTAACATCCACTAACATAAAAATCAGTGACAGGATATTATCAATCCCAACATATATGTGTGTGTGTGTGATGCACTATTTTTTTTTTGAAAATTTGAAAATTAACATTTAAATATCCTTTAAAAATAAGTAAATGGATTCAAAATATATAAAATGCAGTTAATCTTGTAATGGAACAAGTTATTATTGCGAAATTTGGTGAATACAATCAATTATCATTAAGAATTACATCTTAATATCTTTTTGAGCAAGAGGTCACATAAAATTATTTATGAAAATAAAGAGCTTGTAGTTTAATTTGGTTGAACATGGGTCTCCAAAACCCAAAATTCTTAGGGTTTAAGGTTTCAGAATTTATGGCTTAGGGGTTTGCGGGTTTTTGGGTTTTAGGGATGATGGTTTAAGGTTACGGATCTTTGGTTTAGGGTTGTTTAGGGTTTGGAGTTTTGAGTTTAGGGTTTGGAGTTTTGGATTCAAGGTTTAGCCTTTAGGATTTATGGTCAATAGTTTAGGGTTTACAGTTTTGGATTTTGGATATTGGGTTTAAAGGATAGGGGTTAGTGTTAAGGTTTTAGGGTTTAAAGTAAAGGGTTTAGGGGTTAGGAGATAAGGGTTAAGGTTTAGGAGTTTTAAGTTCAGGGTTTAGGGTTTTAGGTATAATGTCTAGGGTTTAGAGGGTTTAAGGGTTAAGGTTTAGGGTATAATGTCTAGTGTTTAAGGTTTAGGGTTTAAGGTCTTGGGTATGTGGTTTATGATTTAGGATTTTAGGGTTCAAGGTTCAAAATTAATAATTTTATTGTTTTTGGGTTTACAATTTTGGGTTTAGCTAGAAAAGAAGTCTACATAAACTTTTGGACAAACTGAAGTGTATTATTTTTCTGCTAAAGCAATTTCAAATAAAAAGTTATGTAGACTTCTCTTTTCGCAAAATTTTTTTTGAGAATCCTTTTACTATATTTTCAATAATTATGAATTCAATATTATATCAATCCAATGTTTGCATTTAATCATTAATTTTATATTATTAATCACTAGATTTTCATAATGGCTTCTTTTAAAATCTTTTAATAAAAAGTATTATGAAATTATTGCCTACACCAATTAGGAAAAAAATTAAAGAGACATAGCCAATAATTTCGTTGTATTTGTAATTAAAATATATAAATGAGGGCTTTAGGAAAATTTTAATTAATGATATAAAATTAATAATTGTATGTAATTATTGGATCATGTACCGTACGGATTCCTAAGCTTTAGTAGGCCTTCCTACTGACCTGGACCTAGGCCTAAACACGAGAAGCCCATTGGCTGCCTAACCCACTCCGGGTCGAGCCCAACTCAGTCGAAGCATGACTCGGTCAACTACCACAAGAGTATGACCCATCATTGGCTTCTTCGTCAGCCATTGTAGATTTACTTCGATCCTCACCCCTTTCCACGACTCCCCCACACGGAGACACGTCCCTCAAAACTGATTATTTAAGGGAAAGCAGGTATCACGAGCAAAGGTACGCAATCTAACTCCAATATCTACTTATTATCCTACTCTTTCACCTACTCATTTAGGCATCGGAGTATTATTGCAGTTGCACTCACCTCGGATTCAACTTGGAGCGACCTCAGAAGCCCCCAAAGCAAAGCAACCTCGATCACCACTAGTCTACCTATTGTGTTCACCTAAACAGCCCTCGCAGCAGACATGAACATTGGCGTCGTCTATAGGAAGAGGTAAAACTCTTTCCATCCTCACAAATCAACAACCGCACCATCCTAAAGACAAAGGTTTGACCTGCTTGTTATAGATATGCCATAAACAGAGGGCAGTTTCAAGATGGAAGGAACCCAACAAATGAAGCCTAGAGTCACTTGGCTAACCAATTAAACTAAGAAGGCATGACTACACGAAAACTTAAGAGCTACTTTATTCACAATCAACTTGGATCTTCATCAAATTTAACCAGGAAAGGTGTACATTGATGCGGTAATAGCTGCTAAAACAGTAAGCAATAACAACGAAGTCCGCCCACAAAAATTGGCAGCACTGCCTATAACACCAACATCTCCCACCACCCCAGGCTCCTCTACCAGCTCGGTAACACATGCCTAGAAACTATCAAGTTTTGTCCGAGCTACTGACCAAGCACCTCAAGCTCGAGCCAACTTTACTTTCATGAAGGAGCAAGATAATTGCTCCATCTATATCAGAACCTCCATCTAGCCTTGCTATCTCGTCCTCGTCCATCGAGCTCAGCACCGAATGCGGCATCATTAGCATAGGCCTCTACCTCTTTGGCCTCATTGACATTGTCCTCATCGATGTCACCCCAGTCATGCTCGCATTGAAATGTAACGTGAATACCAAATCAGGGCACTCCACTCGCCTTTCGATTGCATTTTTGCCACTGATGTCGTTTACATCTAGAAATCGGTGGGTCAATCAGTCTTGACCATGGAGGCCCTCCTTGCAGATGCGTTTGGGGCTTCGAATACTAGGAGAAGTGATGATCACACAGGAGACAGCAAACTAACTACCGCCTCTGATTTGACACTGAGGTGCTTAGCCATAATTTTCCAAGATGGCAACAAGACGTAAGCCAACTCGGCAATAAATCAACTTTCATTTAGATTCAAACTCAATCTAATGTCGACAACAGGTCGACTAGATCATTTAGCTTCAATAATAAAGGAAATGAGGTAGCAATTAGTTCCTCTCTATAACTCTTGATTTCATGCATTTCCTTTTACTACTATGCTAACTACTTTAGTATAATTCCTCCTGATTTTAGTACCACGGTCACTATTTACCATGACTTTATGATCATTTTCAATTATTGTTGTTAACATTGTATCAAGTTAATGACAACCAAAGGTTTACTCGTAACCCAATAAAATGCCCACATAGCAGAACTGTTAAACATGGTAATATGATCTGACTTTTCGAAAGCTCATGACTACATGTCGTTAATTTTTCAAAGCATTAGATGTGCCAACATCTACTAACTATCAAGAAAAACAACTAAGGCACTCATACCAAGGTATGGACCTCACCAGTATTTTACAACAGAGTGACGCCCTTATGGTATCCATACTACTCCATGGCCATCACACCACCATTTCTAGATCAACACTCAAAGTCTGAGATAGGTCACTCCCTACTCTTCGTGGACACCACAAAATTTTTCAAGTTACAAACCTCAAAGTTGAGTTACCTCCTTTGTAGATATCAAGGAATCCTCCAAGTTACAAATCCTGAGATCGAGCTACCTTCCTCGCAGATACCACGAACTTTTTCAAGTTACAAATCCTAAGATCAAGCTACCTCCCTTAAGGATACCATGAGATCCTCCGAATTACAAATCCTGAGGTCGAGTTACCTCCCTTGCGGATACCACGGAATCCTTCGAGTTACAAATCTCGAGGTCGAGCTACCTTCCTCACGGATTCAGCGATCAGATTAAAAATTCCAAGGTTGAGCTACCTCCCTCACTGACCCAGCGATCAAGTTAAAATTTCTGAGGTCGAGCTACCTTCCTTGCGGATTCAGCGAAATCCTTCAAGTCAAAAATCTCGAGGTTGAGCTACCTCCCTTACGAATTCAGCGATCAAGTTAAAATCTCGAGATCGAGCTATCTCCCTCACAAATTCAGCAAAATCTTTCAAATTAAAAATCTTGAGGTTGAGCTATCTCTCTCGTGGATTCAGCGATTAAGTTAAAAATTCTGAAATTGAGTTACCTTCCTCGTAAGTGGGTCCAATTGTTTTAAAGTACAAACATTGAAGCAGCAATAACAAAGTAAATTGCAATGACCAACGACGAACAACTAATAAGCAATTCTGCTTGGAACAATAACCGAGACTTGTCTAGCACTTACAAGAAGAAAACAATGAGCAATCCCACCTGCACAGGATGCCTCACGAACTCGGTACTACTTAGCTCAGAACCCGCCTACTTCGCAGCTGACTTTCGAGCTGGGGGTAATGTACCGTACGGGGTTCCTAGGCCTTAGTAGGCCTTTATCCCAACTTGAAACCAGACCCAAACACGAGAAGCCCACTGGCTGCTTAACCCACTCCGGTTCGAACCCAACTTAGTTGAAGCATGACTCGATCAACCACTACGAGAGCATGACCCATGATTGGCTTCTTCGCCGGCCATTGTGGAACCACTTCGATCCTCACTCCTATCTACGACTCCCTCACTACAGAGACACGTCTCTCAAAACTGATTATTTAAGGGAGAGCGAGTATCACGAGTAAAGATACGCAATCTAACTCTAGTATTCACTTACCATCTTACTATTTCACCTACTCATTTAGGCATCAAAGTGTCCTTATAGGTGCACCCATCTCGAATTTAACTCGGAGCGGCTTCAGAAACCCTCAAAGTAAAACAACCTCGATCACCACTAGTTTACCTATTAGGCAGCCCTTGCAGCCGACGTAAACAGATTGATATAAAATGAAATTCATAATTAATAAAAATTTATTTAATGGCCTTTAGAAAAATTTGAGAGAAAAAAGTCTGCATAAAATTTTTATTTAATGAATGTTTAAACAAAAGAAGAAGTTTGCATGAGCAAGAAATTTTTTTTGAATGAAATTACTATTTTTATATTATATAGATAGATTTATATATTTAAAATAATTTTATATTAAAAATTAAAAAATTTTAAAAAATTCTTGGCCTCCTCATGGTAAACTACGCGCCGCTCCTGGTTTGACCCAGAGCTTCGTACTACTGAATTGTCATTTGAATTATTTATAAATTCTGCTATATGTGTAATGTACTGTGCTGTTCACTTTAGAGAAGAGAAATCAAAAAAGTTCACGGAAAATGACAGTGGCATTTTGATATGCTTGACAAGTGACAACGATATACAGATACAGATCTCTTTTATTTGATTTTGCGGGCTCCAGGTTAGGACAAGGGAAAGTTTAGGCAAGAAAATCCGGAGTGGTGTTTTCCACTATAATTATCCGTTAATTTCTTGCGCACCAAAAGCTTTCCTAATTATTTTTCAGTTGACATATGATAGTTGATGTAACATTGAGCTCCCTCCCCTTCCCCTAGGGTAGTAGGTAGCTAATTAACCATCTATATGCTCCTATTGCAAATAAAAGTTTTTAAATCTAACCAGGTGTTTCGGAAGTCTCAAGAATATTCCATGCGAAAACATGAATAATGGAGTGCGATTCTGGCAATTAATTGTTGTTCAGATATACCTAGAAAGTATTGGCAATCTAGCTAGCAATTTAGCACGCATGCAATTCAATTTTTTTTGTCAATATTCATTAGAAAGAAAGATGACCAAGTGATAACCGAGTTCGAATTACTTGATTAGTCTTTTCTTTATAATTTATCATTATTTAAATTTAATTTTTTGATTCTTTATTAATAAATTATTTGTAAATACTTTATAATCATTCAATGAAAATCTAAAGACATGCCTTGACAATTAGAGCAAACTTTTTCTTTAATTTAATTTTTTTTTTAAAAACAAGAAAGATGATCAAGTCTAGTTTTGTAGAATAAGGAAAAACAGACACACACACACAAGTTTTTTTAATTAATATTTATCAAAACAAATCATACACCAATATTCCGCCTTAATATATCATGGTGGATTTTAAAATTCAATTGTGGTTAAGAAGTGATATTGATATGTTATCACTTTTAACTTTATTTATATTTAATTCAATTAATTATCAATAATAATTAAGTAATTAATTTATTAAAATAATAAAACGAAGTCATTCTTATTTTATTTCTGTTTTTTTCCTCGTACTTGTATATATAATGATTTGATCTTCAGATGTTTTCTCTCTCACATGCAGCACCTATAATTATAAATCTCATTAAATCTTCCTCATGGCACCAGCTTACTTACTTCTTTTTTTTTTTCTCCTTTCAATTTACATGGCGGTATAAAGTTTTGTGCTTTGTATAGGAAATAAAAATGGAAAGAAAGAAAGTGATATAATAAAAGATTTTTTTATTTTTTACAATAAAGATAAAATTATATTTTTTATTATTTATGAACAATAAAAGATTTAATACTAAGATTATAAACATATCATAAGTATTTTTTTGAACACAAACATATAATTTTTTTACAGAATATTTTTGATACCATAACCAATAAATTTTTTTTTTCTAAAATGTACAAAAAGAAAAGGAAATATTATAGATTCTCATAGTTATTTCCCCCTTGAAATTCATTCATCTCAAAATCATATGATCAAACTATATATAAGTACTAACATGCGTTGGTATAAGTAGAAGTGACTTAAATCCCTTAAACATCATGTTTGAGATTCGATCCTTAAAGTATGTGAATGAAACATGCGTTGTTGATATGTTTCTTCTCTCAAAGGACACGTTCGAAAGCTAAAAAATTAGTCCTTCACTTTTTGGATAAGGAATACTCTGAATGCACTCAAAAAAACTATATATAAGTTTAAAAATAACTTAATTATATAATATGCTCTAAATATATAATTACACTAATTAAAAATGACAAATGAAATAATCACAGTTCTTCAATTCATAATTCTTGAAGACACATAAACAACTGTTATTATTTCAATTTTTAAAAGGTGTAATCATACAGTAAATAATCCATAGAAGCCAAGTTTAAGATCTTTTCTAAATTGTTTAAAATTTTTCACTACGCTTTATTTCTAGTCTTAGGACATATCCTACTGCTTTACTTCGGCATCATCAAAATTTATTTATTGTTGTGTTGAAAAGCAAATAGTATATACTTTTCGAATTTCATTTTCATGAACGAGTAAATTAAACGAGAACTAAACAAATTAATGCCTAACGCAATATTTGTTAAAAGATGGATTTGCAAAGAAAGGAAAGGAAGTAGTTAATTAATGTATTCAAACTTTATATGCTCAAGTCTTAGATACCTTTTTGTTTTTGTATTTCCTTCCATCCAACTCCATAATAAACATAGCCTCAAAACAAAGAAAAAAAAGAAAGAAGTGTTGAAACTTGGAAACTAATTTGCGTGGCGGCTAAACAAAATAATTAACATCATACATAAGCAAATAATAACCGAATATATGAAATTAGGCTAAAATGCAAAAAATTCACCCAAACTATGACTCATTTTTAAAAAACTTATTTGTATTCTAAAACTTAATAACTCGACTCTTTAAACTTATCAAATTGTATATATTAACTCTTTACAGTGAAATTTTTATATATGCACATAAATTCAATTTATACTGAGATATACATTTTGGTAAGTTGAATAAATCATATTGTTAATTTTAAAAGTACAAAGGATTTTTTGAAAATGATCCCTAGTTGGAGTTTTTTTTTTTTTTTTTACATTTTAGCTTAATTAAGTAAGTGAGAATTATATAATTCAAATTTAAAAAATTACGTCAAAAGCATATATGTGCGGGTTGTGTTTCTTGCACGGCGTTATTCCACTCCGTACAAGAGCACATGAAATAGGCTTATGTTTTGGTCAGCGTAATTAATACCCATCACAAATTATCGTGGAGGCAAATGGAATCGATGAAAATACAAGTACCATTAACTTGGACTATATATATATATATGTAAAATCTTAATTTGAAGGTTTTTACTAACTGATCATATATTTTTTGATTTCACACCCCCTGCTTATGCATATATGAGAAATAACGTAAGACCATCTAGAAACCCAGTAAAAGGGACTGTATCACGTTAACCCAAAAA
Organism: Castanospermum australe; assembly: GCA_019955255.1. Taxonomy (NCBI): domain Eukaryota; kingdom Viridiplantae; phylum Streptophyta; class Magnoliopsida; order Fabales; family Fabaceae; genus Castanospermum; species Castanospermum australe. Next base: position 472,004 of record NSJW01000135.1, on the reverse strand, counting down.
TAAACTTTATAAACTAATCCGCTTATTAAGGATGTTGTCCAAAGCAATCACAATGCTTCAGGAGCTGTAAGTTCTCACTTACTAATTTATTTCCAATAAAGCCCCAATTTAAAAGAGACATCACATTCACATCATTATTATTCAATATTCAATTCCTTAACATTATTCTAATTTGAGTTTGAAGTATATATATTGCATTAAATTAAGGAATCCTTAACTATTAAGACTGAACCCTTAGTTAAAGCTTAACTCATGCTTATTAGTGGCGTCCATATGATATATATGCCATGTAATTAAGATGCGTATGAATGAAAACGATTGTGCTAACAAGTTTTCCATAAAAGTAATTATTTATGAGTATAATATATAACTATTTTACATAATATTTTATCTTCATGTAGTACTGTATATGTTGAACGTGTCTTACATGTATGAAATTTAACTCAATAATTGGGGAAGACAAAGTTGGAGGAAATGAAAGGACACAAACGCATGTAATATGAAACCATGGGATAACGTGAAGTTAGTAGAAAGCACGTGCGTTGATTCTGTCACAGCTACGAATTGGTCATGCCCATTTTGTCATTGTTTCTTCTCTTAGCTAGATTCAGCCTATCAACTAGTGTTTATTTAGATCAACCTATTTTATTGTCAAAATAATTTATTATTAAAATTTATTAAGAGAATTTAAAAAAAAAATAATTTTTTCTTAAAAGATAAGTTGTACCAAACATGCATCTAGTTTGACTCATTGATAAGCAAGGTACAGTTTTAAAAAGATGAGTTTTATTTATAATATTAGAATTTGAATCCTACTAAAAAATACTTTGTAAGAAGGGACAATCCTAATATAGGTTTTACCTCGTAAAAAAAAAATTCTACCTACATTTAGTTTTTTCAATGTTGTTGAAAGCAAGTCAGATTGTGAAGTAACAAAACTTTTGATTAAGGATCAACTGATTTAATCGTTTAAATCAATTGGTCAAATCGAATGACGTAATAAAAATAATTCATACATATCAATATAAAATTCATGAGAAAAATATTGAATTTTTTGAAAAAAAAATCATAACCAACCATTTTAAGCGGTTTTGATTGATTTTTTTTCTAGTTTTGATCTATCTAAAATAATTTAACAATAAATTTAATTATGAGATTGAATTATAATCGACTGAATGTTCGATTCATGATCAGATTATTCGGTCCGATTCAATTTTGATGGTAGTGAGTTTTTGTTGGTAAGTTTTTTTGGAGAATTTCTAAATGAAGAATTACGTAATTAAATTCAGGAGCACTCGTTAAATTGAGTGATTAGTGAGTTGGGTTTCACGCGAGCTTTGTATAGTGTACTTTCTTTTTTCCTACAATAGGCGAAAAGCTCTTCTAACTTTCGTCCATACAAATTGCATTGCCATTAACAACTATATTTAGCTTAAGAATTAATTTATTTTACATAAAAAGCTTTTCGGACAACATATTTTTTGCAGTCTAGTGTGCATACACAACAAAAACATATATTAGGAAGAATTATAATCAAGGACCTTAGATCTTAAAATATTTGCAGATAATTTTATTTTCAGTTAAATTAGTTATTTATTCATTAGTTTTGGTCATCCTTTAAATAATCGAACCAATACAAGTAGTCATTTGTACAGTAACTTTAGTTTTTTCAAGATTAATCAAGAGAAAGAGTAAATTTCTCCAAAATAAATAGTAAATAATCCTTAGTTTTAAAAAATGAAATATATTTACTTTTAAATATTGAAATTAATCATAAATTCCAATATATTACTTTCTATATCATTTGGTATTTGGTACAAATTAAATATTAGAATACTTCTTATATAATTACTAGTGCATTAATGAACAATTTTTTTGTTCAATGTTTACAACCCTTTTATAAGAAATAGAAGACTGTAAATTATTTTGGTACAATGGATTTTCCTTTTGAGAAGACTAATAAACACAAACTTTTTCTTGAAATCTACATTTTAAAATGTATGTTGTGCAATAATTTCTTCTTCTTACGATGGTTGTAAACTAAACATATATAACCTTTAACTGACATAAAGTTAACCGCGATAAAGTTTTGAAAGGTAAATTTATGTTCAATATTAAAATAAAGTATATAATGTTATCCACCTTTTTCTTTTTTAAATAAATAAGGTTATCCGATTAATTTTATATATATTTGGCATAATTGAGAGACTCTAAAAAGTATGAATACTTTAAAATGACTGCGGTACTAGTGTTGGACATTTTTAAAATACTTAGGACACTTTTAGTCTTTAATATAAATTTTTTTATATTATTTTTTAAAATTTATACTAATATAAATGTGATATTATAAGAATTAAAAAATAATAATCTTTTATCATATTTATAATGACAAATACTTTTTTTTTATAGAACTTAAGTTATAAATGACTATGTAGTAATATTTATATTTTAAATAAATATATTTGTGTTAAAATTTATATTTTTATCTTACATATATATTTAAGATTTATAATTTTATATTAATTTTATATTTTATATCCTAATTATATTATGTTTTATAATTTTTAAAATTTCTCATATTTTTATATCCGTATCGAATTGTATCTGAGTTACGCGTCATGTCTATCATTCTAAATTGAGACTTTGAATAATATTCAATATTATATAATCTATTTTTGCCTTTTCCGAAAAAGAAGCATTGCAAATTGGCTCGTGGAGTTCATCATTCTATGTAGAAGGGATGATGGAATGTTAACTGGCATTTCAATTTTAGTCTTTAAAGACGGAAAAGAAAGAAAGGCCACACAAACCAAGAAAAAAAAAACCACATAAAGCATATATTAATGCCACGTGTCACAAAAGTCAGCATGCCACATGGCAGTGGTTAAATTGATGTTTTAAGAAGGCAAATCAGCAGAACGTCACATGGGAATAGCTAAGCAGACAGAACATAACAGAGGAGAATATGGCTTAGTTGTTCTGACATAAACAAATAGAACAATGGGCATCAGTGTGTTCTTTTTAATAACCTAGACCAATTTAGAACTCACCCATGTGTCTCCAACTAATATTGTTATTATTTTTTGACAATGACGTGATTTTATTATTGGGGATTTCTTTATGTTTATTTCTATCTTCATCAGTTCACTCTTTCTCTGGGAACCCAACATCCCAAGAAAGCTTTGCCTGCAATAAAACAACCACCCCCATCCTCGAACGCAGAACATGATTAGAAAGTGGACGATGTAGATTGTTTACTTTTGTTTGAGAAGTACTCAACCCACGCAGCATTTCTGGAAAAAATCTTTCAGCAGAGTGATGCGTTAAATCATATCTACACTTATTATCGAACTTCAGTTTGGATTTATTGTCCAAATAAAAACACACACAAAAAAAGGAGTTTGGATGATGATACAAACATAATTATTATATATAGTAATTTTTGTACCCAATTGTGTGTATATGTAACTTTACTATAATTGTCGTATGTTTTATGCAACCAGAGTTAAGTTTTTTCTCTGTTTTCAAGGGCGGTGAAGTAAAAAATCAACGGATTAAACATATATTTTAATTCTTTAAAAATACAAATGATATTAATTTAATTTTTTTAAATAAAGTTGATATTAATTTAATTTTTTAATTATGAAAATTAATATTAAAATAATTTTTATGTTATGAATAATGAGAATATTGTTAATGAAACTTTTAATTAAATAATCAAATTGATGTCACTTTTCTATTATTGAATGATTAAATTGATATTGATTTTTATAATTAAAGAATTAAAATAATGTTAATTTTTTTTTAAAAGATTAAGTTAGTGTCACTTTTTATTTTTTAAAGATTAAATTAATGTCAATTTTTTTTAAAATTAAATTAATTTTATTTGTATTTTTGGAAGAATAAAAAGTGTATTTACTTTATTTAACGTGATAAAACCTGTTTTTATTTTTTTTAATGAACTTTAGATTAAAATAAATAATTTGTCTTAATAATTTTACTTAATTTAAATTTTAATCTATGTAATTTGTTTAGATATTAGTTTCTATAATTTTATTTATTTAAATTTTAATCTCTACTATCGTTAAAAGTATTAATTTTTATACTTTCTATTTATTTAAATTTTAATTTTTATAATTTTTATTTATTAAAATATTAATATTAATTTTCCATGCAAGATTAATCTTTATAATTTTTAATTATAAAAGTATTAATATTTTAAAAATAAAAATTTAAATAAATAAAAATATATATATTGATATAAAAAAATTATAAAGATAAAAATTTAGATTAAGTAAATTTATAGAGGTTAATTATTTATTTTAAAATAATTTTTTTTGTTTAACAAGAACAGATCGAAAGTGTTCATGAACACATGTTGCAGAGTGAGAGGGGGTGGTAAAATAACGTAAGACGTAAACTGCCCAACTTTATCTAGCAAAATCAATGACTGCTGATCGGAGATAATCTTATTTATGAGTCTGTGCAACCGCCCCGTCGCCTTCTTTGGGTCTCAGTACATGCATCGCAAAGTAAATTAGTAATTAAACGGAGATCTATCATGTGGATTGTTTCAGAAAACCCACACTCTCGGATGGCGCGTCGGTGCACGCGCCGCTTCACCACCACATCACACCTCACTTTGAAAAGGGCGGGGAACACCAGTGGCTTCCTTTGGATTTAAAAACTCCTTCTCCCCATTAAAAAAAAAAAGTCATTCTCTCCCTCTAAACTTACATGACTGGTTGAATTTTTTGTTTGAGACAATGAGCAACGAAACATTATAAGATTTTTATGATTGTTTGAGTAGTTAAAATATCAGGTTTTGCACAGGAAAGAGAACTCTGAAGGTGACGTTGTTGCCTCATAAGACACAGGAGAGAGTCAACTAAAATAAGAAAGCAAAAAATGGCCAACAACATTTCTTTTGACCTCTTAATGCACATTGCTGCTTGGGTTTCTGTTCTCTTCAGTTGTGTTTTTTAGAAGTTTTCTCCTTTCCCCTCACAAATTCACAATCACATGCTGTCCTGTCTCTCTCCTCTCTAGTGGTTAGCTACGTTTTTGAGCTGCATCATTGAATGCTTTTGACTCCAGAGTTGAAGAGATTCCTCAGATCTACAGGAAACGCCTTTTGGACACTGTCAACCTCAATTCTTCATCTTTCTGGGTCTTCAGTGGTGACTGGCTTTGATTCAATTAATGCAGAAGGTTAGAGCTCTTCACACTTCAATTCACTGTCATGATTTTTAATCATCTATGAAGATGGTTTACTTTCAAGTATGTATGTTTGGTTTGAGGGAACCCAATTTCAATTCTTATCCTTTTCCATCGAATATTCTTCTTCTTCTTCTTTTCGGCTTGTGATGGATGATGGATCTCGGCTTCATTGTTTGCAATTGGGATTAATCATCAAATTGCCTTTATAAATTGTGAAAATGTATATTAGTTTTGTTTTGCAATTTGCAAGTGTTTGCAGAAGTTTGAAATTTGTTTGCTTTGTGCCTGAGCTCTAAAGAGTCTACAAGTTAAAGTTCTTTTCATTTCCTTCCTCGTTCTTCTGAATGTTCAGTGTCAGGTGCTTTACCATTTGGCATTTGCCACCGATATTCAACTTCTGTTCAAAAAGTTCCAGAATTTCAGAAATGGTTTCACGAACCAATTCATAATTTATTCAACTACTTTTTTCTTCAACTTCTGTTCAGCGTAATTTCTTCAACTTGTCTTTCAATCATGGTTTCGGCGCATTCAACATTTCCATTCGTTAACTTGATATCTAACCAGTAACTACTTTGTTTCGTCTCTTATGACTTTTTCCTTATTCTTATTTGGTTGGTGAAATTTGTTTAAGTTCCTGATCTTGGATACTTTCACTGTACTACTTTTGACTGTTTTCTCCCAAAGTTCGTCATCTTGGCACGTCTTATAATGGGTCTCATTTTGAAGCAAGGTCGTGCAAGCCATTGTAGGTTTTTATATTTTGTTTTCTACTTATTACCTTCTTTATCCTTCATTTTTTTTTTGCTGCAAGAAAAACAGAAAGGAAGCTAATTTCCCTTTGCCAATTTTCCCATTTGATTGCTGGTATGGGATGGGAAAGATATTTTGTCCTCTTTCCATTAGGATGATCTCCTGAACATTGATATTTTCTCTCTCTCTCTCTGTCTTTTGTTTTATGTTTTCTTTTTAAATTTCAATTCCACTTTTTTTTCTTGGTAACTTAGATCTATTATTATATTTCTAATCCAATTCCAAAGTTGAGTACCAAACTTATGTGAGACTCATTTTTGCCTAACAGATTGCAGCATGCAGTAGTAGTGATTTGGCTTCCCTCTCATTGTTCTGCTAGCACTGTCTTTAATATATATAAAAACCAAAGAGTAAGACTTGGATTAGTACTTCATGAGATGCAAGTGCCATGGCATTGAAGGATGAACTAGTTGAAATCACAAGTTGTATGTTGTAGACAAGAAAATTGGATGTAATCAGTCTGCTTTCATGGTTTGCGAGATGGAAGCCGACTCTATAGAGGACATGGAGATTGAAGTCCTCCCTTCAATGTGGCCTGAAGATATTGCAACAGATGTTGGAAAACAGTTTAATATAGAAAAGCCTGGGAGGGACCAAGATATGTTAGAGGAGCTTACAATCTTAGAGGAGCCAACTATAGCTGATTTCAAGCGTCTCATGGAGCTTACCAATTATACAGAGAAAGGGTCTTCTCAGTTGGCATACCTTATGAAACACTGGGAGTATAAGCAGGCCAATGCTGTACGTCTTCTCAGAGAAGAACTTGACAATCTAAGCGAACAGAGGCAGGAAGTTGAGCTCAGGAAGTTGGAGATATTGGAAGAGCATCGATTTGAGGAAGAAGGATATGGGGGTGATAAACGCCCGGTTTCTATATTGGATGAAGTTTACTATACATGGCAAGATGTACCATGCAGGAAAAGTGATGTTATTGTTCAAAACAAGAGAATTGAAATTGATGCTGAGTATGATACTGTTGTGTACTGGAAACAGCGGGCCCTACATTTGCAAAAACTGTTGGAGACAAGTATCCAGAGAGAGCAGATACTTGTGGAAAAGTTGCAAGAAAATATAAAGAATATTGAAAGGCAGTCCTCACCTGTGGAAGAACTCTCCCAGATTCTGAAGAGGGCAGATAATTTCCTACATTTTATACTCCAAAATGCACCTGTTGTTATTGGCCATCAGGTATATTACAGTGAGTATTGAGTTTATTTCTGTATCTGAACTAACTTACAGAATAATCTTAGCATATGGCTTTAAAATTATCTGAGACTTCTTGGTTTTCAGTACACTATGTAGTAAAAAGTCAGCAAGCATCAGCTCCCTCTTTTAAATACATTATTCTGTCTTTACTTACAGCATGTTGGTTGATATGTTGAAATATGAATATGGAAGCAAGTCATGCATTTAGATAATAGTTATCTTTTTTAACGCAATTTTTTTTGGTAATTTTTTTTTAATGCAATTTGTTTCAGCAAAAACTATAAGGAGTGACAGTAAACTACATAACGATTAATGAGCATATATTTCTGAAATACCTTTACCTTCTAACATCTATCCTCATAAATTTTCTCATTCTTAACTCTCTTCCTTCTTATCTTGCACCACAATTTCATTTGTTTTCTATTGCCTAGATGGAAGTAAGTGCTCAGGCACATGGTTTAAACACCTGCATATTATTTGCATTGTGTTTTTAGTGAGCAAGAATAAGTGAACTGTGCAACTAAATTTTTCATTGATATTTGTGTTGTGCTGGAGGATCATGTGGTGCATAAAGCATGATAACATAAGTGTAGGAAACTTGTTAGCAAATTGATATAAATCTGCAATAGTTTGGAATTACATGGCAATCTATCCCTCCGACACATGGCCAGATTGTCTGCATTACTTGTACTATACCTCCTTTATTGTAGTTTTAACTGGTTCATCATTATGAATGTTAAATTTCTGTTTGCCATCATGAGGTCTCTTTTTAATCTGCAAAGGGCTGATTCTTTGATATGTTTCTTCCAGGACAACGAGTTGCGCTATCGCTTTATCTATAATCATTTTCCAACTTTGCAAGAGGAGGTAATGATTGCTGTTGAAGCTCTTGATGCAAGGTCATATGATTAATGTTGCATTGATTTATTGCATTGTAATTGTTTATTATCAAAAGCTGCTGAACCTCAGCAGAAACTTCTTTTAAATAGAAATTTCTTTCCTCTTTATAAGTTCTTTTACTTCTTTTGCAATGGAGTTTAAGTATGCTGATATATCTTAACTCTTCAACTTACTATCTTTTTCAGGACATCATAGGAAAAACGGATGTTGAAATTTTCACAGGATCTGGTGTAAAGGAATCTCAAGATTTTAAGAGAGAAGTTTTGGAAAAAGGATTACCTGCAAAAAGGGAAATTACTTTTGAGACAAAATTATTTGGGTCAAAGACATTCTTGATATATGTAGAACCTGTCTTTAGCAAGGCGGGGGAGACAATTGGAATAAATTATATGGGAATGGATATAACAGATCAGGTAAATGTTATTTTGTTTTAAGTGGTACTTGCAGTCTTGTGCTTGTAAAGATTATATTTATATTTCTCACAAACTGCAGGTGAGAAAAAGAGAGAGAATGGCAAAGCTTCGGGAAGAGATTGCAGTTCAGAAAGCCAAGGAAACAGAACTGAATAAAACCATTCACATTACAGGTTTAATCAGCTTAGTCAAATCTTATTTATGAATTTTATTTTAAGTTTGCTTTGGCAGCAAGAAGCTTATTCTGCTCCCCACTCCCCCCCCCCTTTTAATAGAGGAGACTATGCGAGCAAAACAAATGCTGGCAACAATGTCTCATGAGAATAAGATCTCCACTGTCTGGGGTTGTTAGCATGGCTGAAATTCTTTCTACCACAAAACTTGATCGGGAGCAAAGACAGCTCTTGGACGTCATGATGTCTTCAGGAGATTTGGTTCTTCAACTTATAAATGACATACTTGATCTTTCCAAGGTTGAGTCAGGTTAGAAATCTATTCTTGTTCCCTTGCTTATCGATGATATCCAAACCTGACAGTTAGACAAAGAGACTGATTTTAATCATTCAGAGAGAAATTTGCAAGTTGGTTATATTTAGTGAAGACAAAAAGTACTTCTAATTTTCTGGCCATAGGTGCTGATCTTTTAAATTTCTTCCCTGCCCCTAAACCTTCCTGTTCTCTGTGTAGGAGTTATGAAGTTGGAAGCTACCAAATTCCGGCCAAGAGAGGTAGTAAAGCATGTACTCCAGACAGCTGCAGCATCATTGCAGAAAATATTAACCTTAGAAGGACATGTGGCAGATGATATACCTATTGAGGTGAGAACTTATGTGTAACGCTTGCATGCTATGCTATCAAAGATTTGGCATTGTTATTGTACCTAAATGCAGGACTACTTCTATGATGCACCTGAGCTGATACTGATTCCTCTCATAAATCTCATGTATTATTGAAGTAATTAACCGATAAATGCTCAGTAGCATTTCCAAAGAACATTCAACATTGTATGGTAGCATGTAAATCTAACACTGATTTTGAAATTAATACAATGTGATAGATGTGCTGATGTTGAGTGCCTATGAATGGGAATATATGGAATGCCTTTGTGGTTTGTCTTTTTGGTCTTGGACTTCTGCCTTAATTGAAAAAGTGGCTGCTGTTGTAACCTAGCATTGTGCTTAAGAAGGATTACATGACATCCAGAGAAATAGTATTATTATTAGAGCAGGGTGTTGATTTGTCACACACCACAACTCTAATGGACTCTCTGCATGGTCTAAATTATGTTTGAGTAGCATAACTCTAACTGTTATGACCTCTTGAAAAACATTACTTTCAAATACAAAGCATGATTTCACCTGATAAGTGCTAATTTACAATTCATTTGCTTCATGCATATTGCAGGTCATTGGAGATGTTTTAAGGATTCGGCAAATTCTCACAAATTTAATCAGGTACTAAGCTTTATGTGATTGGTAGTCTCAAAGTTTGCATAGATTATTGTAGTCAACCACTTCAAATGTTCCCATTTAGTTTGTCATGTAAAGCATCCAATTTTTCTTATCCATTTATTCTTTTGGAGGGGGATTCTTTACTTGGTGCACATTATTGTAAGTAGTCCATGGTCAGCTGGAGAATTTTACTGCCATTTTAGTATCTCAGAAGCAGTACTTCTTGTAATGAACACCAACCCTCCGGGAAGCCCCCAATTATATTAATGTATCTTGTAGGAGGTCAACAGGTTCAGGAACATCTCCTATTATTTAACACAAGGACTTATTCATCTTCTACTCTACCCTCTATTTGGTTCAGTTTAACAGCTCTGGCTACGTAGTTATACCCCAACAATGACACTGCTCTCTAATCTGGAAGTGGTTGTATATGTAATGTTCTTGAATAGTTTATTTATTGCATGTCTGAAATAGATATAAGCACACCTTGACAGAATTAGTTTAAAATCTCATGAATAGTTATTGCCAGAGCTCAACATCCACTAACCGGCAACTTGGTAATAACCTGGATTGATGAATTTATACTTTGCTAATATTACTCTACTTACTTCATGTATGCAAGAAGCATGAGTATTGTTCAAATTATATTGATAACCAGCTTTTATTTCTCCTTCCTTCGCCCCCACAAAAGAAAAAGAAAGAAATTCAATAATGAATGTATATCTGTTGCTCTACATTTATTATTTTCTAATTTTTGCAGCAATGCGATCAAGTTTACACATGAAGGCAAAGTCGGCATAAAACTTTACGTTGTGCCAGAGCCATCTTTTGCCAAAGCAGAAGAAGGCGTCCATAAGATGGCTGCAGACCAATCAACTATTTCAGCGAATGGAGTGAAAGAAGATAAATATCTCCCAACACCTCAAGGTGGCAGCGGTCAAAGTCTTCTTGATGGTGAAAAACACGGTGACCAACCCAGTCAAAATCATGCATTTAATGGTGAATGTAGATCTTCAGTTAAAAGCGGATGCTCAATGAATGGAGATAACGAGGAGCAAACCCATTCAACTGAAACAACAGTGTGGATACGTTGTGATGTATATGACACAGGAATTGGAATACCAGGTAACTTAGGAACCTTATCTATATTCTCTGCAAACCTGGAATTTGATCTCTATCTTCCTGTTTGTTTTCTATTTTGCATTCATAAGTTTGGCTTTTCTTACAGAAGAGTACTGATCAGGTACATATAATTTTTCTATGTTATAATGTGACAGAAAAGGCTATACCTACCTTATTTAAAAGGTACATGCAAGTCAGTGCAGACCACGCTCGAAAGTATGGTGGCACAGGGCTAGGACTAGCAATATGCAAACAACTGGTAAGCTTTTTCTTCCCCTCTTCTTTTGGTGAAAGTTATATATCATTTTTTTGGCCTAAAGAAAAAAAGCTATGATCTTTTCTCTGGGGTATGTTTCATAAAACTGGTATATTACCCCTTGCTAAAGTTTCCTTGCACTTTGGAACAGGTTGAGTTGATGGGTGGTCGTTTAACAGTGACTAGCAAAGAGCACTGTGGTTCTACCTTCACGTTCATACTCCCATACAAGGTTTCAATCGCTTGTGATCATTCTGATGAGCTCTCAGATGAGGACAATGATGATGCCGCGTCTGATGATACAACAGAGGGCTTTTTCCAATTCCAACCACGCACTTTGGGCTCCCTTTTCTCTTCTAACGGATCTAGCAGAACCCAAAATTTATTACCACACAAAATTGTGTTCAGAAGCTCACATAACTTTAATGGGTTTACAGATAATTCTTACTCATTCCCCTCCAACAATGTGAGATCAAAAGGGACAGGTTCAGTTGAGGATGCATCTTCAGTGGTTGATGCTCCAGAGATGTCTGAATCAGCAAGTTCATCAAGTCTCAGCCCAGAAACACAGAACCAAAATTTAGTTACTAGAGACGAACGGCATCAAGATAAGGCACATGTTGGGTTCCAGAATGGTACTGCAGATTGTTCTCAACTTACGGAGGCAAGTAGAGAAATTGATGTAGCAACAAAGTCAAGCGAACCCCAGCAAACATGTCAGGGTCAAGCAAAGGCACACATAACTTCCCAACGTGTTACTAGCAGCAGTACATCAGAAGTAACCAAATCCTCCTTAAAGCCTAAAATCCTTCTTGTTGAAGATAACAAGGTCAATGTCATGGTGACACAGTCAATGATGAAGCGGTTAGGTCATAGCATGGATGTTGTGAACAATGGAGTGGAAGCCGTACGTGCAGTTCATCTCTGCACTTATGACCTCATTCTGATGGTAATCTCTTGAATCTCAGAATTGTATCTTGATGCAATTTCGTTCAATAAATCAGTGCCTGTTCAAGTTCAGACATCAGAAAATTGGCTAGTCCACTTTAGGACACAAATCAGTGCCATCATTTTGGACGAATATGCCATCATTTTTTTGTTGTGCTTGTGGGCAGGAACCTGGATTTCCTGAGATTAATGATCCCTTGTACCATGAGATGGTTTGGTTGGTATGAATAATATGCTTACATTAACTTCAAGAAGTGAGTTAAAAATTGCAAGCAATGCTGCTTATTGATGTAAATGTTCATAATTTTTGGGTCAGGTTCAGCATAGAATTTTTAATTTGTAGTAATCTTTTGGTACTTGCACTTTACAGGATGTCTGCATGCCAGTTATGAATGGTCTTCAAGCAACAAAACTGATTCGGTCTTTTGAGGAAACGGGCAATTGGGATGCTGCAAGAAAAGCTGGAATTGAGCAATGTCTACCAGCTTCAGATTATGAATGTTCTCTTCCATCTAAAAAGCGAATCCACATTATCGCAGTGAGTAATTAGTCTTCTTGTCCCTGTCCATGTGCCTACATCTAATCTAGAAGACTAGAACTCCAACAGGTTAAACTTTATAAATATGTAAACAAATAGCTGGCATCTGTGAGTTGTATATTGAATTAGTTAAACAGCTATTACAAAAAAAATTGCCATCCTTTTATGTAGCATGGTGTTTCAGTTCATGACTTCTAAATTTCTCCGAAAGGCATGATTTTCCTGCTTTGACATTTGTGCATATGCGTTCCTCTGTGCTAATGCTAATTCTACCATAACTCAGATAGCTGTTTCTGCTCAAAACTAATAATGCTCAACAATCTTCTGGCTGATTTGAATTTTGCATCTTCAGAAAGCTTAGAAATTGGTTTTAATATTGGAAAGAATTACCTCTTCTATTGACATAATCTTAGAGTAGTAAATTATCACTGTCTTATTATCTCATTAATGCAGATGACAGCAAACGGTTTGTCAGAGAGTGCTGAAGAGTGTCTTGCAAATGGTATGGACTCATTTGTGTCAAAACCCGTGACTTTCCAAAAATTGAAAGAGTGTCTCGAACAATACCTAAGGTGATATCCTTGTAAATTTACGCCTGTGTATAAAAGAATAAGAGCCTAGGAAATTTTTGTAACAAATACACATGTCCTCCTCCTTCATCAGTGTCTACCTTAAATTGTATAGATCTACTAGTATTCTTTTTCATCTCTCCAAAATTTCTAGTAGTTCTGAAGGAAGTGCAGGAATCTCTGCATAATAGCTATTAGCTAGGACTAATTGGAGCACGAAGGTAAAGGTACAGAAGCATTTCCTTAAAGGTTATTTATTGGGAACTTGGTCACTACAGAGGAGCTTAGCAAAATCAAAATCATACCAAACACAAGGTAATCTCTTCCAAAGTCTATGGTAATATTTTACTTGCTGCTACTACAAATTATGTAAAGCGTGCTACCAAAATTAAAGAAGTGTACAAGGGTGTGTCACAAGTGGTGTAAATTTTTTTATGTTCCTGTAATTTTTAGGGATATCAAAATTCATCCATGATTTTACTAGCATCTTAACTTCTAGCATTATAGTAGGCATCATCACAATCCCGGGCTTGAAGAGTTGTAGTCGAGAACATTTTGCGTTGGTTTCAAATGTGCTTATCTGCCAACAACGTTGATTCAAATGTATAAATAGACAGTCAATTCGAATCCTGCTAGAGCCCCTTAAAGGCCTAGAAAATAGACAGTCAATTGGAAATGTGGTTGAAGTGCAAGCTTCATTTGATCACACATTTATGGTAAGGATATTTTCTTATCTTCATGAAACAAGCATAAAAGTTCAGCTATCACCTGGAAATTATCACTGATGAAGTGATGATTCTTGTATCTTTTTGCCACATGCCCCATTGATTTCTGTATGCACATTTATCTACGCTTTACATTACAACCTTTGTTTCTTTCTTTTCTTTTTCTGGTAATGAATCTACACTAGGCTGAACATGCAACAGCAACAGAGGCTTTCTATGTCAATCATCTTCCTATCTTTCCTTTTCTTTCTTTATTTCTTTCTTTTTTTCTTCTTTGGTGCATATCATTACGAACTAAGTTTGATGGGATCCCTTAAGGTGTTGGCCGTTTGGATTTAGGGTCAGTAAATTTTTGGTAGGCTGTGTCATGCATGGTTCAAGTACCTGGGTGTAGTTGGCAGGGCTGCAGTGTGTTGTGATTCCGTAAGTGCACGGATCATACAAGTAGTAAATAAGTATCGCTCCCTCAAAAATCTTGAACTAAGGCAATTTTAATTATTTAGAGTTCGAATTTAATAAGGAATTTAAAAGAAAATATTGGAACTAAAATAACAACTATAAAGCAATCAAATAACAATTTCACACATCACAGTGTCTCAGTTCAGGCGTCTAGCAAATCTATATCATGAATCTTACTGGTAGCTCTGGAGATTAGTTCTCTATCATTTCAGAACCATTAAAGCTGATGTCCTTCCGGTTGAAGATTCTAAACATGGCACGAATTTTTTTCCACAATGAGTCATTCGAATCAAACTGCATGAAGACCTGCCTATAGGCGTATAGGAACATTGCAGCGTGTATGATGAGAGCTGATGATGAAGCCATCCCCGCAACCAGGAATAGTCCACGGAAACTATCAAGGTCAAGACTATTGGAAGCATCCCCTGCAGAGGGCTGCACACAACGAGTTTCATTCTTGAACCACTTGTGCTCAATTTCTTTCATGATATCTTGGCTTCCCTCCGTCAAGTTTAAGATAGCTCTTGAAACATCCGGTACGAGAGGGGAACCTCTCCTGAATGCCTGCATGCATGCATGCAACTCATACAAATTAATGGGAGAAAAAAGCCATATAAGAAGTTCAGCTTGAACAAACTACACTTGTATAGATTACATGGGGGGAAGGTGGAAGGGTGGAGGCACTTTAGACTTTACTCACGAAACCAAAGCCTTCAGTTCTGTAAGTAGGTCCCATGGTGGTATATTTGGAGCAGTAACTTGCCAGGATAACCTTTGCGTATGGGATTTCGTCAAAAGCAGCAGCAATGCCTCCGTTTTTGGTTCCCATTGTTAGAAGTTTATCACACTCTTGTACAGATGTGTAAACCTGAAGCTTGCTTTCGTCAAATCCCATTCGTTTTAGAAATTCGTGCATATGAGAGCCATATTGGTATCCAACAGAGTCCCCATTCTGAAGAAGCTGATTCACATCTGTCACAGCCGGTCGAAGCTGTTGAACTGTCATCTGCGCGGTCAAATTGGCTGTGTAACTCTGAGTCAGTATGAGCACCACAAAAACCCATACGATCACCACAAACCTGGCCAAGTTGCTCCGGACTCTCTCCCCTGTGAAATTCAGTTCCTTAGCTAAAGCGAGAGAAACATAGCCATCAATTTAGGAAGAAGAGAAATTATTACTCTGTGCAAAGACCAATGTTGAGAAGGAAAACCAAAAGCTAGTGCCAACTTGATGTGAGAGAGGACCCCTGAATTCTTCGTTGGCTCGGTGTTCGAGCACCCAAACCACGAAGCCAATGAAGACAAAGAAGCAACCAGTGGTGAGCCATAGTTCCCATGTCATGGGCTTCAAGAAAATCCAAGCCTTTGTCTTGTTCTTCTCTTCGGTTGGCACTATAAAAGTTGCTCCGTTCTCGGTGAACGGCATCGTGAAGTCCACATACAGTGACCTCTTGGCCATAATCGTTATATCTCCTACCGCAGCATCAAAATTCTGTCCAACCAGAAACACATAATTATATTAATACATACACAATTCTCTTGTCAACATTGAAAATATTTCTAGCACCCTTAGTATACATTATTACTAATTATCTGAAAAACTTATACTATTAAGTAAAGATATATTAATATTTTTATATCTCTAACACGTCACGTCAAATAAAAATTATTTTGGATTTGAGGTGTGTAGGCGGTAATGAGTCTAAAACTAATTATTTTAAAAGTTTAAGCTGATAGTTAAAAATAAGTTAACGGTTTTACATCTCTACATCTATATTATGCATCTTGTTCCTGTATATCACGGCACCCTGTTGTGTCTTCCCAATCCCAACACATTATCCTTGACCAAGACTGTCTAGCTTTTCAGACTGTGGGGTCTCTCCAATGCTTGGAGAGAACCCCTTGCTCTCTTCATAATCTGCTCACTTCTCATAATCACATACCTGTACACTTATCTCTAACTCACGGTGTGTGCGACCTAAGAGGAAGAAGAGCTGCCCAAGACAGTTAACCATCACAAGAGCAGCGAGGGACCGTTGCTGGACTGTCAAGGAGTGGACTGTGACCACGAGGGAGCCTTTCACAGTTCAACTGTGAAGAGCTGAGGATCATGTTTAGAGACCAAGATAGAAATAAGGCGAGGTGGGCACATCAAGAGAATGTGTGTGCTGAATGAAATGCGAAGTTGGGTCTTGGGTATATAGACATCAGACTAATAGTATATGTCATTATGTGAAGTGTGTTAGAAATATTTTAGTGTAAGAAAATTGTACATTTTTTTATGTAAGTATATATTTGGTATAAGGGTAAAACTAGAAGTAAAAAATTTATGGATGAATTTTATGTGAAAAATTGCATAAGAATTTTATTTATGAGTTTTTCACCTTCATTTTTACTCCAATATCAAATTGACTATAACTATATGTTTGATATGAGAGTGAAAATGGAGGTGAAAAATTATTAGTTGAATTTTATACCAATTTTTGTACACAAAACTCATTCAATAAATTTACATTCTTATTTTTACCCTTGTACCAAATTGACATAAGAGTTTAATTTTGATCATATAACAATATTATCCAACTATATGCTGTCATGTCATTAAAAGGTTTTATTCTACAAAAACTTTTACAGTAACATCAAAATTAAATTCTTGATGTAATTATGTACAACAAAATTTGTATGAATGAAGATAAGCAATTTTAGAGAGAAATTATACTCAACAAAATTCTGTCCGTCCACATGCAGAAGCAGCATGGGATATTTCCAATGTAGTTTAAGTATGAAAGAGAGCGAGTCTTACCCCAAGATAAGTTTGCTGGATCAAGTCATCGTAGTATATACCTGGATGGAAGGGGTCATAGTGCCCTTCGAAAGGGATGAATTCGTATGGAACTTTGTACGGTAACGCCCCCATTACCGTCATAAAAATATCTATGCAGTAGCCTGTGACATTTATCATGTCAGTAGCAGGGTCATGTTGCACATCCAAAAATTCAGTGAATCCATCTCTTTGCTTTACTGGAACTCCTATTTTCAGCTTCTTCGTGTATGCTTGTTCAACCCAGCCTTCAGGAGCAGAGGAAGAATCCCCAGGCCAAATAATTGGTCCCAGGTTGGTCTTTGATATAGAATATGTGCCCATGCTTCTGGAATTCATCTTTCTTTTCAGTCCATTCTGTGGTGTCCAATATCCTACCACTCTTTTCCCATCACCAATCAAATTGATTATCTGAAAAGCTGATAAATTGACTTCTCCATTGGCAAAACTGAACTCCCCTGCAAGGCCTTTAAATCTGGTTTCAGATAATGCTTCCCCAAGTTTTGGACCAATTTGAGAGACCCCGAAAGCTTCAAAATTTGTCAAATTGCTGGAACCATTTGTATTTTGGAAGCTTAAATTTGTAGCCCCAGCCTTCTCAACTGCCATGGCTAGTGCTATTGCAGCATCGTAGGCTGATAGACCCAAAACACTCATTTGAGCTCCAACGGTGCTGGGATTTTCCTCTTGAAATTTAATTTTCCATCGAACTTCAAAACCTTGAAGCTCTTTGGTTTTTGGAAAATAGCTACTCACACCTAAAACCCCTTGCACAGAATCAGTGACTGAAGAATTCATCCAGTTTAGAAGATTACTCATCCAGGTGGTCATGATCCAAACATAGCCTTGGCTCATCATCCCAATGTGTCTTGCCATGGCGAACAGACGGGAACCCAGTTTGGGTGACATATGCACAATAAAGACACTGTTGGACATCATTCTTAATCTGTAAAGCTCTCGGAGAATTTGTTGGTCGGTTGCTGATGGGGAGATTGCACTTTGATAGGGGACACGCACATTTGCATCTTGCAAAGCTCTGGTCATGGAAAGCATTATTTCCTCCTCGTATATGCCTTGTAAGTATATGAGCACCACTTGGTTCCATCCAAAGGCTTGAACAATTGCTGAGATGGCTGGTACTTGAGCTGCATCGTTCTGTGCCACTCGGAAAAAATAAGGACTCTGTCTCTTTAGAGAAGGGCTTGTAGCGGTAAATGATATGATTGGAACCTGAGATTTGTGTCCCACATCAACAAGAAAGTTGGCCTGCCTCGAACTTTGTGGCCCTATGATGGCTTTAACCTCTACATTTTTTATCAAATCTACAGCTGCATGAATTCAAAACAGAAAATTTAAGTCACTTCATGATGAGAGTTGAGATCAATACTTGAGGTTCAAATTAATTCATTTCCTTAAAATCGTTCTAAAGCTCACTTCTGATTAATCAACTATCTTAAAACACTTGAGATTCGAATAAGTAAACGACTGTACCTGCTAAAGCAGCTGCAATCACTTCTTCCTTGGAATCCTGGACGTTGAGAACGAGTCTAGTTTTGTAGTAACCGTGTGAAGCATAGAAGTCCGAGAGTGCCATGCGGATGCAACTTAAACCCAACTTCCCAATCCATGTGTCAGCATCGAGAATTATACCAACATTTACTGGGATCGTGGCATTTGGTTGGATGGCCATGCAAGTCCAAATTGAGGCACAGAAGATGGAAAGGCAACCAAAAAGTTTCATTGCATTCATCTTTGAGATAGTTAGATCATTGAACTTGAGCCAGTTTGGACGCCCAAGATGATTCATATATAAGGGGAAACTTGGACTTTTCAGTTTTGCTCTGACTTCCTTGGATTGACTTGTAGATAGGAAGTGAGAAAAGAAATAAGGGAATGCATAATTCGTGGACACGTTTCCTTGATTAGCAATTGTGCACGTAATTGTAGAAGTTAAACCCTCTCAATCTAGTTTCATTGGGCCAATCATGTTTGGGTCATTCTCTTTTACTCGTGCAGATTTCTTGGATTATTTTTGTATGTGTAGAGAAGAATGTTGTTGATACGAGTTTTACCCAAAAAAAAAATCTAAAAATAATCTAATAGTATAAAAAATGTGTCAATTTTGTGTGTAAATAGATGTCAATTTTGAATCTCATCCAAACCATTTAAGTAAAAAAAATTAAAAAAAAAACTCTCTCTACTAATTTATTTTTTTCAAAGAAAAAATTAATAAACGTTATTCACATTTTTTATTTTATTAAGACCGCTGATGAGAAAGAATATTAACTTCAATAGCAAATCTAGCTAGACCAAAAAATGAGGAATTCATATCTTGGTGACTGCATTCCTATTGCAGTAAATAAAAGCTAAGGAAATATTTACTTTTTTTATTAATTTATTTTTATTTTTGGAGAATAATTTTCATTTTTTTATTTCAAACTTTAAGAAATATTTTCTGAATTGCCCCAAATGCATTATATCAATGTCGTAATTCTTTTTTTTTTAATTTCCTTGTTTGCTTGCTCTTTTGTTTTTCCTTGGTCATCCTTGCTCATCCAGTCGAACTATATGAAAAGAGGAAACCTCAAAATAAATACCTATCAGTAATTACATACATTCAATCATACAAGTGCAACTAGTTGGCTCAATGGAACTGGTTGAATTTATGGAATCTGAGTTACACAAAAAGTTAAGACCAGAAAAAAGGTTACATAAGAAGTGAATCTATTGCATTCCCTTTTAAAAGATTGAGACAGTACCTTGATCAAAATCCCTCTGCGTCTTTTGAAAGAAATCAAGTTTATATCTCCAACTAGAGTGTTTGCTGAAAGATTCTGCCATACTGAAATTGAGGACATGGGAAAGAACAATATATTATTTCATACATGTACTTTCAGATATTATTCTGTGATTCTGTTGAACAAATGGCATTGAGAAATATTCAGTTTAACAATAGTAAGGATTTTCAGAGGCAAATCACCCCATTTAGATTTACTGGCCTGATGGCTGCGCACTTCGTAATAAGGGAGTGTTCCTCCTCTCCTGATTTGAGTTTGAATCCCAAATACACAAAATTTAAAAAAAAAATTAAAGATAATTCTCCTTTGATTTATGCTGACTGTAACGTTGTATTCCACAGACATCTATGACCCTGGAAGGAAAACAGGGTCAGTAGCAGCTCTAACAGCAACATTTGCCACTGCAGTGACATTAACAGGTGTTAGGGTGCACACGGGTTGAATTGAATCGGTTCTTAATAAAAAAAAGTCCAAATTGATTAAACTTGATGGGTTTGGTTTGATTCAGATTTGGTGGAATTTGGTCATGCAATCCAAACCAAACCGACCCGCCCATACTTGGATTGGTTCCGTTTGGATCATTGGATCTACTTGCTTTTTGTTTTTTAGGTTTTTATTAAACAAAAAGATTGAGACCCCAAACAAATACTTCTGAACAAAATGCCCAAGTGTGAAGACCCCAAACATTATGACAGAGAACATCTTCTGGAGTTAGTGAAGTTTGTGAATCTGAAATTAAAAGAAAAAAACAGTGATTTAGTGAAATGGTAAATAATCAAAAACAAGCAAAAATTAAGTTAACAGAAACAAAAAGCAACTCACCTGTCACTAAGGGGAACGCACAACAGGGATGATGGATGCAGTGACGCACAAGCAGACTTTGCATAGCAAGACGGTGAGCCAACACAACAGGGATGATGATCGACGAAGAGGGAGGAACGAGGAAGCCAACACAATCTGACCGAAGTCGAAGATGACGAGTCAGACGACAATGCTTTAGCAGGGGCGATAACCCAACACTCAACGAACAGGGATGAACAGCTAACCTTGAAGTCTGAGCTCTGGACGGTCGACCACCACGCCATGACTGACGACTAGACGGCTGAGCTCTGGCTGAGGGGGTCAGGGCACATTTGGGTTGGGATTTGGGAATGGGATGTGGTTCGAAGGGGAATGTGAGTGAAACACTGAGACCGAAGTCTGAAAGGAGAAAAACTGCAGGGTTTCATGATCGGGTTGTTCGGGTGGATAGTTGGATCCGCGAGTTAAAATTTCGTAATCCCTTAACCGAACCATTCTTGTTCGGATTTGGTCGGGTTATGACTCGAGTAACCAATCCAAACCAAAATTTTTAATTTAGTTCAGTTTGGATTGATCGGATTTTCTGGTTGATCCGAATCCATGAACACCCCTAGGAGGTGTGAATAGAGGCCGACGAGTGGAATCCGGTTCAGTGGACTTGCATGTTGGAGAACCTACAGCAACTCGAGCGAAGTGCAGTCAGATACTAAGTAAACAAAAAATTTCTTAACCTGGTATTCAAGAAGATAAGTGAAGCATTTTCAAGCATTAGTCAGAACCTAAAAACTGAAAATGTGCTATGGATATGCCAATTTAAGCATACAAATATCAAGAGAAGTCAGAACTTTTAAATCACGGGAAAGAGGTGCTTGGCATTCAAGCTTCAATTTCAGGATGCTTACATCCGAGACCCAATCAATAAAATGGTGATCACTTAAGACAACAAAACTGATTGGGTGAACCCCTATACGAACTAATAATAAACATGAAGAATGTGAAGATTGGGAGAGACTTTCACAAATTGGCACATTCATGTGATATACAAAAACAAATGCAATTCATCCAAGGAGCAAAATTATTACACGTCAGGATTGAAAACTAAATGTACTAGAGAAGCACAGGAAATTGCCATTTCCAATGGACAATCAATTATACCAAGGGGTATCTTCATACTCCCAAAACCTCGAGTCCCATAAATAAGTCCTGGCCTGAGAATTACTCCTGTAAAAGGCATGTAAAACGTCCCATCATGTACAAACATAGTACCCCACACCAACAACCACCAGTAACTTTCCTCTTCATTTATCAGGTAAATAGAAAAATGCACTTCCATGCTCTAAGGAATCATCTTTGCAAAAGTTAAACTAATACAAGAAAAATGAGTAAGAATGAACAGTGTTGCCTATAATCAAATATGACAGTTTTACCCGATGGAAGAATTTCTTTTAGTAAGTTCCAAACTTTCAAGTGGATGTCACTTGGGCCTTGCATATCCAACAAATTGATCAATAATATTCTAGAACAAGCCTCCCTATGGGTAATGTTAAGAGACAAAATAATTACCTCCATAAGGAAATCTGGTCAGTAGCTCTGTTTCAGCAGCTCTCTACGTCAACAAGACACTAAATAATTTTCATGAGATTAAAACAGATAATATCTCAGCATCACATGTGTACATAACTTTTTCCTTCTGATAGAAAAAAGGAACATGCTTACATAACAAACTTCTCACGCGGAGAGAGAGAGAGAGAGAGAGAGAGAGAGAGAAAGAATTCAGAATATTATAAATTAGTGACTGAACTGGAGTAAAGGATAATTAATAGCATCAACACAGAAAACAGGCCAACCACTGAAGAATTATGTTTCTCTTCGAATAACCTGTAAATTTTTAAATGACTTACAACCCGAACAAAACTAAGATACAAATATTAAAATTGTCAATGCTTCTCCATCACATGGACAAGGATCCGCGATAGAAATTTTTACAACATTTTGCAGCAGGTTCTACAAAATAGAATTTCCCAGCAAATTTCATCAACTGATGATTCATTCCACAAAATATCCTCAACAGTCGAGTTGGACAAATTACCTTTCCTTCATAATACCCCTGCAGTAAGTAATTTGCTAAACCAAAGTCAGCAGCAGAGATATAGACAAATCTTTTTACACCTGTAGGGCCAAGGGTCAATGATCCAACAACAGTAAGTGACATGGTACTTTTTAAGAGGAAACACAACTAATACGCAGTTAGAAAGGGTGATCTATAAATTACCGTTGCAAAAAGAAAAAAAAAATCCCTTTACCAATCACAAGATAAAATGTCTGTTAGCAGAAAGCAAGAATTTCCAAAACTTCAAACCCAATAAATCAACCCCATGCAAAGTTACATATCACCTAATAATTCAAACAACTCATGATTGAAATTATCCAAGTTAACACTAGATTCTGTCAATATTTCCCAAAACAAAAAACTAAATATACATATTGGCAAAGGAAAAGCATAATAGAGACATCTTATCAACTATGCTTTTCTTTTGACTCCTCCCATGGCCTACATGAAATGATGCACCTTTCTAAACATCTATCGTGGGTTATACATGCGTAGTATAGTATTTAAATCATTGCACTATTTCGTCAGAAATGCATAACAGAAAGCTCAAATACCTGATATTAAAATCTTACACAGTATAAAAGAATATTGAGTTGCTTAAATTCTAGAGACTTCACATGAAAGAATGGGAGGGGGAGGATCCTACTGGGACAACTTCATCTAAAACATGTTATCCCATGCCTTCTTGTTTTCTAAAGTTTGTCAGTTGTCTTCCTCAGTTGGCAAGATAAAGCCAGGTATAGCATAGACACGATACGATACGACACGGGAAGATGTTACCTAGGAAGCATAGACACGATACGATACGACACGGGAAGATGTTACCTAGGAAGCATAGACACGATACGAGATACAGATACGATACGATACGACACAAACACAAGAATATAGCAAATTATAAAAATTACAGGACACGACATGGTTAGGATTTAAAATATAAAATTAATATAAAAACACAAATTTTAAAGATATATGTAAAATAAAAACACATCTCAACACAAATACCTATATTTAAAATCTAAGCCTTACTACATAGTCATTTATAACTTAGATCCTATAAAAAAAAAAATCAACATTTGTCATTATAGACATGATAAAAGACTATCATTTATGTAATTTTTACGATATCACACCTATATTGGCACAAATTTGAAAAAAATAGTGTAAAGAAAAAATTTATGATAAAGACTAGAAGTGTCCTAAGTGTCTGAGGAGTGTTCAACACGAATACGTGTCAAACACAGGTACAACAACTATTTTTAAGTGTCCGTGTTAGAATTAAAATGTGTAAAATGTGTACATTATTATGACAGATTACCATATCATAGGTTAGCAGATTTTTAGGCTAGTAATTAGTCCAATTAGCCCTATAATTCTTCTGTACATTTATTGTGATCTCTGTATAAATAACACCGCTCCTGTGTGTAGAAAACGCACAATTTCTCCATTCTATATATTCTCCATTCTCTATAGTCCGCGCTTCTTAGGATGTCACTAATCTACTATATATATAAAACTGTATGTTGTGTTGCTACAGTAACTCTTTCATGTAACAAGGCAGACTATTTTGTCAGCTAGCTGAGGGTTTTTTTTTTTCCTCACATTTTTATTGATGAATTATTTGAGGGCTTTGAAGATAGTGAAAACTAAGTTTCATTGAGGGTTATAAAGATCAGGGAAAATCTGTTTTGAAGTTATTTACAGAAATCTAAATTAAGTAACAAAATTGAAGACAAATATCACAATGATGAATTCAAGTACCCAATGTTAAAACTTAAGGACAACTCCTCCAATAAAACTATATATGTCACATGAAAAAAAATCATACAATGTAGTGGTCACTCATACAGACCACAACAGATGAACAGAATAACCATTAGACCGATATCAAAATTGAATCATATTATTTTCAATGTGAGATTGTGAGTAACTATTAGGAGATCTGTGTGATTTATTTATTGTTTAGCCATTGTTATATTTATTTTTTAGTCATTGTGAGTTTATTTCTTATAATTAACTTCCAATAGATATAATTGTCCCATAGCAATAATTGCTTGATAGCAAATAAGATTCCCATTAGTTCAGGTAAATAAAGCATTTGAGTTTTCTTAAAGTTTTGGTTCTCGAAATGATCCTGACAGGAAGATATGTGCCATTCTTATACTTGTATGGCTTTAACTACTTCATGACTGTATTTGGGAAGGGTGGCTATAAATCTATCAAAGAATCAGAAATATAGCAGACTTGGTGATTGCTTCTGCTGCTGCTAGCTCTTTCACTGCAACTGTGACACAGGTAAGGAGACATCGAGCTGATGTATTGATTCTGGTAAATAATAATCTAAAAAATCAACAATTTTTGAAGTAGATGTTTACAATTTTGGTACTTCCATTTTTTATATGGCAAAGCCATGATTGCATTCTTGTACACTTTTGGTAATCTAAAATGCTTTTGATAAGCAAATTTTTTTTTGTAAACCCTTGAATGTATCCAAGTTTTGGCTGAAATAGCATGGATTAAACTGCTAAGCCCTATATGTTTGTGGAAGATTTAATAATCGTTATTTTAATGCTTCATCATTGATAATGGTCTCCTACAGTGAAGAAGGTGAGATATTACCAAGTATTGAGATATTTTCAGTGAAATGTCAAGAACCTTATTACTACCATGCAAATTTGTAGTTTTTTTTTTTAAGTGTTTATATATAGAAGTGGGAGTTTGATTGTTATTAATTGTACAATATTTTTTTCTCTTAATTTTTGTTTCTTTAAGGTCAAAAGAAAGATGCTAGCGCCAGCACTGCCCATGCTATTCCAACCAGTTGTACTAAAAATAAGGATGTTACTAACTTAAAAAGTAGATTATAAAAGATAAATGTCCTAAGTCTTCGATTACCTTGTTCTAAAGCTGCTCTAATTGCTTTGATGTTAGCAGTCCCGTTAATTTTGTACATGTACGAGTTGGAGCCAAAACCACCGACACAGGAGATCTTAGAAAAGAAACACAAGTTAGCACAATGCAACTATGATTCTCAAGGAAAACAATAAATCATTTATGTATTATCCTGTTCCTAAGCAACAAAACTTACAGACACTTCAGGTCAGTTGGTAAGCTATGCTTACAGCAATTCTAATCACCCAAAACTACCTTCAGTCAATCAGAAACATTAACTTCTCTTTTCCATTTCAATATGTTAGCTTCTTCTTTTAGTTCTTATTTCCCTCTTTCCCCGTCTTTACAGGGCTTTCTACCAAACAGTTCCTTCCTTCTCTTCATCAGTGTCTAAATTCACCACTGATAGAGGCCAGGCTTCAACGACATTTACCTAACTTTTCCCGGGTTTTTACCCACACCCTGTGGATCAGCATCTCAACCATACATCAGTAACACCTTACCCTTATATTGGTCTCCACTACAGCAGAATATCCTTTTACTTAGAAACTAAATAAAATGAGAAAGCCTGCCACTTTGATGCATTAACCAAAAGATTATGAAATATAGATTATGTCAGTAGAAAGCTTAAAAATAATTTTTTTATTGTGCATTTCCCTCAAAATATTCTGAGTTGGCACTACATAGTAGTGAGCGATACTGTCACAAAGAACTTGATCAAAGCACAGGGGATTCTTAACAAACACATTGAGTAAAACCAAAAGCTACACAGCATAC
This sequence comes from Castanospermum australe, assembly GCA_019955255.1. NCBI lineage: Eukaryota > Viridiplantae > Streptophyta > Magnoliopsida > Fabales > Fabaceae > Castanospermum > Castanospermum australe. The sequence continues at coordinate 445,188 of NSJW01000135.1, read as the reverse complement.
AATTGTGAAGAAAATACAAATGAGTAAAACCACCCTTCCCACTCAGCCACAAATGGAAAGAGGGTAAAGAGAGTATTTTAAATAAATGAAAGAGCAGAGCATGAATACATGTTATAATGGTTATTATCTACGTATGCACATATGTTATCTATGTTATCGACAAGGGTGCGTGCATTTTTTTTCCCAGGGAGGAAGGAGGATACAAAAACGTGGAGATATCTCCTCTTTGGTTCTTTCTCCTCTCTCCCTTCCCCCTCCCACCCCCTCCATATATTTCCTTTTTTCCCCTAGCTTCCTCTTCGGTAAATATTACTAGGCATTGTAACAAGTTAACAGGCAACTTACAACAGCAGTGACCCCATTCAGAGCTTCCTTCCATGAATCAGTTAAAAGGAGGTTCCCTGGTTGTGAGAAGACACTTTAGAGACATCATAATATCCCACAAAGATATTGTCTACACGGAAAAATGATAAAACAACAAAAAACAAAAGCATACCTTTATGCCATGTGACATTGTTAGCCCAGGAATCATGCAGAGATGACCTACCAGACCTGGAAGTAAAAGACAGAATGAATGACAACGCTGATATATTACAAAGAGAAAGTTGAAAAAAAAATAAATATGAAGAGGCAACAAGACCTCCACAAACAGAATTAAAAATACAACAGGTTTTTTTTATTAACTATAACTTCCCATGACTATCCTGTTATCCATTAATATCCAATACCAATACTTAAAAGCTTGATAGACTAATAGTTGTGACAAATATCAAAAAGTGTCAAACCTGTTAAGACTTGCAACAGATAAACCATGATCTAAGGCTTCTCTTAAAATGTGTGAGCCAACAAATCCATTGCCACCCAACACAAGCAACTTGAATATGCATACAAGTTAGAAATAGAAATCTTATGTTAGAAAAAGGAATATAGGAATATATATATATATATACAAAATCAGAGCACAAAAAGAAATGTTGCCATATAAATCATTGTAAAATACCTTCTCTGTTGGGGGTGGGTTGGGTGGCAGCACATTTTTTATCTCAGCTTCAACTTTGAAAGGCTCATCAACCTTATTAGAGTCCGAAGACAGATGTCTCCCGTTCTTTGTCATGGCCATTGCACTTCAAGGTAAGAAAAGGGAAAACACAAATGTAATGGGTAATAAAATTCAAACCAGATTTGTACTAAATTTGATCCCATGAAGCTCAAAACACACTTAATTTGCACCAGCAACAAAAAGGAAACAATATTCATTTGATAGAGCCCAAGTTCAGATCAATTATGTGAAAACAGCCTAGCTTTGTAAAATTTTTAGACAAAGTTTCGCACACGCGCACAGAATCTCTAATACATTATTACAAAAATCGTGCAAATGTAGCTTAAAGTCCAGGAAAAAATAAAGAAAAAATAAAGAAAAAAAAAAGAAAAGAAAAGCTGACTTGAGCCTGGAAATGGCCGGTGTTGAATGGATGAAGCGCGAGATGAGTGACCTCATTGGATGGTTCACTTGGGCCGAACCCTGTTTTGTGTTCTGGTTTAAAAAAATTTTCTTGATGAAGGTCTGCAATAATTACCGTCATCGGCGAGGCAAAGAGTAGCGGGCAAAATGGGAGGAAGTAGACGAAGAGTTCGGTTGTGAGGAGACTGTGTCTGCGAGAGAGAAGGAGAATGTAGCCAAGACATACACTTGGCGCCCGAACCTGCTGACACCTCTCCATTGCTACCTGAAGCATGGAAATGGAGGAAGCTGGATTTCAGTACCCAAATTACTTACATTATGTCCGTTTTTGTAGGAATAAAAAAAACAAATACAGAAACTTTTCTATACAACAGAAAAGAAATAAACTTCATAGCAGAAATGACTCAATAGGGAGAAAACATTAAAAAATACATTTTTTCTGCATCAAGAAATGCAACGTTTCTCAGACAACGTTTCTGCGCGACAAACGTTTTTAACACCATACATTTATTTAGAGGGAAATATTTCGTATAAATTTCTTTTAGAAGAAGCATTTCTTTAAACAAAAATTTTGTTCAGAAGCGAAAACGTTTCTGCTTGCAAAAGATGGAGAAGCATTCTTCTTCTGTTTACAAAACATTACTTACAGAAATGATTCTGCAAAAACTAAAATATGATTTTAGTTGCAAAAGAGAAATATTAGGCCAGAATTGCAAAAATGGTTTAGTAGAGAACAAACGTTCAAAAAATTGTTTCTGTACTAGAAACGTTTCTTGTTGTACAAACCTGTCTTTAGTATTGAAACGTTTTGAACAAATTTCTTTTAAGAAGAAACGTTTCGTTGAAACAACGTTTTTTTAAAAGTGAAGACGTTTCTGCTGTGCTTTGCAAAAGATGCAGAAGCATTTTTTGTTTACAATATGTTACTTAGAGAAATAATTTTGCAAAAAATGAAAAATGATTTTGGTTACAAAAAAGAAACTCTATGCCAGAATTGCATAAATAGTTCAATAAAGAACAAACATTAAAAAAAATTGTTTTTCTGTATTAGAAATGTTTCTTTCTAATTATAGAAATTAGAACTGTCAAAATGGGTCAAATTTATCGAGTCGGTCCATTTAATTATAAGAAAAATACAAGTTAAATTTTTAAAATTATGATCTGTATAAATGTAGAGATTTTTGGACCCGCCCGTTTAATCTCGAGTTAAACCGACAAAGCCCGTTTACCCGTGGATCTTGCCTTTTTTTTTAATTTTTTTAATTACATAATCATACTTATAAAACACATTATATGACTTATTTTTCTAAGACCCTAACACTGGCATAACAATGTACTAATTTTTTATTATTGTATTTGTCAATTTGGTTTAGATTTTGAAAAATATTTAAATTATATAATATATTTATGAATTTGGTTTGAACTTTAGATAATATTTAAATTATGTTATGCATTTATAGATGTTGTTTGAATAATATTTAAATTATGTAATTAATTTGGTAAGTTTCTTTAATGATAAATTAGGTTTAAATGTTTTTTTTAATTTTTTGTTAAAAATGGACATGTAAAAAAAATTTATGCAAGTCAGTCCGTTTAGGCCTGCGAGTTCATGTGAGGCAAGTCGGACTAATTTTTTTTCAACCAATTTAAATGTAAGTAATTTTGACTAGCCTCATTTAACTCGCGATGAGTCGCGGGTGGGTTTAAACTAGCCAGACCGGCCCATTTGACAACCCTAGTAGAAACCTATCTTTACTTAGTATTGAAGTGTTTCGTTTAGCATAAACGTTTCTCAAATTAGAACCGTTTCTTGTATTAGAAACGTTTCTTTAGAAATGCTTTTGGGAGTGAAACGTTCAATATTGAAGAAACGTTTTTGCGGATGAGAGAAACGTATCTGCTAGGAAAAATGCAGAAAACGTTTCTGCAAAAGAGAAACATTCCGGAACGTTTCTTTGGTGTTCAATATCTGAGCTGCCGGACTCAAGTTAGTTACAGCTTCAAAAGTTGAAACATTTTTTTTTATGGGACTGGAAAGGATGCTATAAGCCAATAATATGGTTCGCCCCACGTCCTTTCAATTATAATTTTAAATTATAGTTGTAATTGTAAATATGATTACTATAATTATAAAAATTAAAGATAATTATAAAAAATATAAAAATTGGAGACAATTATAAAAAAAAAATATAATTGAGGTAATTATAATTGCAGCTGCATATGCTCTACAACCACAATTACAATTGCAAAATGCAATTTAAAAAAAGGATGTTAATTAAAGCACATGCATTATTCTTCCTAGTCATGTATATATGACAATATATTTTTCTGCTCTGAGAAGCCCAGGTCGTTGCCACCCTTTCCTGCTCATGAGCCTAACTACTTTCAAAACATATGATTCAAAATTTACAATACAAAATTATTATTCTTACACTTTAATTCTATATTTTTTATTGTCCACTTGCTTTGAATGATAATAAAAAAAAATTAAATTTTTTTATTTTTTTTTCTTTCTTTTTATCATAAAAAATAAATATATGAAAAAAAGTGTAATATTAAAATGTAAAAATAACGCAATTGAATACAATTAGAGGTCCGTTATTTACGTAACACGTAACACTGTTTATGGCCAGAAGATATCAAAAGAAAGTCCACTCTCTAATTAACTACCAGAGTGGCGCATCTATACTAGATATAGTTCATAGTTGCATCTGACCAGAACCCAAAAGAAGTTCTTAATATATATATATATATACACACGAATACGAGACATAGGTAAAGTGGAATTTGGAGATTAATACAGCAGAGCATGATCTGAGAACGTACTCACGTAGTATGCGCTGGAGTTGACCATCGTGAACGGCATGAGATGCCAAATTAAAGTGGTTACAAGTTGGAAACACTTACGCTGATTGAAGAAAAGGAAACGAATTGAAGAGAGTTGAGTTGCTAAAACAAAAAAAATTAGATACGCTAACGCTGGAGCGCGGCAGATTTTGAAACAGCTTCTTGTTCTGATAGCAATAGCTCAGCATGACTTGTGGCGAAGAGAGAGACAAGCAGAATATAGGATACTTCAGGTGTGCTTGTTGGTGGATATATATATCTATATATATATACGTACTTGAAAACTGCTCTAGCTAAATTAACTACCACGCAGCCCAAATTAAAGATTCAGGGAAAAAAAAATTAAACTGAAGAATGCCACAACTTCAAGTCCTGTAGAATTGATCCTTATATAACTAAATTTCTTTCTACCAAAAAAAAAATGAAAAGATAGCATATATGCACTTTATAAGTGTGCGTATGTATGAATGTATATGCACAGTTACATACAGTGGAGATCAGAGAGACACGTGGAATGGTTAATTAAATTCCCGAAAAAAGAAAGGATAAAGGTAAAAACCAAAACGATTATGATGTATTACTTTAATTATTATAGATTTGGCCTAGCTGCTGTCTTCGTCAGCCCCAACTATATATAAATCCATCTGACAATGCGTAAGCGAACCTGAACTTGAAGTGCTAGCTTCCTTATCTATAACTTTGGTGGGAAGCACACATTATATCAAAGTTCAAAGAATTAATAGGCTTATTAGTGAAGCTGTACGTCACACATCCATCCAACTTGGGATCGTACTAGTTCTCTCTCTCTCTCACTTTTCTTCGGTTGCAACAAAAGATTCCAACACCAAATGTCTGAGTAAATATAATTAGATTACTTTGGACGCTAACTCCTGATTAAAACTAAATAAATCTCGCCCAACACTAGTCCTCTATCCGCTGTTGATGCCGATGTTCACAACATGTAGCCATAAATATCTAAACGTCATTATAATAACAAGTACCATAATGATCAAATGAGGTCACAAACCATTTTTTATGCCCCAAATATTACATTACTATTGATCACGATCTGTTAATGATTGAGGGTGTGAATAGAAACAAAAGGTACTAACTTTCGAACCACGAACAAAGTATTTGAGTGGGTGTTTATCTTATTTAAATAAATTTTTATTTATTTTTTATTTAATATTTATATAATTTTTTAAACGTGATTTTAATTTTAAAATTTTGTTTAATTTAAAATAATTATTTTTTATTTTTAAATTAAATGTAATTTTTTTTAAACATAAACTATTTTATTTAAACTCACTTTTAATTAAAATTAAATTTATAAAATATAATTAATCCAAACCCACACTAAAAAAACAACAGCTTTCGTTATGTTGCAAGCCAAAAGGACCTTTTTCAAAAGTTTTAGCTGTGTAGAGCTAGCATACATATATCTCTATCATCCTGTGTAGCTCTGGCTCCTGCACAATTATGATCAGAGAACTCTATTTTGGAAGTCATATAGCCGCATCTTTTCATCTATATATGATTATGTGGGTGTTCTTACTTAGAGGTTGGTAATTAATTTTGTTTTGCATATCTTAAGGCCTAGAGTTCAATCAATTTGGCTAGCTACTGTAGCACTAGATTTGAGTTTGTTTACTGAAAATTTCCCTTTGTCTTTTGGCTAATATGGGGCTTTTCTAGTATCGGATCATGTGCCTTTTTAATCACATGGATTAGTGGTTATTGCATGATTAAGAGCATAATCCAATAAAATGGCTCAAAGAAATAGAGGATTTGAGATCCATTAGCCGATTAGGAGTAAAATATAGAAGAGGTTGAGTACAAATTAAAACTACAGAATCTGATGGTTTATCAGCGATGAGCCAGTAGGAATAAAAGCGACAATAAAAAAATGTGAAGAATCAAAGTTAGAGAGCATTTCAACTCTTTTATGGAATGGGTAGAGAATATATTTTGACAATAAAGCAGAAAAAAAATGAAGCATCAAGGTGGAAATTAAACGATGCCAAAGGCAAAAGGTATTCCTATTTTGATCCGAAACCCTTTTATTTGCCGGGTGTATTGCCATATATATATTTGAAGAAAACTAACTAATCAATCAAGGTACATAGAATATGGAATCAGCTGCGCCACAAGGACACAAAGAATATATAAAAATTTCTATCCTAAAATCAAAATATTGAGGTTAGTTATATTCTAGCTCGCATGAAGCATATATGTATATATATTTATAAGGTACCCTATCCTATTTTAAGTACAAATTAAATCCATGCTTAAACGATACCAGGTGCCAATATGCTGAAAAGACTCAACTAGTAGTACCAAAACCCCTAATGAATCAAACAAAGATTATGTTCTTTAGGGATAAGGAGAGAAAAAAATTGTTGAATATATATATATATAAATTCATTATAATCATCAATTAATTAATCAAGTAAAAATAATTTTAATTATTAATTTATTATAATTATAAACTAATTAGATAAATACAAATTTTTATAAAAAATAAAATATGTTGAAAGCACCATAACTATAACAACTTTAATATGCTTTTATAATTTTAATTTTAAATATGTTGAAATAATTTCGATAATTCCTGTAGAAGCTCAGAGTATTTGAAAGCATTTATAATTACATAGTATGGTTATTAAAAAAAATTTATTTTACAGTTTTTCTCTTTTTTTATTTATATTTAAGTACTTAATAATAAATTTTTAAAATTAGAAAAATTAGAGATAAAAGAGGAGAATGCTCTATATCATAGTATAGATAGATTATATACATCAATCTATACATGAAAGAATTTAGATGAAGTTGACATTCAAAAGGGGGAAAATGTTAAGGAGACCACCAGCGATCCAATTGGAAAAGAGAATAGATTATAAGAAAGATTTTATGGAAAGGAGGGGAGGATATATAAATATGAAACAGAGGGGCAGGTTGTACTTGGAAGCAGAACATATATAAGCCTAAGCACACTGCCTCCAATCCAAAAAGAAGTTTTTCTTTTTTAATTAGTAATCCTACTGATAAAAGAAGATTTTGATGATATATTAAAAGGAACTAAAAATTTGTGCTGTTGCAGATATTGATTGACGCTTCTTCTCTCTAATTTGGATATAGTACTGAACTTTTACCCCATATATCTCATGAATACCAGGATTCCACTAACAAATAATGGATGTCCTTTGATTGTAGTGGTCATTATATGCTTAACCACACACAGATTAAAAAAAAAATTAAAGAATGTGAAGACATTTATGCTATGTTTAGATTGGAGGTTATGGAGGGAAAATGAGAGAAGAAAGAGATTTATTATAAGTCTCTCCTTTGTTTGGAAGTTTTATAAAAGAATAAGAAGAAAATGAGAATTTTTAAGTAATTTTTCTCAAAATCTTCTCTTATTAATTTTTATAAATATTTTAAAGTGTTTCTAATTTAGAGGACTTTAAAAGATTTAAAATATTCAAATAAGAGAAGAAGATTTGTGTAATTAGTCTTTTCTTATTTTCCCTCTATAATCCCCTGTCCAAGCATAGTATTAGAGTGGTACATAAAAGAAGATATTATATACAATGTGCTATGAAAATTAAAAAAAAAAACCATCAAACATGGTCTTCTATACGTAGTTTGAGTGCTCCATATATCTACAGGGTGAATGGATATGGAAGTTGTGGAAGAAGAAGTGTCTAACTAGCCCAAGTGAGGATTCAGAAATGCATGGGTGGGGCTTAAGTGAGTGGTACGATGAGTCCTTTTACAAACGTATGTTGTTGGACATGCACCCCATTAGAAATTGGTCACTTCCTCACTAGCAAACAAGTGCAAGTGCGCCCACTGCCCACCCCCCGCCCTCCTCTAAACGTCATCAGTTTGCCAACGGTGTTAATTTACTTGATCGGTCTTTCGTTCATGACTCGTTATAATTTGAGTTCAATTTTTAATTTTTTTTATTAATGAATCATTTATAAATATTTCTATAAGTATTTGATAAGATTGGAGACATACCTTAACCTTAAACTGGAATAAGTATTTTCCTCAACTTAAATTTTTTATTTACCAAAAAAAAAGTCCTCATTTTTGTTTTCTTCCTTTACATGATTACATCATATATAATAGTTGGAGTACACTATATGTACTAGTTAAGTTATGTGATGTCTAATTATTATCTTGATATTACACTTAAAATTCAAATAACTATATAAATATGATCATGTCATTAATATTTTTACTTGTTAATTTAAAAATAATGTTAGATGTTAATATCAATATAAATTAATGAAATAAAAAATATTCTTAAATTAATGTACAATTTTATGTGAATATTATGTATATGATGTAAATTTTTAATTTGATAGAAAAAAGTACATTTATGCAAGATTGAAGGCGGCAATGCCAATGCCTTGTGGCTGTAACAAGAGGGCCATGCCGGTGGACAAGCAATCGCTACGGTGCTAGTGATAGTGGTGTGCAGTGTGCACTACAAATCAGAATCTTGTACATTTAGATCGAGTTAAAACCCTCCTCAATTAGCCGCTTAAGTTGACTACTTGAGACATGAAGTGACACTGATGACACCATCATCAACAACACTGAATCTACTTGTGTCCAATACCACGGTGTTAGATGAAAGTAGGATTGTAAAATGGAACCAATCAGCTTGTGAGTTCCTTTTGAGTTGATTTATTAATAATTCAACAAACTATATTCATCAAATAGTATATATTTAAAATGAAATTTACAAACTTAATTTTGCATCAACTTAATTTTACAAATGATCAAAAATGAGTTTGCATAATCATAAATTTATATTAGAAAACATTTACCAAAAAAGTAATTTTAAGAGATAATTTTGCTATCAATGTAAATAGCTAACACAAAAACAATTGAAATCCACTACATTGCAAACGGGAGTTTGAAGTTGTAACAGAGAAAAAACGAACATAGAATCAAACATGTGAAAAACTTTACAAACTCACCTTTTGGGTGGCTGAAGTTTGGAGCTTGTCAACGTAAAACCAAACATAACCTTAAGCAATTGGCGAGTTAATAGTGAGTCGACTCGGAACTAAAAAAATAGTTTCATTATCTTATCAAGCCGAGCATGAACTAAACCTGATTTGGCTGATTGCAGACTCACAGTCCTGACACTCATTTATTGGAGCTTTTGGCTAGTGATATTTTAATAATTTTATAGCCAATAAGATATGTATTTAAAAAAAAAAAAAAGCACTAAGGCATAGTTCGCGGCGGTCCTAAAAAACGAAAAACAAAAACTGACAAATGGAGAATTTGTAGTCCCAAAATAAACAAACAGGAGGGCTAACAAAAATGATGGCTGATTGTGATTGTGTTTATTGCGCGAACAAATTTGGGAAAATGGCACCCACCAATTCACATTATCCCTTTGCCTATGATTACAATTAGGACTACAGCACCTAAAGCGCCTCGGCGGCCATATTTACCGTTGCCAGACACAGAACACAGACTGTTCATATTGGGAAACACCTAGACCCACTATTTCAATATTACATACTTCATTGCATATATCAAATTATTCAATTATTTAATTATATACTTAATCTTATCTAATTTTTATGAAATTTAGCATGTGTTGTTTGAATAATAATTTTTTCATTTAACCTTTCATTTGATAAAAATTAATTTTATGTAAATATATCAAATTTTATATTAATATCAATTAATCATCGCCTATCATTTATAATATTATCACCATTTTTTTTTGTTTTTCAGATTATTCCTTTAATTATTGGGTGAGAAATTAATTTTTTAAAATATTGTTAAGTATCAAAGTAAGAATCCCTCCCAAAGATATTTATCTCATGCAAAATCGAACCTCTAATACTATCACCGTATATGTTATTGTCTCTTCAATTTCTTTTTATTTTTGAATATTATTTCTAATGCTTTTGGTTAATTTTTTTCAAATGTTATTCGTTTTATATTTTTAAGTAAAGTAATATGACTTTTAAATTTAATTTTTGTTTCTCTCAAAATTATTTCCTCTATTTTCATTTATTTTAAAAAAAAAAGTGGCAATGAAGGGAATCAATTTAACATTTAAAGACTTGCAAATGAAAAGGTAAACCAACGTAGGAATCAGTAAAAGTGAGAGGAAGAAGCCAAAGAGCTTTGACTCAAATAGTAAAATTATGTTATGTATCCTAAAGGTCTTAGTTCCGTTTCTTTTGAAATTTTTCATTGTTAAGAAAAATGAAAATATCACTGTAAGTATAAACCGAAACTTGTAATATGTTCTACCTTTAAAATATAAGATATGAAAATTGAAACTTATAATATGTCCTAATCTTATAATAAAAATGATAGAAATTGAGTCTTTCTTTTATCATTTTCATTTATGCATTTGTACTTGAACAAAATCTATAGATATATCTGACTTGAATATATTATTGTTCATCAGTCTCGTCAGACAACAAAGGAAAGCTAAGCTATAGTCTATCAAAAATTGAAAACCCCCAACAAGAATTTGCAATGGAACAATGCTATATGACCATCATTTGGGAGGTTATGATATATGGAAGGGATAATTCATCGGAATGTAATCTTCAACCATACTCGTGCAGCAAAGCAAAGGAAATGACTGCCAGTTGCATCTAATCAGAAATTTCCTCGCTCGTTACTCTGAAACAAGAGTGAAGGATGAACAGTTATTGGACAATAAGAGCAATGGAGAAAAAGACCCTTGGTTTGGTTTCATCAATAATTGAGACTCTCTATAAATGACGATGAAATCAGAGATCCAAATGATGAAACAAAAGGAAAGCCGCAATCGCTTTGTTTTCACTTTGCCCACATTGCTTATTCTCTTTTATCCCAAGTTGATGATTGTGGTTACTTTCATTATGCAAACATCCAATCATACAGCATAGTGCGCATTCACTATGTCTATGGCCTTTGGACAGGACCCCAGAACCCACATCGGAAGGTGGCTCTCCTGAAACGGATGGAGTTTTTCTTTTTTTTTTTTTAATAGGAAAATGCGTACAAACTTCTTTAATTTTAAATAATTTTTAAATAATTATCATAAATTATGAAATATTTTTATTAAGTTCTTAAACTCAATCTTTGTTATGATAGATTCTTTTATTTAATATCAATTAAGTTTTTAATAACAGTTTTTTTTTACCTGACTAGCATGTATTTATAAACTCAAATTAATAATTTTAAAATAATTTTTTATTTCTTTATTTTTATTTTTAGATATTTTTAGACATAATTTTTATTTTTAATGAAATACTTACAAATAAAAATTAAAAAATTAAAAATAATTTTAAAATTACTAGTTTAAGATTAAAGATACATACTAATCACGTGAAAAAGACTGTCATTAAAATTTTGACTGAAATTAGATAAAAAAATCTATTATAACAAATTATTAAATTTTTAGAGATTTGAAATAAATATTTCATAATTTACAGTAATTATTTATAAATCACTCAAAGTTAAGAGAGATTGCATATATTTTTTCTTTTAAATTATTGAATTTAGGGATTTGAAATGAATATTTCATAATTTACGGTTATTTGTAAATCACTCATAGAGATTACATGTATTTTTTCTTTATTTTCTTTATTTTTACCAACATATGTGAAAATATTACATCACCCCGCGAGAGACATACCTTTCTGGATGCATTATTAGTAGTCGAGGAGGAGATTTAATTAATATTACCGTGATCTCTTTCGTGCTTGTACATTATATTCTAGAAAAGCATATTATGAACACTGTAGCTCTTTGTTTTCTTGTACCCCAGTCCTTTATGCAATTTGTCTCCAAATGACATCATCCTGTCTCCATTGGCCACAAACATATGCTCTCATTATGAGTTTGTTGAGATTAAATTTTGTAACCTTAATGTTGAATGAAATCAATTTTATAAATTTAATTTTTAGTAAAAGGGTATAATATAATTTATATTATTAAAATTTATTTTAATATTAAATTATTTCATAATTTTTTTTAAACTAAACTCATTAAACTTTAGTTTGACTTAAAAATATTAATATTTTAATTAAATGAAATGGAAGTTAATATTTAGTTTTAAGTTATAACAAATTTAAAGAAGTTTAGTGAGATTAAAAAAATTTTAAAAAATAATTTGATACATAAATAAACTTTAAAAGTATATATTGTATTTGACCTCATAAGATTTTTAATTAAATGGTCATGTGATATGTACGTAGGGGTAACTTTTATTTTATTTAACAGTAAAATTAACGATTTCAAATCAAACTAAAGTTTAAAAGAATTTAGTGTGACAAAAAAAATTCAAAAGAATAATTTGATATCAAGATAAATTTTAAGAATACAAATTATATTTTACTCTTAGTAAAAATTAATACGAGTGAAGTAATTTATATTTAAAAAGAAATCACGTGAACACAAAAATAAGAACTAATTACTTTAAGTTAAATAAATTTTTTAGATTAGAATCACATTTATAAAATTATACAAATATCAAAATAAATAAAAAACACATTTTGAGTCCCAAAAAACTTATTTGGAAAATGAGAGTACTGAATACGTATCTGCCCCAACATTACAATGATAAAAGTAATGTGAGATTAAAGAAAACAGAGTGCTCCACTTGTTCTCAGCCCGTAACTTTAATAGGTTTTCAACAAAACGAGAATTTTCATATAATGAATACGATACCAGTCATTTATTTTCCCCCATTGATAAGTTCAAACTAATTAGAAGTCATCATCAATGTATCTTTCAAAGAGATTAATTTTTATTTTCTTGAACCCCACTCTTTTATAAAAAAAAAAATTTATTTTTTTAACGTAATTTAAGGTTTTCAAATAAAAAAATAAAAGAGCTTAAATTTATATTTTCTAAAAAAAAATTACATGACAGTGTAATATATCTTATATGCACACACAATTGAAAAGTATTAATATATACGAGATATTTATATAATAAAAATAAATTATGTTTTTAAATATAAAAATTATGATTTAATTTTTAAAAGTTATATTTTAACATGAGAAAATTATTAATTCTATGAGACTCCTACGGTGATACTCTCGATTCATACCAACAACAAGAAAAACACTGGCAATGTGGGAAAATTAAAAGGAAACTGAACTGCAAAAAACTAGCATTATTTTAAATGATACTTAACTTATAAACTCATAAATTACACCGGAATAATAACTAATTTAGCCTAAACAAGTTTGAAGGGTGTCCTATGTTCATTACAGTAATTAAATATGTATTTAAATTAATTTATTTTATATTTAAAATAATTCATAATTAAAAATTTTTTAGAGAGTTTTTTATAAAAAAAAGTAATTTTTTTAAATTAAATTATTCTCAAATATATATTAAATAGTATTTAAATTAACTTATTTTATAATTAAAATAATTTATAATTAAAATTTTATTAAAAAAACTTTTAAATTTCGTTATTCTGTCCTTAATTTTATCCATCTGTATCACCAGTAACTAATGATTGGAGGGAGAAGGTTTAAGACAGATAATTTGAATCTGAGTCCGGCACCGTGACCCAGTTAGAAAAAGCGAAGAACCCACTTTCTCTCTCTTCTCTCTTCATTTTGGTGATTTTTGGCCATTATAAATACCCTGCCTCCCCCATCCTTGTCTTTCAAGCTCTCATTGTTCACAGCCTTCTTACTCGACACCTGCTTCTTCCCCCCCCCCCCCCCCCAAAAGTAAAAGCCGACACCAGAGATAGAGAGAGAGAGAGAGAGAGAGAGAGAGAGAAGAGAAACAATTGCGGCAAAAGCAAAATGAGAACTCTTTCCGCCTCTCAGGTAAACCCACGCACGACCACAGCTTCATTGGCACCCACCGTCACCGTCGCGGCATCACCGGCAACTGCTCAGCACTCGCCGTGGGACTCTCCAGTCCCCTACCTGTTCGGAGGACTCGCCGCGATGCTGGGCCTGATAGCGTTTGCGCTATTGATCCTGGCCTGCTCTTACTGGAAGCTTTCGGGCCAGTTGCAGAGCGAAGAAGGTGAAAACAGAGACTTGGAGAAAGAGGGTGAGTCTGAAAAGACGGAACCAGTCAAGGTGTTCGAGGAAAAGATCCTGGTCATTATGGCCGGAGACGAGAATCCAACGTTCTTGGCCACCCCTGTCTGCGCCAAGTCCTCTTCTTTTGGCGGCGGAATTGGTAAGGATTTTGACGGACACGTCGGAAATCATGGAAACTGCGACAAGTCAGAGAAAGAAGTGGACAACAACCACGTAGAAGCTCGAGCTACTAGTGCACAAGAAAACGAAGGCACCCAAGAAACCCAGCAACAAGAACAACGAAGCCAGTGAGGAAGTTGGCTCCTTAATTTCTTTCTCCCGTTGGTTGGTTCTGTCTAGTCTAGATTTGAGAAAGAGGGAATGACAGAGTGAAATCTTTCTGTGTTTTTTTCTCATCATTCCCTCTTCTTCTTTTTGGTCAATTTTGTGGGTTTTGGGTTTTGGACCTTATTGGTCTTCTTCCATGGTTCGGGAAGTGTAAATTGAAGCTGAGACGATTTAGAATTGAGGGAGTTTCCTTTCAATCTAAGGACAGCCAGATTTCGCATCCTGTGTGTCACTCGTAGAGTTCGGTTAGAAACAGAATACATATATTTAGTTACTGGATTTCATATTCTTAAATTACAGTATTGAGATTGAGAAGCAAACAATTATGAGGAGCTGAGATGTGAGTAAATATGATTTGAACGAAATTGATTTTATAAATTTTATTTTTTATTAAAATTAAATTTAAGTGAAATGGTTTATATTTATTAAAAAATTATGTTTAATTTAAAAATAAAAAATAATTATTTTATATTAAATGAATTTTTACAAATAAAATTACGTATAAAATGATGTAAATTTAAAATAAATAAAATAAAAAATAAATAAAAACTGATTTAAATTTTTAAAAATTAATTTAGATAAAACAAATACTCACTCAAATATACTTAAAAATAGTATTTAAGCATGGATTATGACTCTATGTGCAGGCCAACCTAAAGCACAAAATCGCTACATCTCGCACATCATTTGTTTGTCTGCGGAAAACCAAAGATGACGCCGTAATTGATGGTGCTTTTTGGTTTTTACTTTTTATGCTACACTAATTATGTTATTTAAAAATGATAAATTGATTACGTATTTATCTTTTAATTTTTAATTTTTTGAGTATTTAAACTCATACGTCAATTCAATTAAAGCATGACACGTTTCACAAAAATTAAATATGTATCACCAATTGTACTACTTAATTTATGATAATCAAAATATAAATAATTGAGTGGTTATGAAGACACATAAGATACAGTTGACATTATCAGATAACGCATTATAAAAATATTATCTTACGGCCAATATAGTTCAAAATCTCTAAAGAATTTCTCAATTCGGCATTTTCTAGGGAAGCAGCATGGAGCACGCGCAAGCTTCTTGTTCGATAACATAGCATAGCATAAGCAATGAGTTGTTCGTCAAACATATTTACAAATGATAGATCTCTTTTTATATATAAAAAAAAAAGTCTAAAACGTGATGTAAGAAGGTGAAAATAGGGTTTTAAAGTGACCTGAATGAAATTTAATTTCATGATCAAACAAGTTTTCAAAAAAAAAAAATTGATGCCACCTAACTTAAGATTCTCAGGCACAAATGAGATATTTCAAATCAAAGAAAAAGCTTATAAAACAGAAATACAATGAATCTATATATCTATATATATAAAGAAAGAGTCTAGTAAGAAAACAAAATACTAAAATGAGACAATATGACACTCTGAGATGTTAGCTATGTGTCCCTCATTCTAATAAATATAATTAATATTGCTCTTAATATGAAAAATAAATAAATAAATAAATAAAATTAATTTATATAAAACATAATTGATGTAATGTGATTACTTGTAATATGAAAAAAGTTAAATATAAATTAACTTATCTATATAATAATTTTAATAAATTCATTCACTAAGAAATTTACTAAAAATTTCTGCATGACACAAGTGTTGTTTTAATATATTTTAAAAAGAAAAGATGGAAAAGGTACACTAAGGTTATAATTGAGAGTTTGGAGGGAATGGAAAGGAAATGAATTTAAAGAAAATAAAGAGAAAAGAAAAGAAAGAAAAATAAAAAGTAAATTAATAAATTATCCTTCTTTTGTTTATATGTTTTAAATCCTCTAAAATTTTTTAAATTGGAAGAACTTTAAAATATTTACAAAAATTATTAACAAAGAGTTTTGAAAGATAACTTAAAAATTTTTATTTTCATTCTTTTTCTTTTTAAAATTTTTAAATAAGGAAAAGGCTGATGATAAACCCCACCCTTCTTTCATTTTTCCTCCATCTAAATATAGCATAAAAACTCTAAAAGTAAATTGATCAATTGATGATGATATTGTTTTAAAGGTCAACGAGAATTGGTTCAACATATAAAACTAAATTATATATTTTTTAAAGGTATTGAATTCGATTCTTGCTTTTTAAGAATTGTAAGTAGATATCTTAAAATAGAAATTGTAAAATGTCCTTTAGCAAAAGCCTAATATGATGCTTACTCTTTTACTCTATCCTTATTCCTTGCGGTTGTAAGTCCATATATCAGTTAAGAAATTCAGATTAAAGGCCTTGTACAGAAATCTACTGTCCCTGTATGTTTGTTCGATCTTTTTTTTCCTTTTTTGGTGACCATTATCTCAATGGGGATAAATCATTTCGATAGACGTAGCTTTTATAGATTTCCTTTGCCAGGCTCTAACACCGTAGCTTTATAGATTGGACATGTTTATGCATTCTCCTATATGAATTTTTCATATAAGTATGTTATACGAAAAGATAACTAATATAAAGATTTTGTACAAAACTCTACATCTCTAAATAAAGTTTCACAAATGTTATTTTATATAAATATTTCTGTATTCTTTTTTTTAATTTCTATAATAACGACACAAATTTTAATTTATGACATTTTATAAATTGTTCAAATTCTTCATGGTAACTGACTTCTACTGGTTTGTGTTCATCTCTCTACTCATGTATATAATGTCATATAAAAAATTCAAATGAGAGTATTTAAATTTAAATCCGTTTATGCTATGCTACACAGGTTTTAGGGTATTGTGAGGTATTTGTAGGAGTCTAGGAGAAACCTCACTACTCAACCTTTATACTATAAGACAGGAAGCAGATATATGCTTACTTTTTTATTCTTTGCTTTGATGTATTATGGCATCCACTTATCCTCCGTCCACATCCAATACATAATTTACTTGGGATAAGGTGAAAACAACTAAGTATTAACATAGTAAAAGTAAGTTACGCTTCTAATCATAAAAATTATGATTCAATTCTTAAGAACTCCATCTCATGAAAATGGCCATTATTCTCGACTCGAAAAAATTAAACTTATAAAAAAATTTAAACGGATCGAACTCTATGAAAACACTCTTGATTTATCAAAAAAAATATTAAAAAATCACAAAACCTTTTTTAAAGGTACCTTTGGATAAAAGGATTTAAAAAAAAAGAAAGAAGAATACTAGTTTATTTTTAAATTAAAAAAATTATAAAACATTCATAACAATTAGTTAGTTAAAATTGAAAATTAATAGGAATAAGTAGGAGCATAAGGCATTTGTACATATAAGAGTGTGATAATATGCGGTTGCCTTAATGGCTGGATGAAAGTGAAGGAAGGGGATAAACAGATAGTACTGGAATTAAAGAAGACAGACTCAGAGTGTGCATGTGGCATGGTATAAACAAGAGAAACGACGTTTTTGTGCTTGAAATGGACAAGCTTCTGAATAGATTCGATACTTCATTGCCTCCAAATAAAGGCATGCCATATCATTTGCTTATGAGTTGGTCCTATTCCTATAAAGGATACTTGGATAACGAACGCTTGGCCTTAAAAGAACCAATGAACCCCAGTAAAAATGTAAAAGAGACATGGCCATATAGAGGAGGAGAATTAGCTGTATGATTTTCATAATGATAGGGATGGCATTTTCAAGGAAGGTTTTTGTACCCACGTTAAGGGGTTTAGGAGCCAGTCAGGGCACACGTTAACAAAATTTAATTTTTTTTTATATTTTTTTTAATTTTAAATTAAAAAACTGTTTTAATTTCTCAGAATTTTTTTTCTTCTCATTTTGATGTCTTACTGAGATACTTGCTTTCGTTTTCATGCCTGTAATTATTTTCTATCATTTATTATCTACTAAAACAATCAGTGTTAAGTTTCATCGAGTAGGTCAAATGAAGAATTATCCAACACTACGTTGGGCCCATATTAGACGCGATGATTACCCAAATCAGTGGACCACTTCTCCATTACAGTGTTATCATAATTCCATTTTTGTTTTTGTCAAAGTCTGTTTTCTCCAGCAGCCTAGCCCAAACTTGAGGCTACTTTTTTTTTTGACGTGGAAACCGAGGGTTGTTTAAACTTACAAATTCTATGCAGTTGACCCAAAAAAAAAAATCAAAAACTCCAACCCTATGCACTTTTAATTTACTTTCGCCTATTTTTTGGGCTTCGTCTAGGAATGGGGGAGAAGCAGAAGTTCTGAAATGAAATGAACTTGTATTAGACCCATTCCGTAGATGATACAAAATTTACAACACTACTATACAATAGAAATTCCTTTTCATATACTGAACTCCTATTGTAGTCAATCAAAAATTATGTTGATATTATTTTAATCTTTTAAAAACTATTGACATTAATTTAATCTTTAAATTATAAAATGTGACATGAAAATTATTTTTCTGTATATGAATAAAGACTAAATTATAATGTTAATTTTGTATTGCTGAGAGACTAAATTAATTATATTTTTGATGATTGGGGTATTAAATTAATATTAATTTTTTTAAAAAATTAAAATAATATCAGTTTTCATAATTTAAATACTAAATTGATGTCGACGTTCTTTGAAAGACCAAAGTGATTTCGATATAATTTTTAAAGAAGCAAATTGAAAATTTAGCCTAAATTTTAAAATTCTTAAAGTTTAAAACTTTCAATTATAATTAAAAAGTGAAACTTATTATTTAAACACAAAAATCCTACTTCCAAAAAGGGGTAAATTATTCTCACGTCCCTCAAAGTTTGGACAAATATAATATGATATGTATTGAATTTAACTTTTTATTTTATATATTTAAATTTAATTTATTATCATGTATTATTATTTTATCATAAATTATTAAATTATTTAAAAATATAATTAAAATAATAATTATTTAAAATATTAAATATTAAATAATAATATAATTAAATAATAATATAAAAAAATTTACGCTCGCAATTGAACTAAAATTAAATCTTACTTTTTAGTTTAAGAAAATTACATCGAACTACTTTAGTTTGTGAATTGTGCCATCACTTTCTACTCGTGTAAATAATGTGCTGTTAGATGCACAGAAGTCGTAAAAACATGCCATCCACATGGCTTTTGATGACTCATTTATTTACGAAATATCAAGTTTACCCTCACGCATACTATTGGTCCTAACCTTTATCCTCGTAGACAAATCCTGGTCTCTCTTCAGCCTCATTCTCCATTTCCCCACCCAAATTCATTTGAACCATTGTTGCTTCAATAGATCCAGGATTTACAATTCTTATTTGGACTTCCCTTGTCAACAGTTGATTTCTTCAAAGATATTTGGAGATGGGTATCAATAGAGGAATTGAGGAAGAAAAACATGATAAATTGAAATATCAAAAGCCTAACAAATTTCAGAGACTCTCAGTGTATTAGTGTACCTATTTGTGTCAACATGTTAGTTAAAAGTTAGTTATTTTTTGTTATGGTTGTAACAGATTAGTTCAGTAATCCTGTACATATAAATTCATCCTAAGTTAACAAAATCACCACTTTTCGTTCTCATTCTCTTTTTTGAGCATGGTTCTAATATGGTATTAGTGAAATACAGCTTCTGCTAGTTTTTTTCTGCCATTGTTAGTTTTCTGGCGAGCTTGTTTTCTCTGTCATTGCTTGGTGCTGTTTCTCTGCCATGGATCAAGATTCATCAAATCCATTTTACCTGCATCATTCAGACAGTCCAGGATTGAGCCTTGTTTCTCAACAGCTGACTGGTGATAATTACAATTCATGGAGCAAAGCCATGAAAGTGGCTCTGCAAGTGAAGAACAAGTTATGCTTCATTGATGGATCTCTTCCCAAACCTGATGAAGAAGCTCCTGAATTTCGAGCATGGGCTCGCAGCAACAACATTGTCGTTGCTTGGCTTTTCAATTCTGTGGCCAAGGAGATCGCTCCCAGCATCATGTGTACAGAGATAGCTGCAGAGATTTGGCAAGATCTGCGGCAGCGTTTCCAGCAAGAAAATGGTCCTCGTGTTTTCAACTCGGCAAGGAACTCGTGTCTATCTCAGGGAAGTAAGACTGTCAGTCAGTATTTTAACAGATCAAAGCAGTTTGGGATGAGTTGAATGATTACAAACCTATTTGTGCTTGTACTTGTGGTGGCATAAAACCATTGTCGGATTATTTTTCTTAATGGGACTGAATGATTCTTTTACTCATGTCCGGGGCCAAATCCTCATGATGGATCCCATGCTTTAGTGCTTCAGGAGGAGAAACAAAAACAAGTTACTTCTGCAAATCGTTCCTCTCAAGAAATGCAGTTTGCCTTCGCAGTCAAGACTGAAAGTGCTGACAGTTCAAAGGGAAAGCAGCAAAAGAAAGATAGGCCTATTTGCGCCCATTGTGGAATTGCTGGTCACACAATTGACAAATGCTTCAAGCAGCATGGCTACCCACCAGGCTATAAGCCCAAGGGCAAGCAACAGTCCAAGGTTGCTGTGAACCAAGTTACAAAACACACAGCAAACATTCAGCTTGGAGATTCTGTACCCCCTTTGACATGTGCACAATGTCAACAGCTAATGGCTCTTCCTGCATCCCAGATGTCACTTGCATCTAAACCAAATCAGGAGCACTCTGATTCTCCTTCGACTGCAGGTATATCATTATCTACTTCTTCTTCACTCATTTCAAATAATTCTCCACACTGGATTTTAGATTCTGGGGCAACGAATCACATTTGTTCCATTCTTTCATACTTTCTTGACTACAAACCAATGATTAATTCATTTGTTTCTTTGCCTAATCAAGACAAAGTTCCAGTTTTTGGTATTGGTAAAGTTCAACTATCAAATTCCATAATTCTTGACCATGTCTTCTACATTCCAAATTTTCAGTTCAATATTATCTCTGTCAGCTACTTGCTACAAAATTCTGATATTTCAATTCTTTTCTGACCAATCTTTTGTCATTCAGGACAACAAGTCTTCGAAGATGATTGGCAAGGGTAGTCTCCATGGTGGACTCTACACCTAGAAGGCCTCACTTCCTCCTTTTATCAATTCATCTGTACAAACGAATAATGCACAATACTCCAGTATAGTGCCATATTCTGTTTGGCATTCTAGATTAGGACACATATCTCCAAAGACGTTTCTTTTCTTAAAGAATAAATATCATTTCACTTCACTAGACTCATGTTTGTCATGTTTGTCCATTAGCTAAGCAACGTAGATTGTCATTCCAATCACATAATCACCTTTCTTCTGCTCCATTTGATTTACTGCATTGTGACATTTGGGGTCCATATCATGAGCCAACATTTGAAAGCAACAGGTTCTTCTTAACCATAGTAGATGATTGTACAAGATTTCCTTGGACTTTTCTACTGAGACATAAATCTGAGGCACCCAACATTATTATGCAATTCTGTGCTTATGTTGAAACTCAATTTTTTGTCGTTATTAAAGCTATTAGAACAAATAATGCTAAGGAGTTGGCACTCACTGAGTTTCTAGCCAAGAAAAGGAACACTCCATCAGTTTTCATGTGTGGAGAGACCAGAACAAAACTCAGTTGTGGAAAGAAAGCATCAACACCTGCTGAATGTGACCAGGGCACTATATTTCCAATCTCGGGTTCCACTGTCATTTTGGGGATTATGTGTTGCTGCTGCAACTTTCCTAATCAACAGGGTTCCATCACCTATCATTAATAATTGCTCTCCTTTTGAGCTGCTGTATAAGAAAGCTCCTGAATATCAGTCATTGAGAGTCTTTGGATGCTTGACATTTGCTTTAACCTTACCCTCAAAGAGAGATAAGATGACTGCAAGAGCAGTTCCAGCAGTGTTTGTTGGATATCCAAAAGGTGTCAAAGGCTACTACTTATACAGCATACAAGAGAAGAGATTTTTTATATCAAGGGATGTCATTTTCTATGAACAAACCTTTCCATTTCATGCTGCAACATCCAGCTTAGATAGGCCAGATCCATTCCCTGACCTTCTTGTTCCATTGCCTCAAATTGATACAGAACAGTACCCAGTGCCTCAGAATCTAATACCTCAGAATCCATTGCCTCCCGCATCAGAAACAACCAATCACCCATCTCTCCCTTTACGCAGATCAACTAGACCTACCAGAACACCAAACTATCTTCAAGATTATCACTGTAATATGTCCAGAAACCATTGTCAATATCCTATTTCCAAATACTTGTCATATGACAGACTATCCGCACCATACAAGCATTACATGATGCAAGTCTCTTCACAAGTAGAACCACAATACTATCATCAAGCTGCAAAGTATCCAGAATGGCAAAAAGCCATGAAAGATGAATTAGATGCCATGGAATCCAACAACACTTGGTCCCTTGTGCAGCTGCCACCGGGTAAACACACCATAGGGCGCAAATGGGTGTACAAAACAAAATATAAGCCGGATGGAACAGTTGAAAGGCTCAAAGCTAGGCTGGTAGCTAAGGGATATACACTGCAAGCTGGTCTTGATTTTATTGAAACATTTTCACCAGTTGCGAAAATTACCTCAGTTCGAATACTTTTAGCTTTGGCAGCTATCAAAGGTTGGACACTAGTCCAATTAGACATTAACAATGCCTTTTTGAATGGTGATCTATTTGAAGAGATTTATATGGAGTTGCCTCTGGGTTATCCAAAGCAGGGGGAGAATGTAGTGTGTAAGCTAAATAAGTCCATTTATGGACTGAAGCAAGCTTCAAGGCAATGGTTTGCCAAGTTTACTGCAGCTGTTTTAGCCCATGGTTTCACACAATCTAAGTGTGATTACTCACTCTTCACAAAAGGCAGTGGTACTAATTTTGTTGTTTTGCTTGTCTATGTAGATGATATAATAATAGCTAGCCCCAATACTGATGCAGTACAATTAGTAAAACATCAGCTGCAGGAACAATTTAAGTTGAAAGACTTGGGATCCCTGAAGTACTTCCTTGGGTTAGAAATAGCTCAATCACCGAAGGGCATTCTGTTATCTCAGAATCATTATACTGTCTCATTGCTGGAAGACACAGGATTTCTTGGTTCCAAGCCAGCTTCGTAGCCAATGGGTCCAACCATTCAGTTGAACAATTACTACAGGAAAGCTGTTGGAAGATAACTTACAGTACAGAAGATTAGTTGGCAGGCTCCTATACTTGACTATTTCTAGTCCTGATATCACCTTTGCAGTACACAAGTTAAGTCAATTTGTATCCAAGCTAAGGGAACCACATCTCCATGCAGTGCATCATCTGCTTCGCTATCTGAAAGGCACACCTGGTCAAGGAGTTTTTTTCTCCACTCAGTCCCAACTAAACCTGAGGGCATACGCGGATGCAGACTGGGCAACTGTCCAGACACAAGGAAGTCCACTACAGGGTTTTGTGTGTTCATAGGTGATTCCCTAGTGTCTTGGAAATCAAAGAAACAGCCTACTGTCTCGAGGTCCTCTGCTGAGGCAGAGTATAGATCATTGGCTGCAGTTGCCAGTGAGCTTACTTGGACACTCAACTCTTGAGAGATTTCAGTGTTACACTTACTTCAGCTATAGTATTTTGTGATAACCAAGCTGCAATACGCATAGCAACGAACCCAGCTTTTCATGAAAGAACCAAACATGTGGAGATTGACTGTCTCTTTGTAAGAGACAAAGTCAATGAAGGACTACTCAAGCTAGTTCATGTTCCCTCTGCACATCAATTGGCAGACTTGTTCACTAAAGCTTTACCTTTGTCTTCATTCAGACATTTGATGTCCAAGTTGGGAGTCCTAAACATTTATCTCCCAACTTGAGGGGGAGTATTAGTGTACATATTTGTGTCAACATGTTATTTAGAAGTTAGTTATTTTTTGCTATGGTTGAAACAGATTAGTTCAGTAATCCTGTACATATAAATTCATGCTAAGTTAATAAAATCACCACTTTTCGTTCTCATTCTCTTTTCTGAGTATGGTTCTAATACACTGGCCACATCGGAATTCAAGTTGAAAATCAAGATGATGCCTCGGTTCTTGCCATGAAAATCAAGATGTAAAATCAACCAGAAGAACAAGAAAGGTCACTATAAATCAGCTGAAAACTTGAAGGGCAAGACCAATTCAACACGACCCAGATGAAGTTTCTCCATGAAAGTACTGAAGAGACCTCAGAATCACAGAAACAAGTCCAGTTAAACCCAGAACCAGGAGAGGAAAAAAAAAGCTGCTAGAGAATAATAAGAGACCCATTTTTTTAAGCCATAAAAATGAACCTGAACGAAGCAATCATTGAAAGCAAGAAGAGTGAGAGCAGGAGCCAAAAGATCACCATGGGAATGAAAATGGAAAGAAAAGAAAAATGGGTACTAGTAATTTCTGTGTTTCCTTTTAAAGTTCAATAATTTATCACTATACCCCTCAAACTCATGAGAGAAACCAACACATAATGGCCCAGATCCCTTGCTTCATCAGGCCAAGCTTCCTAAAATGTAGATCCAAGCTGGGTTATGCTTTGGGGGCTTCTGGAACATTAATTACAATTGGATTGGAAGTTAAATAATGAGGATAATTGGGAAATTTAAAAATGTTTTATACGTAAGTTACCAGCGTCTAATGGTTTGTTTGTCATTTCGTATGTTTGGTATTTCATAGGAGATAAAAAAAGAAGGAATACAATAAAAAAGAACATAAAAGAATGCAAAAAAGAAATGAAAGAGTTATCATTAACTATGTTTATCATTATTCAATAAAAAAAGAAGGAAAGCTTCCTTTCATCTGTTTAGTTTCATCTAAAAATATTGAAAATGCATCTAAATAAATATTAAATTATTTTATTATTTTTTAAAACTCAAAACGTTATGCAGGCTTTTTGTTTTGTTATGCTTTATTATGCTTTGTTTTTAAACACTTTCCTTTTTTCTTAATTCTTTAAATAAGAGAATGATGTAAAAATATGAAAGTTTATAAAAAATTCATTCCGCTAAATGCTTTTATTATTAAATTGATATTAAATAAGAGCTGGACTTAATCCCTAAATCTCTTTTTTTCTTTTTCATTTTAAATATATATCAAATAAAAATTAATACAATGGAGGTTGGTCTAAGACTATAAACAAGAGGAATATTGAATATTTCTCCAAACTTTAAAGAAGACGAGAGTAATTTATCCTTAAAAAAATTGCTCATTGAGGTATACAGAAGTTCGTGCTAACATAAGGTGAATAGAAGCTAAAACAAACATGTTATAAACACTATCGTTTTGATTAATGCATTACGTGAAATTCACATGAGATTCATTGTAATTATAATACGTTGCAATCCCTACTATAGCAATGCATACGATGAACACAAGAAGATTATTTCAATTTTGTATATGTGAATCTTAATCTTTCATTTACTCGGTTCGTTGTTATGCGACCAACTTAGTAAATAAACGTGTGCAGACATGTGCAAACAAAGTTTTGATGTGACGTGAGTATTATCAATTCGAAAACAAACTTTAGTAAAAAAACAATAATAATATTGAACATTGTATTTTATTTTATTTTTTCAAAAAAAAAGTCTTATTTATGACAGAGACTGGGCTAGACTGACAAGCGACGCGGGAAGAAGATGACAAAAAAGTTGCGGATCGCACCGTAAGAGTTGCCCATCTTTATAACCAACAACTAGAAGCACCAGCATCTCATCCTTCATCCCCACCCCAAAATTTGTACACGTTTTATATGGCTGAGGGTTACCCACGTGGCCTTCCTCAGTTGGCCATTCCACAGATCTCCCTGGCCCCACCAGATAACCCTGTTTGGGAGAAATTTTTAAAGAAAATTTTGAGTAAGTTTTACTTATTTTAACGTGATATTTGATATATAAAAATAATAATTTTATTTTATATTTATTTTATAAAATAAAATTTTTTTTATTTATTTATGAAAAATATTATAAAATAATAATTTTATTCATGTCTTATTTTATAACATTAAAAATAAAATATAAAATTTATTTTTTTAAAAAAAGATAAAATTAAAATTTTATATTCTAAAAAATATAATTAAAATTATTTATTCATGATATATTTTTAAAAACTTTATAAATTTATATTTATTATTTTTTTTATATTTTTTAAAAATAAAATATTATTATTTTTATATTTTAATTTATGATATAATTTTTTTAATTAAATTTTATATATTTAATTATTTATTAATATTTTAATTATTAAATATAATTTTTAATCTTAAAATAAATGATATGTCTTTAATTTAAAAATTTATATATTTATATAAATAAAATATTTATTTGATATAATAATATTATTTTAAAAAAATAATATTTATTTTAATTAATTTAAAAAATAAAAAATAAATTAAACATTATTATTAATATTTTAAAAAAATTTATAAAAAATATTTATATTATTTATATTAATTTTAATTTTGTTTTACTGTAATTTTATGTATTAAACAGTAAAATTATTTAAAAAAATATTTTATTTTAAAAATTATTAAATTATTAATTAAAAATTATTATTTTATTTCACTCTATTTTATTTTTATTTTATTTTAATTTTATAAAACTATCATTCTACATATTAAATATATTTTTTAACATATTTATATTTATATAAAGTTATATTATAATTATATTTTTTTTAATATTATAAATATAAATATATCAAAAGATTATTTGAGACTTTTTGAACAGATGAGATAAATAATACTTATTCAAAAAAAAATTTAAAATACATTCAGTTTGCTCAAATTACAATACTTCAAGAATCAAATAACATAACTTTTTAAGTTGAATTAAATATAAAATATTAAATAATAAAATTTATGTTAAATTTCAGTTGGAATACTACGAGACTACTTTATTATTTTTCCCTTGTTTGGGTCGCATAGGATCATCAAGTTCCCTCAGTCCCTCTCCCTCTTCCCCTCTCTCTCGCACGAGTCGCACCCAACTCACCCACCACGCTGCGAAGGGAAAGGCCATGGCGTCCAAGCCCTGCGACTCCTGCAAATCCGCCACCGCCAACCTCTTCTGCCGAGCCGACTCCGCCTTCTTCTGCGTCGGCTGCGACTCCAAGGTCCACGCCACCAACAAGCTCGCCTCCCGTCACGCCCGCGTCTGGGTCTGCGAGGTTTGCGAGCACGCCCCTGCCCACGTCACCTGCAAGGCCGACGCCGCCGCTCTCTGCGTCACCTGCGACCGCGACATCCACTCCGCCAACCCACTAGCCCGCCGCCACGAGCGCGTCCCCGTCACAACCTTCTACGACCCCGTCGCCGGCGTCAAAATCCGGCTCCGGCTCCATCAATTTCCTCGACGACAAGCGTTACTTATCCGATGCAGACGCCGACACCGACGTCAGCAGGGAAGAGGCGGAGGCCGCCTCTTGGCTGCTCCCCACTCCCTCCAACCCCAAGACAGCGGGCGCCGTGAGCCCATATCTGAATTCGGGTCAGTACGTGTTCTCCGAAATGGACCCGGTCCCGTACATAGATCTCGATTACGGGTCGGCGGATCCGAAAGTAGATGCACAGGAGCAGAACAGTTCCGTCACCACCGACGGGGTGGTACCGGTACAGAGCAAGACAGCGAACGGACACTACTACGACATGGATTTCTCTGCCTCCAAGCCTTTCTCACACGGTTACAAGTACAACACACAGTCACAGTCACAGTCACAGTCGCAGTGTTTGAGCCATAGTGTAAGAAGAAGCTGCACTGCTGCAATGCAGAATGCAACTTTTTTGTTGTTGTTCTATTTTCCTCAAAATTGAAAAGACGTAACATATACTTGTTTTGTTCAGGTGTCATCATCGTCCATGGAGGTTGGGGTTGTGCCGGACGGGAACACGATGTCGGAGATATCGAACTGCTGCTACAGCAAGACGATGGCGGCGTTGATGGAGGGAGGGGACCAGACGGTGGCGGTGCAGATCTCGGCGGCGGATAGGGAAGCTCGGGTGCTGAGGTACAGAGAGAAGAGGAAGAACCGAAGGTTCGAGAAGACGATTCGGTACGCTTCCCGGAAGGCGTATGCGGAGACCAGGCCCAGGATCAAAGGCAGGTTCGCGAAACGCTCCGACATACATGTCGAAGAGGTTCCTTTGGCGGGATACGGCGTCGTTCCCACCTGTTAATTTCAGTGTTTATCGGTTTATGAATAATAATAATAATAATATTAGGTATGTATATGTTAATGCTGGTCGCTTTCTTCCTTAGTTCCGTCTTCTTCCTCTGTATATATTTTTTGTTCGAATCAATGCAAACGCTCTCTGTTTGTTTCTTGCCATGTGTGGTAGTAATAATGATGGTCAGTGAAATTTGTTGCCCACTTGCACTTGTTCTTTTTTTTTTTTTTTTTTTGGATCACAGGGTTTTACTTTGAATCCCACTTGAGACGACAATCACAACATCAACAGAAGAATCTGTCGACTTAATTATTAAAGTTTTGGTTGTTTACTATTGTTTTAATCCAAAAGAGTGGGAGATGCGTTATTTATTTATTATATTGTTACCGAAAGGAAAAGAATAGCAAATTAGCAAAAGCAGTCAAGTTCTCGGCTGGGGCTGCTGTGCAGATTGGCCTGTGAATTAGCATATCGAAATCAGAAACTCAATTGGTGTACGGTGAATGATACATAGTTATTTAATCACAAATCTTGTTTAAATGTTAGATTGAGGGTATGTTTAGTAACAGATAAAAATAAGTGATAAAATTTTATGGATAAAATTTATACATAAGATTCGTTCATAAAAATTTAATTTTTTACCTTATATTAAAAAATTACTTAATTTCATTTTTTAAAAAATTTTTAACTACCCCCTAATGTTTCTGACTTCTCTTTTTTTTTTTTGGTCAACACTTCTCAGTTGTATTTATTCTCACTCGTCTAGACCTGGGCGAGTCTATTTAAGGTTGGTTTACAGATAACTCAATTTATTATCTGTTACCGACAGATAACTAATATGTTGACTTTGAAGCATAAAAAGTGTATTGGCGATAATACTTACATACAAAGGATTTAATTTTGATGTTAAGTATCTGTTGACTTTATACAATACGTAAATTTTATTTATGAATTTTCTATTTTCATTTTTACTTTAATAATAAACTGATCACAAGTTAAAAAAATTTTATATTATTATTTATGACTTGATATAATATTAAAAAAATTTAATTATGCTAATAATACTTAATTAAAATATCAATTTTATTTAATAATATAATAATATATAATTAAAAGATAATATAAAATAACCTTGTAGTAAATTAAAATTACACTCGTTTAATAAAAGTAACGAAAAGAAAAAGTATAGGTAATAATACAAACATAGAATGGGAAATTCTTGGATGGGGTTACAGATGATGGATGTGTGGTGGAGGTACATTTTAGATTATCAAACTCGTATGGAATTCCTGCTACGTCCTATTCTTGAGTGTAATGGTCTTCGGACTGTGGTCCACATGGCATTTTGGACTTGTCAGATTTTATGCCACGTGTTTTTTACATATAGGTCATGGATGACTAGTCATTTTAAAATAAATTTCTTACTTTTTTTAAAAAAAATAATAAAGAGATATAAGTATAATAAAAAAAATTAATAATTAAAATAATAATAAAATATATGTATATATATAATAAATTTTAAATATTAAAATTTATTTTTAAAAACCAAATTCAAAGTTTTTTTTTTGACATGTGTATATAGCACATTGGCATGTATCAAGGCACATTGCCTGACGGCGAGTGCAGAGCCTATAAATACTTCGGTATGAATGTATAGTATTGGGCTTGTCATTTTAAAAGATGTTAGCCGATTGGAGTCTAAATATTTTGGGCTAACAAGACAAACATTACTTCAATTAGCAAAAAAGATGACCAAAAAATAAAATAGCAGTAAATATATCTATATTTTCTTTGCAATTATTCTTCAATTTTAAACAATTTTAAAAACAAATTAATGCAGGCATATATATACAAATAGTAAATGTCTGTGAACATTTGAATTATTGTTGTGAATAATACATGACTTTTAAAGCAAATAGAACTACATTGGATTAGGCACAAATGTAATCTACAGCATACAAGTTTCTACATTCACTTTTTTTTTTTTATAACTACATAACAAAGTCATGTTTTCGGAAGGAAACTAAAAGGGGAAAATATGGCTTGGTAACTTTTAAAAAGAATGAACCCAGTAAGGGAAAAGATGCCAAACTGGCATATAATGAGATATTGCTAAAACCATTCAGCAATTGTCCAGTTGCAAGTGCATATTGCCATGAACATCATCACCATGACCAACCAAAGAATGCACAATTGAGCTAGCCCATGAAATAGAAAGTATATAAACAAAATTCTGTAGATAGAAACCATGTTAATCTGGTAAGAGCATATTATTCAATGTCAAATGACAAATAAACAAAATTCTGTAGATAGCAATTTGAATGATATTCAATCTTAAAATCAAAGGAGTTTTTGAAAAAAAATTAATATCACTTGAATTAAAGTTCTTGAATTATGTCATGTCCTATTTATGATATCATTTAGTATACGTATAGTATGATAAAAAGAAAATGAAATGAAATGAAATATATAAAATTTTTAAGATTAAAATATAAAAAATTCTTCATTCTTTATTCCTTTCCTCTTCTTCTTGTTAAACATGTACTTAGGATAAAATGAAGTTACTAAGGAATGGGTTACTAAGGGGTGGGTCAAGTAGTAAGTAAATAGGTTTGTAACTTGCCAGTCATAAATTTGATCTATGTCCCGCTACTTGTCTCTTAATGATGAATTATTTGTAAGTGTATGTTGAATTTGGGAGCCTCCTATTCTGAGCTAGGACATTCTCCTCTAAGTTTGTTGTCACTCCTATTTGTATATTATTATGATTCTATAACAAATTTTAATTTAATTTTTTAAAAAATATTCTTTATTAAATAATAATGTTTTATTCCTAATCAAACTAATTGTTTATTGTTAATGTTATATCTATCCAAATTTCTCTATGTTAATTATAATTGTTAAAAAAATATTTTTTAATGTTCATCAACTCCTAAGCATATCAATTACTTCCGCCTCTTCGTTTATAGGCGAATAATTTTTTTATCTTTTGTTTTTTAACTTTTCTTTTCTATAAATTGCATTAGGCTAAGCTTTTCAATAACAAAATAATAATAAAAAGTTAAAATTGATTCGTATCTTCACTTTTTTTTTTAAAGTATAATCCAACCTTATGTTTTCATGTTTTGGTAATTGATTATATTGGTATATTATAAAACTGAAATTACATAATTTTGACACGATTGTAAAAAGGCAATCGCAATAAGAGAAAAGAGATTTCATATGCGGCAGTGGTTTATTATGGTGGAGTAATTAGATTTAAGAGTTTAAAAATATTAAAAAAAATTAAGACTAAGTAAGGAGTTGAAAACTTTAGATATAGATATATTAATGTTTATAGATAATTAATTTAACTAAAAAGAACAATATATCCAATGAAGGACATTTTAGGAAAATTAAATAAAAATTTGTTAAAGAAGAGTGAGAACAAATAAAGATTAAACTACCATTTTGATTATCTAAAGATTCAATTGACATCAATTTGATCTTTCAAAAATATGTGATATCAAATTAATCTTCTAAATATTTAAGTGATATTAAAATTGTCCTTTTAAAAAATTATTTTGATGACATTTTAAATCTTTAACGAAATAATTAAATATCATATATATTTGAATGATTATTTTGGTATCACTTTAAATTTTTAAATGATTAATTCAATATCATATATCTATAAATAACTAAATTAATGTCAAGTGAAATTTTTAAAAAATCAAAATAGTAGTTTGGTGATAAATAAATAAGAGTAACAATAGATATACTTACAATTACTCATCTACGAAAACTCTTCTCAGATTCCTTTTTTTTTTTTTAATTACACTCCTCCTATATCTTCGGTGTGAATATGCTTGTAAAGGGATTGATGATAATGTCGATAATTTGCCACACAACAAATTTGTATGCAAATCATGCTTGATATATGTGATTTCATTTAAAATTGAATCTAATTAAAAAAATTAAAATTTTGAAGAAAAACCCTGTCCAAAAAGAACCAATAAAACCAATAAGGCTATGTTTGGTTTTGCGTTGATTTGTTATAAACGCCATGTTTGCTTGCACGTTTGAGTATTCTTGTAAACTGACTTTTAACATCAAACCAAGATTAGACTTGAAGCAAAAAAGTTTTGCTTCTGCGAATACGTTCATTCTGCCCAAATTTTTTTTCTCTTTCTTACCCTTTTAATCCTATTACGTTTCCTTTCATTTGCTAATAGTAAAAATAAAAAAAAAAAGTTAGTAGCCCCAAATAATGATAAAAAAAATTCAAATAATATAATAATAAAATAATATAATTTTTTAAAAAAGAGAATAATTATATTAATTTTATATATTTAATTATTTATCTCACTATATTTTTATTTAAATTATGATTTTTTTAGATTATGCATTTCATTTGAAAAGTTAAAATTATATGTATATTTTTTTTTATTTAATACTAATACTAAAAGTAAAAAATTATTTTTACAATATTCATACTATTTGTTAAATTATACTTAAAAATTAATGAAATGAAATAATAAATTCATACATTTTTTTTTTGTAATTATACATCTAAAAGTGATTCTGATAAACAATATCTAAACAATATCAATTCTGTCAAAATTATTTTTCACATAAAAATTTGTAAAATAAATCACGTTCATGCAAAACTCACTTTTGAGTAAAATCAAATTTATAAAATCAAGTTAATCTAAATTAAACTTACAAATTCTAATCCAAACAGACACTAATAAAACAGAGTAAAATTGGTTTCAAGAAATGTTGACTCCTCATTAAATTTTATTAGTTCTTTCAATGTGAATGAATAGTTTGAATTAAATAACTAATAAAGGTTTTATGAATTACTTAATAGTTTAAATTTGATCCACTAATATTCAATTTATAGGACAATTCAAATAGACTAAATCTTATGAGAATATTCTTAATTTACATACACAAAAAATTAATCTATTAATAATATAAAAAAAAACTTACACTATTATTTAATTATGTATTTTTAAATTATTAAAAAAATTTGACTAAGATAAAAATTACTTAAAATATAAAAAATATAATAATATGTGATTGAATGATAATATAAAAATATTTATACTAATAATAAATTAAGATTAAATCTATTACTCAAAGGACGCTATTCTTTAGAAATCATTTAAAAATAACTACTAAAAGTTAAAACGTTTATTTGTCCAGTAACTAAACATCAAAATGTTTTTTCTTTTTTTTTGTCTTTGACAACACTTGTTGGTAAACATCAAAATGTTATTTGAAACATAAGAGTAGATTTAGTCTCAGTATTTTTTTATTTTTATTTTTAATGAAAACAGCAAAATAAATTTGGAGCGCATTTATTTGCATTTTACTACAAATGTTTGTAAATAAATATTTTTTCAAAGGAAATCAAACTTGAAAATAACAAATAATTATTTATATCATTTTCATAAACAAAAATTTAAAAACGATATGACAAATTTATAGATATAATAAAAATTTAGTAATTAAATATAACTTTTAAAATTTAAAATTTTGACTGAAAATAATTTTCTATAAATATAATTATAAGTAAAAATAAAAATATTTCCTCAAATTTAACCTACTCTATTAAAGTGAGAATGTGCCACTGCAAGCAACAGAGATCTTAATAATATCAATTCTTCCTCAAATGCCTGGCAAGGAGTTAATAGAGTTTGGTCTACTTTGCTGAGAAACCTAATATGGAGACCTGGCAATGGCAGAACTAGTCTATTCTGGAGAAATCACTGGATTCCTGGAATTAACAATCTCTAGGACTTTTCTATTGTTACTCTAACTGATTTTGATTTGCAGGCTCTCCCTCAAGATTTCTTTCAGATCATAATCTGAGTAAAGCCTCCCTCAGTGTCTGGACCGGATGACACAGTAGCTTGGTTTCCTTCAACTACTGGGGATTTTTCTATCAAAACGGCATATGAGGGCTATGCTAATAATCCAGTTACTGATACTAGACTTTTCAATGGAGTTTGGAAGCTAAGAGCTCCTCAAAGGCTTGGGGCTTTCATGTGGCTTACTGCTAAAGAAGTGTTGCTCACCAATGCGGATCGTGTGCGTCGTCACTTGACATCAGATGCTTCGTGTTCGATTTGTAGGGGAGCAGAGGAGACTGTTCTTCATGTCCTTCTTCGTGATTGTCCGTCAGCTAAATTCACATGGAGTCAGTTGATTTTTCCATCTTGTCAGGTGCGTTTTTCCCAACTTACTCTGCCAGATTGGTTGCTGTATAATCAATCTGGAAGGTAACCTTGGTAGATCTTCGTCTATGAGCTGGGCTCTTCTCTTTGCTACTACATGCTCTCATATCTTTGGTATCAGCGGAATAAGTTTATCTTTGAAGATGCAGGGGACAATTTTCACTTAATACCTCTTCGGTTAGCAGCAGCAGATTATAATAGTGCTTTAGATACTCTTCACCTGGCTTCTAAAGCTATTACCCAATTCCAGACTATGCCCGTTTCTTGGAACTCACCTCCTTGTGGTTGGGTTAAAGTTACTGTGGATGGATCAGTGTTTCTTAGCCAGGGTAGTTCTACTTGTGGCGGTCTCTTCACAAAGCTGGTGGTGCTCGTTTTTATCAGCTTTTGTCTCCAACTTGGGGTCTTTGTTCTATTACAATGGCTGAATTGTGGGGCCTCTTCTATGGTTTGAGAACTGCCTATGCTATGGGTTATAGAAATGTGATTATTGAGGCAGACTCTAAAGTGGCTATTGGTCTTGTTCAAAGCGGTTGTCTTCCTTCGCACCCATGTGCCTCTCTTGTTGCTGCAGTGCGGAGCCTGCTTCACCAAGACTGGAGGATTTCTCTTCACCATGTGTTTTCGCGAAGGAAATGCTTGAGCAGATGTTTTAGTCAAGCATGGTCAAACTGTCCCTCCTGGGTTTCACCTGTTTATCTCATTGCCTTCTTTTCTTTCACCAGTTTTTATAACTGATGGTAGTCATGTTTGTTATGATCGTCTTGTAGTTGTTTAATTTTGGGCTTTTTGCCCCGTTGTTTATAAAAAAAAAAAAATCAAGTGAGAAGATTTATTAAAAAGAAAACAACTAAGTGGGAAGATCGAGGCAAACACTCGAAACAAATTAGGACTACTACCTTAACTAAAAAACCACTGCATATATAAAATATCATAGTTAAGGGCTGGTATCATGTACCTCACATAATTAAAATTAATTAATTATCAAACTGATTTAATAATTTAATTATATATAATTAACTATATGTTTAAGTGATAGAGAATAATTGATTAAGTAATTATTAAATATATTTAATCAATATTATTCAAAAAAATCAATATTATACTTATATATAATCATAAATTTAAAAAAGACTGTGCAGAAAATTTGTGATTTGAGCAAATGATTAACTATATCTAGTTAAATGGGTAAATCAATTTTATAGTTAATTATCATTTCTCTTTCCATTGTTTTGAGTTTTCTGAAGTGAGCATTTATTTGGAATGTAGAAAAATGGAAGGACTAATTTAGCTAAGTGATCCCGTAACTTGAATAATAATATATTTTAATATTTTCTTTTAATCGTGTCACTAACATATCCTCTTTAGTACTGCTTCCTAAAAATTACTTGTTTATGCTCTTTACATTTCTTAGAATGTTCACATTAAAATACTTCAACAAATATCTCGTTGATTAAAAATATATTAATTTTCAAAAATTAATATTAAAATATTTACTACCTACTCCAGTTTAATAAAGTTATATACAAGAGTATTCGTATATCAGGTTAGGTCGAATATGACTTGGTCTAAACTCAGTATAGTATTTTAATTGAGTTAGTTTTTTTTATTCAAATTCGATCTTAAACTTAAAAAGACTCGATCATACTTAAATTTATGTGTGGTTCAATTGAGATTAAGTTAGAATTGATTTAGTCTGAAACTTAAATATATTTTAAATTTTTATATATATAATTAATTAATTAAGTTATAAATTTTAATATTTATAAATAATAAACTTAAAAAATAATATTTATAATGTTTAAATTTTAATATAATAATATTTATATTAATTTTAAATATAAATATAAAATAATATTTAAAAATATATTATATAATATCAATTCAGCTCAGGCCATCCCAAAGATTTCGGCTCAAAAATGCACTAATTTTATTTTTTTAAACTTAAGCCTAGCTTGATTTTATATTAAAATTAGATCTAATCCGGTCTGAATAGCTCAGATTCAGGCCGAATCATCGAGTGGGGCAGGTTCATGAGGACCACTAGTTATAGGGTGATGAAGACCCCTAGTTATAGATATGTTTCTTTCATGTGGGACGTTCACATGTGACATCATTTGACGAGAGACATGATACATGGCCACATGGGCTTAATATCTTCATCTGCTGATTGCTGTATGGAGTTATTGTTTATTGATGTTATGAATAAATAATTGTGTCGAAATAAAACTCAAATGCTAATTCATGTGATAATCATTTTAAAATGCACTCTTAAATGTAAAACTCATAAGCAATCAACATCGTAACATTGCATGCCTCTTACAATTGTATCATTCTAATCTTTTGAGTAAATTACACTTATTTTATTATGTAAGATATATTATTTTTATTTTTTAATTTAAATATATATTTTTTATAAATTTTCTTAAAATTTTAGATGAATGAATGTAAGAAAAGGACAAAACTATTATCCATGGGTTCACAAATTTTTAATTCTTACCCTGAATCATTCTAATTTTGATTAATATTATTTGAAAAAAGAGTATACACATATCTTAAATTTTGAATCATTTATAAATAATTTTTTAAATTTTAAAATTATTTTAATTAATACCTAAATTATAATAATTATACGAATCAATTATTTTATCTACCTTTTATTCATTTTAAATTTTTTTATTCAATTTAAAATGAATAAAAGATGAATAGAAAGATTAAATTATATAATTATTATAATTTAAATATTAATTTAAATAATTTTAAAATTATTTAAAAATAACTTAAAATTTAAAGAGTCCGTATACTCTTTTTCCTTATTATTTTCACATTCTTGCCACCTAAAAAATATGGCTAACGAACGTGTAAGTTATCTAAAAAAAATATGAATTTAGTTCAATTATTTCATGTTTAATACTTTAATCAATACTAAAAGCATGAAAAGGGTGGTAAGTGAAGTGAGACAACAAAAACAATCATCATCGAATAATATAATAAGCAGCTGTGGAAACAAGTTTTGAGAAGTTACAAAGATTGTGGGGAGATTTCTTATTACAGCTTTTCTATATCCTCCCATTGGTGCTCATCTTATCTATGCAACTTATGGGATGTAGCTATAATATAGAATGCTCGTTTGAATTCTATTTTAATAAGAAAAAATCTTTTTTTTAGAAAAAAAGTATTTTTTTATTTTTTAATATGTTTGGATGAACTTTTTTTAAAAAAATAATCAGAACACTAAAATATAAAGCACAAAATGTGCTTTTTTTCTAAATTAAAATTTTGTGCTTCTAAAAAAAGTTTTATAACATAAAAAAAACTGTTTAAATATAAAAAAATTATCAAATATTGCATCCATATATAAAAGAGCTTTTATTTTATATAAAAAATCTGTTTAAAAAAAGTTCATATAAAAAAAAAATCCTTTTTCGATTAGCACATTCAGATGAGTTTGCATTACAGATAGATAATGTGCTTTTTTTTTTAATTATTTGGTCTTAAAATCTGGACCTCTACCATTAGTCAAAGAAGATATATTAAAAAGAGAAAGATACATTTAAATTTAAATTATAATTAATAAATTTTATAATCTATCAAAATAAATTTTTACATAATAAATTTTATATCAATCTCGTTTTTAACAATATAATGTTATCACACAAGAGGATCCAAATTCTTCGCCTTACATCACATATTGGCACCAATGACGTTTCCCATGTCAGTTTCAATGTCCCTCGTTTGATATTAGTTCTCGTTGATAGGGAGCCAGTTACCAGGAAAGGGAAAGAAAGCGTCCTCGTTTTCTCTACTTAAATTAAAATTATATTATAGAAATGACCCTTAGGAGTTAGTGGTAGTTTCACTTTTAAGTATTTTAATTGATGACCCAACTTCGCTTTGTATATTTTCACTTTGTTTGCTACTCCAGGACTTGGTAAGCAAGGCATGAATATAATATAATAGTCTGCACATGTACAGCTTGGAAAGCAAGGCATACAACTTGGAAAGCAAGGCATGAAATTGAATAGTCTGCATACAACTTGGCCTAAATAATTGAACCCTCCCATTAAAAAAATTGAAGTTCTGCTATATAAAGCTTCAGCTTGCCATGCCCTTTTGCTCACTCACCCTTCTCTGAACTCAAAGTGGTATTCCCTCTGTCTCCATCTTCCCTCTGTGTGTGTGTGTGTGTGTGTGTGTAAGTTTATGAAAATGTGAAGATCAATATTTTCTTTTTCTTCTTTTTCTGGTTTCTGCATTTTTTTTCTTTTTACTCTTGCAACGGACGATGAAGATAACACAACTTGGTTCGCTCGTCGTGCGTAAGAGCAAAAACTGCCTTGCCGACAATATTTGTTTTCTGAGTCCATCTCTTCAGCTCGTTCATTTCGTATTGGACAGTATCACAATGAACATGTTAGGTGTGCCTCTGCAAATTCTTCAATTTTTTTTTATCATAATTATCATTTTCTTTCAAATCTCTGTTTTTTGTTTTTCTAATCTGCTTATAAGTTTGCATCAAATTGCAGTTGCATTTGCCTTGCAGTTACTGTAATTCTGAGCGTTGCAATTACTGTTATGCAGATTCCAACTGCAATGGCTGTACATATTTTTGACAAATAAGATATTAAATATTTTTTTAAAAAACATTTTATAGAAAAACTGCAACATTGCTGCTGTCACTGCAGTATTAATGGATTATGATTGCAGCCACTGTCACAATCGCAATATCACAGGCACATTTCGTGATGCAGTCTGCATTTTAATTCTATATGTGCATACAAGTTTGTCATAGCAGTTTCTTCCTTTTACAATTAAAAATTATTGAATCCCAACGAAATTTTTTTTTTTTCAAGTTCTGCTATACAAAGCTTCAGTTTGCCTTGCCATTTTGTTCACTCACCCTTCAGTGCACTCAAAGTGGCTCTGGTTCCCCTCTGTCTCCTCCCCCTGTGTGTGTCTTAAAAATATGAAGATCAATATTTTTTTCGTTTGGTTTCTGCATTTGTTTTTCCCTTTGCATTGGAAGATGAAGATAACACTTGGTTTGCTCGTCGTGCGTACGAGCAAAAACTGCTTTGTATAATAACAATAATAATAATTTGATTTGAATTCATTAACATCCTTAGAAATGCAAACCATCCGTCCAGTTTGATTAAAAGCATGCCAACCATACACGCTCCAGCAGTTTGATGATACAGCGCATACAATTGCAGATTTTATGGCCAACTTGGATTGGAAGAACAGACAGAAGAAAAAAAACAGATTTGGATACTCTCTTTTTACAATACTATCCTGTCAAAGAGAAATAAATATAAATTTTTTATGTAAGAATTTATCATAATAAATTATAAATTTACTATTTATATTTAAGTATTTTTGTCTAATAAAATATTCTCTTGTTATTCCAATATCAAAAAAGAATCCTAATCCAAAAAAAAAAACACACACACACATGCTCTCTATCACAGGGCCTTTTGCTGTGCAAGATGTGGGAACCTGCATAAGAAATAATAGGTCCCTGTCTAAGAGAATTGGTATATTTCTCACTTAAAAAATGACAATGTCATAATCTCAAAGAAATTAATGTTTTCCTAATTCGTAAATAAGATTTTACCTACCAAAGCCACGCCAATAAGAAACAACTCTTAAACACCCATATAGATTCGGATCATTAAATCCCAGTTCCATTCATCGATTCAACATCCCAAAGTGAATGTATACAGTTGAACATAGTCACCAAAAAAACATCACTGTTTCTTATTAGATTCATATTATTACAATTGATACAAAGCCATAGTTCATGTAGAACAAGAGTGTTACATGGGACGAGAATAACTAACACTAGGAAAAACAGGATGGACAATGAAGAGGGTACTTAATAGCAACGAAGCACATGATGTTTTTTTTCTGTTGTTTTTGGGAGGGAGGGAGGGAGGATCAATAAGATCAACACCACATTTACATACAGCACGTGCAATTAAAACTCCGGCCACACTCTTTACACAACAATTCTTTTCCTAGCTACAAATAGGACTCAATGATGGAAGTGAGACGGTGAGATGTGAGAACAGCTCTATGCTAGAGGACCTTAATGAGTTTGAATTTGCTTTCTATTCTTGCATGGTATACAGCTACACGGATTGCCTCTGACCAACTATGATAAGCTGAATTTGCCACATCCCATCTTCTGATCCACCACCAGCAATGTGCTACCCTTCTACTGAAGGACACTTAGCCAGAGCTACTACGAGAAGAAGCGCCTTGGCTCGTCAAGAAACGAACAACAACACAAGTGATATTGTCAGAACTACCTCTCTGGTATGCTTCTTGCATCAGCCTCTTTGCTGCCTCCTCTGCATCCTCAATTGGTTTAATCATAGCCACAGCTTCCTGATGAAAGGTGAAAATTAGGCGAGTTAGAGGAATATGACTTAAGAGTTTGACATTTTGGATTTGAAACCATGTATCTTTCAGACATGACTCATGAGTTTGGGTCTTCCCTTATCTCCCCCCCTCCAAAAAAAAAAAAAATTCCCCTCTACTGTACAAAAGGAAAGTGATAGCTCATAGAGTGATAGTAGGTTTTCTGAACACTATATATCTGTAGGTGTAGGTAATCTTTTACTCCTTACTGAAAGGTATTAACTTCACCAAAACTTGGCACTGAGCACCTAAAAATGGGTAAAGGAACAAGCCAAGTCTTCTCTGTAGAACTTAATTCATTTTAAACTTTAGTGGTTATGATGGAGATGCACTATAGTTATCAAAGAGAAGAAAGTGGAAGAAATGAAAATCACTGCGAACCTCGTTTGAGACAACATCCCATAGCCCGTCACTGGCCAAAATAAGAAACTCGAGAGAGCTATCGACTTTTTCTTCCTGCAAGACCACAAACAAGTTTTTAACTAAAATATACAGAGGAAAAAGGAGGAAAAAAAGAAAAGAAACGATTTAAAGCCATGGTCAGCAAGATTAAAGATCAGTCAGGAGACATCTCTCTTATGTATAGACCTGCTATATTACACATGGTTGTTATTGGTTGGCAGCACTTTTCTTGAAGAAGCTCTAAATTGCTACTGTTCAGGGTTAATTGCAGAATAGGTATAGCAATTAAAGATTTTTCACTTCATTGTCCTTTTTAACTTACATTTAAGTTCTGTGATTTCAAATTACACAAAAATGCCATAAACTTATATGCATACAACTACAATTGCATGCATGGTTATATGCATCATGAAACTCTGTCCTTTTTCTTTTTATAGAACAAATTCATGGGATTCAGTAACAGTGACAAACCCATCTGTAGGAAGCTCTATCTGAATTGTCTTTATTTTTCATTTTCTCAACTAGCATCTATCTTTGACTCACTTTTAAAAGCTACATTCAAATGTGAACTAGGACACTGAATTAAGCGTGTTATATGTGATACAAATGCAAAGGAGAAGGAGATGCAGAGAAGAATCAGGGGAGCTCCAAGCTGGGCATGTGGTTACAATTCTAACTAAATGATGAGTTGGCATAGGTGGTTATTACTGGTATGCGCAACAGTGTAAGTGAGTAGGCTAACTAAACATATATAAAGACCAGTGATCCAATGTAAAGTGTACATAAGTGTTTTGTGAATAATATTCAATAGTGCAGTTTTTGCCTGTGACTCAAATAAGAGGCTATCAATAAGCTTGACGTTATTTTTATTTTCTCATTTAAAACCAAATTTTCTCTCTTCAATTTACTGACAGAATGCTTTTGAATGTGAACATACTAAATCATGCACCCTATACAGACACAGATTGAGATGAATCTATGAATATATGAATGGATGTCACTACTTTAGAAACACACCTGGATTTCTGGATCAGCAACAACATACTGCTTCAGGAGTCTATCACCAAATGCACGAGAAACAGCAAGAACACCACCAACTCTCCAAGTTCCTGCAAATGCAATGTAAGTTTTCCATAGTGATAAACAAGATAAATTTTTAAATTAAATCAAATCAAGAAAGCTAACTACAAGATGACCTTACCAGCCCACATAACAAAGCCCCCTGCATCTTCAATCCTTTGCCTCTCATCAGTTTGGTCTGGCTTGTGATCACGAGAAACAGCAATGGCTAGAGGAAACAAAACAGAAAGTAAAATATTAATTAATCATTCAATATAGGAAGGTTGAAATGATTCTCTCACAACAGCTGCACAAGAACTTGCCATAGACACATGCGTCTACATGCTCCCTTGCACATACACTAACATTACACAATTAAAACCAAATGAGTGCCCTTATAATTTTATCAATAAATGATACCAAGATAGCCTTTCACCAGACACTTCGAAAGATATACAAGAATTCTCAATGGTGGCATTTGCAATAAAAAAGAAGTCATTATATAAGCACATGCCCACATACAAACATGACCCAGCCATCATTAAACACTTGAATGAACTATATATGTGAAGATGCACTTAAAA
This sequence comes from Castanospermum australe, assembly GCA_019955255.1. Lineage (NCBI taxonomy): Eukaryota > Viridiplantae > Streptophyta > Magnoliopsida > Fabales > Fabaceae > Castanospermum > Castanospermum australe. The sequence continues at coordinate 401,674 of NSJW01000135.1, read as the reverse complement.
TAAATGGTCAGCAGTTATTCTCATAGTATTTCTGTAGCATTCTCACATATCTAAAGTTTCCTTAATGGCACAAAAAGTGCCTCAAACTCCATAAACTTGTAAATCAGAAAGGAGAGGAATGAACAAACAATCGTAAAAATTATGACATAAGTAACAAATGCAAGATAGTTGCTGAAAACAAACTTGTTCTCAAAATACAACTTAAGTACTTCAATATATACATCCCTCAAAAGAGATGACTAGAATTTAGATATTAGCTGGTAGAGATAACTACCATAGGAATCAAGCAGAAAAGCATAGCGTTGGCATAATATAGAACCTCCAATACCCTTTGACAACCACAATTATTAAGACCTCTCGAGGTGTCAGAAAACTAAAATTCATGTGAAACAATAGAAGTGATAAACTGTATGCTTCAGAATGGATTATGGATATAAAGCTACTAGCCTTACCATTACCACCCCTGCATATAACAGCTCTGGAGTCCCCAACATTTGCAACAAGCAAACGGTCACCAACTAGAATCGCAGTGGACGCAGTTGATCCAGCATCTCTGTTTTGACTATTTTCTGATTTCAGAAATTCAGAGTCGGTATGATTATATGCATCAGCTGTGGAAAAGAACAGTTTGGCGGGGAAAAAAAGAGTTATTCTCAGGATTTAGTAAATTGGAGAACATCAGGCAAAAGAGCATGCCGCTACAGGTAGGAGATGACAAACCTATTGCGGATTTGGTGTCAGAAATGAATTTTGGGTGACTGATCAAGTTACTAAAGAGATTTTGCTTGACATACTCAGCAGCACGAGCACCACCATGACCTGAAAGAAACACTCTACACTTTATAAACAAGAAACTTGCAGCTACCTTCTACATTGCTGAGTACAAAAAGAAAAGAATCAAGCATAGGTTATATATAGCCAATAGGAAATAATTACTACATGCTTATATTTTAGAAAAGAAATATGTTCTGATGCCAAACAAATCCTATAAGGAATAAATGAAGGTTCTACAGTCACAACAACGAATACTAGAAAGAAAAAGTGAAACACCAGGTTGAAGCATCTGGAAATTATGCCCAAAGACAGATTGATTAGATGATCAACCTCTAGAGAGATTTCCTTCACTGTGTGCAGAAAAGAATACTATAGCCAAACACAATAACCAAACAGTCCACAATCAAAGGTGAGACCAAAACAGAGTAGACAAATCCAAACTTTCCTCTTTATTTGTGTGTGTATATTTGAGAAAATAAAAGCACAAAGCTGATAAGACTGAAAATTCAGGACAAAAATACAACCGGCTATGTTTTGGATTTGAGTGCGTAAGCACAGAAATCTGCATACGGCATTACTAAGTTACATGGAACAATAATTTTCCAATATTTTAGAAAGGGAAAATCCAGGGATAGAAACAAATAAATAAAACATACTAATAGAATAATTACATTTCATGAGTTCTATGGGCAATATTTTGGCAAGTTTCCCAATCAATGTACAACCAGTTCACCATTTTACCATCTTCTTATAATAAGTAGCAAAGTAAGGGTTCAAGGAGATGGAGATGAGAGAGCATTGTAAACATACCATCAAAAACTCCAAAAAGGCCAACAATTTCACCATCAACACCATCAATTCTTGTCTCATAAAAATCTTCCATTGAAGATCTCTTGCCAGGAGAGCTAGCATACCCATAGCTGAATTTGCCATTCTGACTGTAGACACAAATCATAACAAATTGCGTCAAAATCATCTCATTCAGTGTATTCTTTAGTATTGTAATAGAAGGAAATGCCAGAGAATTTCTTTTGTTTTATTCTGGCACCAAGTTTTAAAGCAGTATTAAATAGCCAGTGCCATCTTTTTTCTAATCAATAAATGAATCAAATCAGTAAATCATAAACCCACAGCTTATATATATAATGAAAAACAAATTTCAATCAGATTAACAAACAAGGACATGATAACATAATCAATTAAATAGAAAGACAACCTCTATAATTTTAGTCAACAAAGATAGACAATCAAGGGTAGTACATTTCTACTAATAATCAAGGGAGAACTATACAAACTTATATCCAAACAGATATCTCAGGATAAATACATAGAACATTGTAGGGGGGGGGGGGGGGTTTGGGAACAATGGGGATTGCATGCATTTCATTGCTGAGACAAGCTTCAAAAATTTTAAGATTCATTGTCTTTCCCCTGTCCATTAGTGGCTCCAGTTACATGGCATATTAGGGGCAATTCAAAAATTTATGCTTTCAAGCTTTTATTAATTTCATTTTGAAAAAAAAAAAAACAAGTTTTTGTAAAAACTTGAAGATGTACAGAATTTAGAAGCACTGCACATTGGTTTAATGTAGATAATAATCAAAAAGCAACAGCACTTATCAGAAAAATTTAAAAAGAAAGTATTTCATGGTTATGTACTCAGTTAAAATGTAAACAATTCAACAATGGGAACAAAATAAAGGAAATACAAGATAAAAGAAAAAGAAATGGGAGTTACAGGGATATCAGCAATATTGAGCCAAAAACACGACAAGCCATAACCAAATGCTGCAAACGACATAAGATAACTAATTACTTTGGGTCTTTTAGGTGATACTGCAGATTGACGCTTGCTTGCATGTGGGTTTCTAGGACCATTTAGAATCTAAAAATAATACAAGCACACATGCTCTTAATGGACACAAAATATCAGATGATTACTACAATAGCTTATCTCAAATCAACCAAACAACACAAATATAAAGGAAGACTAGTTAAAACCTTCTATGATATTGAGTTATGCATATAAATTGACAAATCTTAGAGGAAAAGGGGGGAGACAGGGAAAAAGTTTACTCGAACAAACAGATATCTGCAGATAACAAGGAAGCTTTAGGACAAGAAATGAATCACCATATATGTTCCATTATTAGCATAGTAATAAAACTTGTGGTAAGGGTATATCACAAATATATTAATCAATGGGACAAGCAAAAAGCCAAAACTGGAATGTAATTTTCAAAAAAATGATGATTGAGCAGTACTAGATCAACAAAGGCCTTGTCAAAAAGTTCTATTATACAGTGAATACATTATAATTCCAACATATATGCTTCATGAATCACGATTGTAGAAGTCACATGTATGCAAGAATCGCACAGAACATTGATGTGAATCTGCAAATTAACAAAAGGAGGTGGCATAGAACACCGTGGACATAAATGGCAAAAATTCAACACAACTACCAAGTATGAATAAGAATAACCAACAACAATAATGGCAACCCATCAAACGCAAGAATAGAACAACCATTCCATCCAATTCTAGATCTACAGAAAGATGCATATGCTAAAAGTAGTTAACCTGAGGCCCCCGCCGCTCACAGGTGCATCTTCAGCAGCATGAACCTGGCTTGAAGAGGACAAAACTGAATTAAGGTAGCCCATATTACAGCTTGAATATTCAGGGTTCCCAGATACAATTTCTTTGACCAATACGATAAAGTGAAGAAACAATAGCAGTATTGCGTGCGTATAGCTTATTCTTGCGTGCCAGCGGTTCCAAGTTATCATAACATTAGTGGGGTCATTTAGAAATCACTAACTTTCAAGTTTAACCTGCACAGAAACCCCCCAAGGAAGAAAGTGTAATTAATCTCACAAGACTAGATAAATTTGCGCGAAAGATACAAACTTTGTGCATAGATCTCGTTACTATTACAGCTGTTAGCATAAAGATGCTGAATCCAAGATGGAAAGAGATGAGGATTTGGTAAGAATTATGGAACAAGGGAAAGCAGGCAATTATTTAGGGAGAGAAAGTACCTGAGGAAGGGAAGAGAGAAGAAAATGCCATGACAACAAAGAGAGAGAAAGAGAAACTTGAGGACGTTAAGGAAGAAAACAACGAGAAAGGAAGGGGAATGAGAAACCAGAGGGGATTCTGTTTCGTTTTAGTTCAAGTCAGCTCATTGTTTGTTCAACAATCGAGTTTGAGACATTGAATGATTCAAATAGAATCTCCTTATGGAAAATTAATTGCAATTAATAAGAAAATTATTCAAAAGACAGAAAAACCCATTAAAAAAGAACAAGTTTTTTTTTACTAAATATTATTATTCTTTTATATTTTTGGTGATTCATTTGCAGCTCAAAGGTGGTTTGCTGATTCATCCAACGCTAAAAATAGGTAGCACCAAAAACAAATAAAACACTAAAAATAGGTGCTGCCTTGCATACGCGTCACCGGAAGATGAGGGAAGCATACGGTGGCCGGTGGGACCGAGTCAATGCCAAAATAGCACTCTACCCGATAAAGTGGTCATCTCATCTGGTGGTGCTGACACCTATGTGCTCTCCATGCAGAAGGAGACACACGGTTCTTAGCCTGAGGTGAATCACATTTCAACTATCCCCTCCGGTTAAAAACCTAGTAAGAAAAAATTATTGTAATATTTTGCATCGTTGCGGAAAATTATATTTTATTTATTTATATTTTAATATATTAATATTTAATGATTAAAAAGATATACTTATAAAAAAAAATATACTTGTCAAACAAAAGTTACTGATTTTATTTTCATAAGTGTGTTTTTTTAATCATTAAATACTAATATATTAAGAAAATTTTTTAAATAGATATTATTTATTTTACATATTTCATTTAATAATTGATATATGTTTAATTTTTTAAAGAGTAATATACATTTATAATATGATCTATTAAATTTTACACATATAAATAATTGAATGAAGTATTTAAGATAAGTAATGATTATCTAAAATTTTTTTAATGTATCAAAATAGATTTAACTTTTTTAAAATAAAGGGTTCACTTTAAATAATAAAATGAATAATATTAACTATTAATAAAAAAATTAAAAAAATAAATTTTAATAATTTATAATTTATTATATATACATATACGTATATTTTATTATAATTCTAATAGTTAATTTTTTATTATTAATTAATATTTTTTATTTTTTATTTTAAAATAAATTTTTTAGTTTAGAATAATTACATAATATTAAAATATAAATAAATATAATATAATATACGCTTTAAGGAACCTGTAGAACAATTTTTCTAAGAAAAGAAATAGTGTCATTGTTCATTAATATTATTATTTTGTGTTTGACATTTCCTAGATATTACATCATTTATGGTTGAGTAATAATTGTTGTTGTTGGGCTTTATATTCTCCGTTGCCCTTTTGTGTACAAAATATGTGTAGTGTACGGCAAAACCTTCGTATCCTCTTCTTTTGCTAAGATACAACGTATAAGGCTCTACCATTAAATGATTTTGGAATTTGGGTGCCAGAATCTTGTGACCAGAAACATTGGAATTTTTGAGTTGAACAAATTCCCTATTAATGGATGCTAACTTATTTTGACACTTTCCTGCTTCGTTGGCATTGATGATTTCATTAAATGCCAACTCTTTTTCTTTTTTACTTAATTTTCACATGCTTAATAATCGATGCATTAATTAAAACACCATGCAAATCCATTTCTTTGATAAATAATTTGGTAGCATATCGACAGCACAATGACTATTTGTGCAGGTAGTATTCTCTTTTTTTTTTTTGTGAATTCGGTTATTATTTCTTGTTGAACATGATTTGTGTTGTGTTTTAAGAGAGAAAGACACTAATTTTTACATAATATTACCATGTCATGTTTTTTTAAAAAAATGAAAAGTTATAAATCCAATTTTCGTTAAAAGTTTATTAGTTAATTATTATATTTGATAAATTCTAAACATTTATTATAAAAATAAGTAACCAATATATGTTTGACAATTCATAAAAAAAAGTTTGAATGAAGATAATTGTATGTTAAAAAAACAGTACTATAACAACGCTATGTAATCTAGATCCAAATCTAATCCTACATTCCTAGATAGGACTTTAATTCCACAAATGTATTTTTGTTTTCCCAACTTGAGTGCCCTAAGCTAAACGATACAAATGTAATTTTAATCACATTTATTGTCATAATTGAATTTTATGATGAGTAGGACTATTAGTATTTTTATTTGTCTATTCATATTTTTCACTAAATATTTTTAAAGTATAATTTATTGAATTGTTCATTTTTAGCTGACACTTTCCTTGCAACCCTCTCAGCATAAATCTTTACATTTCATTGCAAAATATTTTTATCAACTGAACTAATTGTACATTATTTTTCTTGTTCAATAAAGGTAAAGTGAATTTCCAAACAAATCACGCACTAAATTTGTTTGAAAAAAAAAAAAACCCATCATTTTTATAGAAGTATTTAGAGTTGAAAATATTAAAAAAAACAAACTCAAAAGATTTTTCAGAAAGCCAATAGTAATGGAAATTTTTCTTTTATAATTGAATTGTTGTCCAAAAAGACAGAGATCCTAGACTGTGTAAGGCTTTTGTTGATGGCCATGACTCTCCCTGCGGTCTATATCATGTGTAAATTCCAAATAATCCAAACACCTAACAAGTTCTTATCTTAAAGAATACATGTACCTGCTGCATGGTGGCAGAATATAATATATAATTTTTTATTTTCAGTACATAAAATTTAGATTGAAAAGGCTTGTGCCAATTCAAATTTGAAGTATGATTCCGAATTTATTGAATATTTACATAGAATTTATTAAAAAAATTCAAAAATTAAACTTAAATTATAATAAAATATAAACAAAATACCAATTAAATAAACCGACTTTGTTGGCTATTATAATATATAGTTAGCGCATCAAATTCTATTATCTTCAACTTTAAAAGATGTGCTGAATACACATTAAAATCTCAATGTAAAATTTGTAATATGAAGGGAATTTTAATTGAACAGTAGAAAGAAAATCAAAATTACAAAATATGACCTAATAATGAGAAATTTGAGTAATTTATGTAAGAATATAATATAAATTTCTGTTATTATTGATATAAAAAAAGAAACTTAAAATGGAAATGCGTGAAAAAAACATCTACGCAGCATCAATCAGATAAAATAAATCGTAGTCTCAAGAAATGGTCTGATACGTCATTGCCATTTCTTAAATTTCTCTGGTTGTTGGGTGCCGTTCCCAGAAGGAAACTATGCCGATCATGCCATGTGGCAAGCATTGAGGGAAACATGAAATAAACTCAAAAAAATCAGAAAAAAAAATCATAATTTTTTTTTCTCTAATCCTTTCAAATAATTCCATCAGTAAACAGAAAACGTCCGTCCATATACATCAATGAAAATATTATTATTTTTAAAAATTTTGACCCAAAAATGAATTTATCAAATATCGTTTTCTTTATGAACTTCCAAAAAAACCTGCAAGAAGTACATTTTGCAAGGCGTGTACGAGAATCAGAATGGGATCTTGCTGCTGAGAACTTGAAGAGGAGCGTGCTAAAATTGTGAAGAAGTCTTTATAAATATTAAATTTTTAATTTGATTCTCTTAAAATTATGTTAATATATTTTTTAAAAAAATATTAATATTAATTTAATTATTAAATTATAAAAAAAATATTATTTTAATATTTTAAATAATTAATATTAATTTAGTTCATTAATTATTAAAAAATATTATTAATTTAATTATTTAATTATATAAAAATTAACATTAAATTATCTTTAAATTAAATAAATTATATTAATTTAATTTTATATAATAATAATCATAATGTTATATTTTATAATTAAAAAATTAAATTAATATTAATATTTTTAAAAATATCAAAATAAAATCGACAAAATCTTTTAAATAAAAAATCAAGAGTTTAGTCAAATAATAAATAGAGCTAACAAGAAGGATACTGTAATAGTACAATTTGTATCCGAAGTACATGATTGAAATCCTGTCTTTTTTTTTTTGTTTTCATTTTTATCTTGTTAATAAATTAGTAAAAATATATTTAAAAAATTAATATTAATTAAGAAAAATATTTTTTTATAGATTTGTCAATATTTAATTAAAAATATATTTTAAAAAAAGAGAAAAAAGATTTAAATGCGTGAAGTGCAAACCTAAGCCATCCGCATAATTTAGCACTGTTGTCCATATCCTCCTGGAATGCACAAGAATGAAAAACTAGGACATGACGGCACCTCCATTTGTGGTCTCGGAGAGCAAAATTAATGAGTAGCCTTAGATATTCAGTGCAACGAGCACATGCACAAAAAGTCGTATTGGCACACACATAACAAACTAGGACAACAAATCAACAATAATTTTCGTTTCTTCCTTCAAGTGTTCTCTCAATTCACATTTTTTTTAATTTTAATTCTTATAATCATTTTACATTAATTTTAAATTAATTATTTAGATTAAAAAAATATTATACAAAAATGGTATGCATTATTTTGGTGATAGGAGTAACATGTATTTGAACATTGAACATAATTATTTAATGCGAGTTTTGTTAGCTATGAGAAGGGTTAAGCAATGTTAAAAGATTAGAAGGTAGGTGTACAAGTTTATATTTTTTTATTCCTTTTTTATTAAAGTTTAAATAAGTTATAACGGATATTTTTGGTGAAAGTATAAAATAGAGACATAAAAGGGAAATTCCTTTTTAAGAGTATAGATAGATAAAATTTCTCTCCCCTCTTCTTTACTAGAAACTAAGCGACATCTCGGTCGACTTAATTATATATGTGTGTTTCACAACAACCTGTTTACAAATCATCATTTTTTAACCCAAAAAGACTTTTATAGGCTTTATTACCATAATTAGTTAGTGATTAATAAATAGTTAGCTCAATTAATTAGTTAGCAAGGTAGCTTTATTTGTTAGATATATAAACTCAGTTCCCTTGTATAACTCATTCTGTGTATTTACATACTTTCAAATAATAAAATTCTCTATAATTTTTTTCCCTTTTGAGTCACGTTTTTCAATAGGTTTTCTCTTAAACCTACATAGTAACTAAGTTAAAGTAATGATACTTGAGAAGTTTGACCGTTCGAGGTGATGGCCGCAATAGTACTTGTGAAAAACGTTATGATACTCTTGAACGTTTAAGACGGGAAAGATATTTAGGATGAGAATGAATTTAATCGCAAATAATTTTATATCTTTTTAATTTATTTTTTAATTATTAAATAAAATATATTTTGAATATTTTTTATGATTTTAATATATTAAATATTTTATTTTTTTATATGTAATACTTATTTTATTTAATATTATTTTTTTATTTATTTTTATTTATCGTGTAAAATTTTTTTTAATTTAAAAATATTTATCATTTAAAAATATTAAAAAATTATTAATTAATTTTGTCTAATTTTAATTTTATTTTTTAATAAAAAGAAAATTAGTAGTATAAATAAAATTAAAGAAAAAAATATTATTAAAATAAAAGAAAGAATAAATTAGTTATATTAAATTATATTTTTTATAAATAAGATTTATTAATAATTTTTTAAATTTTTATACAAAAATTTTAAACTATAAATAAAAATAAAAAAAAAAGTATGAAAATTATTAGGACGGAGTTTTTATTAACCGTTAAGGAGTTAACCCTTATTTATACATGTGATACGTTTGAACAGAAAGTTATCATTGTGATGGCGGATCTCATTGTGAGGCTTTAATTCTCTGATTTCTGCCCCAATTTATGATGCCGTTCTATTAGGTGTATTAACTATGGGATTGTGTGAGCCCAGCTGTTGAAGATGTGACTGGAAGCCCGTTCTTTTTTTTTTGGGGGTTCATTGGCAGGTAGCGGTTGAGAGCCATGTATGGCAGTATGTATGGGCTAGGCTGCAGTGTTGGGCTGGATCCTGATTGACACAAATCCAAACTACAATTTATTTCTCACCCTTAAACAATAAATTTAGTGGGTTTGAAACTTCAAAATAAAATAATTAATTTTATTTTTATAAATAAATTCTTGTATCTACACATGGGTTCATGTATTAAATTTGTTTGGAATGATATTAATTTAATAATTTATTTAATAAATTATTTATGTGTTTGTATTTAAAGATTTGTATATTTTAATAATTTTTAAATTAAAATAAAAAATTAATCTCTATAATTTTATTCGATTTAAATTTAAATTTTTATATTTTTTTTGACATCGACCCTTATATTTTTTTTATTTACATTTTATTTTATTAAAGTATTAATTTTTATATTTTTTATTCATTTAAGTTTTAATCTTTATAATTTTTGTTTATTACAATATTGATCCTTATTTTTTTTTATAAATAATTAGTCTTTGTAATTTTTAATTATTAATATTTTAATTTTTTAAAAATTAAAATTTAAATAAGTAAAATTATAAAAATTGATATTAAAAAAAGTATTATAAGGGCTAAATTCAAATTGAATAAAACAATAAGAATTAATTATTTACTTTAACCTAATTTTTATATACACGGTAAATTGTTTAATTTTTATATCTCAATAATTTACTAAAAACTTGCATTCATTAAATTTTCTAAATTTTTATAACTAAAAAGTGAAGATAAAAGACGATGAGATAAGATATCTGGACTTTTTAAAATCTCTTAATGAGAAAATAAATTAGAAAAAAGTATTTCATGCTTCCCTATATTTTAAGCTTTTGCATAAGTATGGGGAAATTTAAATTGGTAATTGAATACAAGGAACTAAAAAGTAAATACTTATTTTATTTTCTTAAATATATATGAGTCATTAATTTAATTTTTTAAAAATTACTAATATTGATTTAGTTTTTTTAAAAAAATATATATTAATTTTATCACTTAATTATAAAAAATAACATTGTTCAATCATTAAAAATTAAATTAATTTAGTTTTATAATTAAATATTCTGTTAATGATATTTTCATTGTTCATAAATATAAAGACTAATTTGATGTTTCTTATTTAAAAAGCTTTTCTTTATATGAGGAATTAGTTTTAGAAAAAGAATTTAGTAATCTAAAAAATATGAATATTGTTACTATTTTTTTATATAACCGTTAAGCATTAAAATTATTGTAAAATATTTTTTATATAAATTTAAGAGAACATGGCTTTTATTCTCTAAAACTTTGTTTGAATTTGTGATATGAGATGAAAAAAAGTGAAATAAAATAGAATGATAAGACATATGATTATTTAGATTTTTAAAAATATAATAAAATAGAATCGGATAGAATGGACTTAATTTTATCCCATTCTACTCTATACTATTATTTTTATTCCTTTTAAAATTGAGAGATAAAGAATAGAATAAAATAATTAATCTTATTATTTTATTTATTTTTATTAATTTTCATTAGAGTTTTTAAATAATAGAATAAAATTTTTTTTTTATTTTATTGTTAATTATCCAAACAATGATAAGAGAATTTTATTAAACTTTATTCTATTTTACTCTATTTTATTTTATCTTATCTCATTCTATTTCATTTCATTATACTTACTATAAATATTCAAACAAAGTCTAAGTATAATTTCGAATTGGACACATGGCTTTTCATGATTAAAATGAGAATATGAAAAAAAGAAAACTACACATGATGTAATGACGCGAGAACTGAAAAGAATTAAATATGTATTATCTTATTTTATTTTTCTTGCATTTTCAATTTTCATCTGATTTAGTACGGACGGAAAAGGAAAAATAAAAATGGCGTAATTCTTCGCTGAACTTTTGTGGAGTTCCAAGTAAAACGAAGCCCTGCACTCTGCAGAGCTTGATCTTTGGTTGGTGGTGTTTTCCGAATGGCGAAGGAGCAACACTCATCGACGCGGCCATGGATCCTCGATGTAGTACCTTTCTTGGTGGTTATTCTAATAGCAGTTCATGTCCTCGCCTTGGTACTCTCTTCCTCCTCCATTTTCTCACCTTTTTTCCTTTTTAAATGTGGCAACAATTCAACAAATCCCTGATCTTCTTTCTTTACTTTCATGACTCTTAGGTCTATTGGATTTACAGATTAGCCACTGAGAAACAGCCGCAGCCCCTGCAGAGGAGAAAGGCTCACTGAGGTTGGTCAACCTTAATTCGTCTTTTGACAAATTTTTAGTTGTTAATCGAGTTGAGAAAATTGTTTTCCTCCATAGACACTGTAATTACTTGTAATTTTAACAGTCGCTGGTCTCCCAGCATTTACAATTTGAAGTGGTGGAAGTGATCTGGTTTAAAGTTCATAACAATGTTGAACATGTTAGGGTTGCTTCATTGTATGATTATACACTCTCTCATGTTGTCGGGAGGTTGATTTATGATGTCATGTAGAGCAAGTTTTGAATTGAACCACATTTTATTTCAATTTGATTTTCTGTAGCTCCTGTCTATTATCCTGTTTGACTGGGGAGAGTAGCGGTGGTATGATTTTTTTTTTTTTTTTTGGTTTTTTCTTTCCCTGCACAATTCCTGTATGATGTATACTTCTGAGTTCTAGTGTGAAGATATAATTGGAAAATTGAAATCAAGAGGTTCAGACTTCAGAATAATGACCCCAAAAGGAAAAGAGCTAGTATTCTTTTCATTAGCTAAGTTGCTCCAAAAGAATATTATTGGGTAAAAATTGTTCATGAACAGGGCTGGAAATGTTTCTTGCTCCATCTCTATATAATTTCCTAGCATCTATGCCAATTGTCAAGTTAAATGAAAATTGTATAAATTGCCTAGGATTGTGTTTGTTGTTTGTATGAGCATGTTGAGTGCCATGAAATTAATTTCAATATCTAGTACCATATCCATATTTTACTAGTATACCTGATGGTTTTAGGTTTGCAGAGAGTATAGTATAATGTTCTGTAGCAGTTAAGTTGTTAGCTTGTGGCTTTACTCTCTAAAGTGGAAGTTATTTTTAGCTATCAAATACAAAGATGAATATGTATATATTAAATGATATGAAACATGCAAGGGGAAATGCTAAATCTCAAACTGTAGGTAGGGCACAACATTAAACAAGTTTGAAATACGATTTGATGTTATAGTTAAAACTTGCAAGAGGCCAGTATAACTTGATTATGTTTTTAGTATAAAATACTTGTTTTGATAAAACAAGAAAATTTGGTTGAGGAGAGATTGAAAGAGTTTGTTGGTGGAGGATAGGTATTCTCTGTTTTTGATATACAGTACTGAATAAGGTTTCATTTATTCCCTTTGTCCTCCTTATTTGGTTTTTCTCTTCATTTGGCATTGTATTTAAGTTTGTCTTGGAGATGTTGACATGCTGCCCCAAGATTTTTGTGTACTACCTGAACATTTAAAATGGGTGTTTTGAGTGCTTTAACTTTGAGTACTGGTGGAGGTTGTTTGCTTCCACACAATCCCCAAGCTAGTATGGTTTCTATTGTTCCAAAAGCAAATAATCTTTGTGGAATGTAGTTAAGCTGCAATTGAGCTCATATATTAGTAATTTAGTATGTAAGTTCCGGAATGTGTTGGAGAAATTGTCCAACTTTAGTTACTGTGATTTTTCAAACATGTTGTACTCAACTTTAGATGTATTAGAAAGATGAAAGATACCGAGGATTGTCTATAAGTTAGAAATTAAGAAATGTAAGTTGGCAGTGGCGTGCATCTTTGGTGTAAGGTAGCTTCTAATGTTGCTTAAGAAATAGTTGACAAGATTGTGATAGAGCTATTAGCATGAGCTATGAATGTGCACTACAATGTCAAAATGAAGTGGGTAAAGACGTTTCTCTATAAACTTGGTCAAAATAGTAAGTTGTTAATGATCTGTGTACTGGGTTACTAACTTTTGGCATAGATACCTGTATTACATGAAATTATTGGATTTCTGTTGCGAAACATGCTTTTAACCTTAGTGCCAAACCAATATCTTGCGAAACCAATATCTTGCGACTTTAGCTTAAGTGCATAGTTCTCACAATAAAATATTGTTCCTTTAGTTTTCATTTTTTTTTTTGCCTTGTGAATGTTGCATTTATTTAGGCTTGGGCAGTCAGCCTTGGAAATATAGAGGTGTATATAAGTTAGTACAGTAATGATATTCACCCAGATAATTACTCACACAATCCTCACAAGTTTGTGCAAATATAATTTCCCAAGTATGAAATTTATCTAATTTATACCCGTTGTTGCCTGCTGGTTATAAATAATCGAAAATAGAAATCTGTATGATATATTTGTCATTCACTTAATTCTGAAATCTGTATGGTGTTCATTGAAGTTCCATAATATAAGGGATAGAATATAATTTAATTTGGAACAACAACTGAGCAATATGCTGGTCCTTCGATGTAATGCAAGTATCACCAAAATAAGTGATAAGGATATGCAATGCAATTATTGTCATTATTTTGTGAGAAACAGCAGTTGCAGTTCAATGTTAGTAATTTTACTTTTATGGATGTGCATGAATTTTTCAGCAATCATAGCTTGTACGATTTACATAGAGTGCAGGATGAGTGCGATTAGATATCAGCATATATATCTTAGAGTATAAATATAATATTATTTTTAAAAAAATTATTAGGTTTCACTTGTTTAAATATCATTAAAATAATGATATAATACCAAATGATGAAAGTATTTCTATCAATGCACACGCAAGAGATTTATTGACAGTTAATCACATTTCACAGTTCACATTTCACGTCTGAGTGCAAATGTGATTCTACCCGGTGCCAAACATGTTGGCTGCAGACCATGTTTGAGCACATGATTCTTATGTCTCCTAGCGTTAAAACAAAGACACTCTTAGTTGTTATACAAAATTCATGATGATGCTTTTCGAAGAGGTGGAATTTGCACTTTCCAAAATCATTGTTTGTTGTTATTGTTCCCATAGCTATGAGACTTTGCGCTGTTCCATGTGTGCCTCTGGGCTAGCCACCCCGGAGTTGCATTGGTTTGGTCTAATAAGACTTTCTCTTTTAAATGTGGTTTATGATTATGAGTAGTTATGGGTACCGAATAAACGAAAGGAAACCCAAACAAGGGAGCTTTCCGTAATGATGATATGCGTGGCTGTGGATCTGTCTCCGGGTGACCGTGAGCGCAAGGGTAAAGCACCATGAGATCTCAACTTCTCTCAATTCTTTTGAGGATGGAGAGAATTTTTCTTGTTACATATATTTTGCGTAAGAATATTGTTTTACCTCACAACACTCACACTCAATGTGTATAAATTAGTTATGATGTCATCATTATCTAATTAAATAAAAAATTTAAAACATTTTTTAACCATCCAATTTAAAGTTTTCAACACATGCACTATCCTTCTTTGTTATTCATTCGTATCGCCACCTTTTTGTCAAGATGGAATTTGGCTGCAGGAGTGCAATTTAGATAATAGTGTATAATATTCTCATTGATTAAAAAATTAAATGTTTAAGATTTGATAAAATATTAATTTCAAGATAATAAATTATGAATTTTGTTAAAACCATCTCTCAGCAATAATTATCTATTTGTATTTTTCTTTCTAAAGGGTAGCCTTTAACCGTCAACAGTCAATAGCCATGGCGTCCAGTGTCGAACACACTGTAAACATTTCCTTTTCCACCTTTGACTTCAATGTATGTTGTTGAATTTGCTTAGCTATCCAAGGACCCAAACAAACGAAATCGGGAAAACTTCCCTTCAAGGCTTCGCCATCATGGTTTCGTCAAAATCTTCAGCCTCGCTCCCAGCTTGTGTGTCTCTGTTTTTTTCAATTTTATAATTCGGTTTACTCCTCATTCTCAATTCTTGTTTGGTTGCCTTTTTTTTTTTGTCAGAACATGGAGATTTTATATATTCTTTCGGCGGTAACACATTCAATTAAATTAATAGTGTCTAATTAACCATTGGCAAATCTTTAAATGATAAAAGTTTTGTTATATTCTCTTAATTTTTTTTAATAATTCTCTTAATTAAAATAAAAGGTACTACAGAATAAATAATGGTATGTTAATGATTCTTTGAACTTATTTCCTCACCTCTGGTAAATAGATGGATTGTATGAATTTTAAATTAGATCATTAATAGATGGATACAAAATAAATTAATAATTTAATTAAGATTTATTAAAAAATTATTAAAATTATCTAATTCATCCATTATCTATTTTAATGAATAATATCCAACTTATCCATTGATCAAATTTAATGAATGAATTCTAATCCATTCATCTATCTTTTATTAGATGTATTTAAACTCTTTTTATATCTAAATATATTTTTTTTAAACTATATATATAAATCTATTAGATCCAATAAATATTTTGAATAGTTTATTAACCATCTATTAACTAAAACTAATCAAATCCATCCAAATACAATAAATTTATTATTATAATTAGATGAGTTAGATGAGTCATGAATTCATACATCCAATTGTCACTTTTACTTTCAAGTTCTTTGAATTGTGATATCACGTGGTTTTTCGACTCTCCCAATTCTAAGGTTTTTTGTTTTCCCCTTAACAGAAAGTATGATAAATTGACACCTGGAGTTCAACTGTTTTCATTGATGACAAATAATTTCGCAGTTAGTTAAGATGATTATTCACAATTACATGCCCCCGTCTTCCAATTCATCGTTGAATTTTTGTTTAAAAACCAATAATTAACATAATTGTAGATCTAAATACAAATAATTTAATTATTGTGTTAAAATTTTTTTATTACCGTGCTATGGACACACACTTTTAAAAATACATTTTTAAATAAGATCTATTTTTTTTCCCCTAGATCTTAAAACAAATTTCCCGTAAAGTTTTGGGGCAAGAAAAGCCCGGCTGAAACGGAGAAAGACGAGGGGATAATTTAATATTTTTATTGATTAAAATATTAAAAAACAAAGTGTATATTTTCCTACCAAAAAAAAATTAAGAAGCAAAGTGCATATTTTATCATAGTGCCTCTCAATTCATGTTTTTAATTTTTACTTATATAATTATTTTATAAATTAATTTATTATAATTTTATTATAATTATTAAGAAATTACTTGAAAAAATAATTTTATAAAAAATAAAATATATTTAAATTCAATTATAATTTTATATATAAAAATAAAATAAGTCTTTGTATTTAAAAATGGTTGTAATTATAAAATATAATTATGAAAAAAATATTTTAGATTTATAATTTTATAATTTATGTTTAATTAATTGTTAATATTTTTTTGGGAAACACAAAATCTAAAACCAACAAGAAAATCCTTAATGTAGTTAAAAAAATGTTTATATTAAAAATTTATCTTCTTTTATTTATTTTTAATTAATTATTAATTATTTTTTAAAAAATTAAAAATTTAACACTAAAGAGAGAATCCTTTCTCTAACAGTATAGATTATTATTTTATATACCAGAAGTGATAATTAATTGGAAAAGAAAATCGTGGCCTGCAATGTTTTGTCTGTGTACCCTCGACGGGTAAATTAGCTGGCCCATATTGAAAAAATAAAGGATGGGGTGCTCTCTCACAGTTTCCTCAAGATGTAGGGTTACTTTTTGAATTATTATTTTTCTTTTCTTGCCGCTCCTTCCTTTCTTATTTACACAACACACCAAAACTCGTCGTTAAGTTAAAGGGTGTACTGTTCAGTGCGGAGATAGACGAGTGTGCGGCTTCTCGGCCCCAAAGGAGAAGACTCCATTCATGTGCCCCACGAAGAACATTCGCCGGAACTCCGGCACCGATCCCGTCGCCGGAATCATCTCCAGCTCCGGCGGTTCGGCCGACTGGATTTCCGAGGCTATCGACGGTGGATCACTACGCCACGTGGACCTTGACGCCGGAACCAATGGCTGGGCGTCACCGCCCGGCGACCTCTTCTGTCTTCGTTCCAATAACTACTTCACAAAGCGACAGAAGGTCCCCGCCGGCGAGTACCTACTCTCTCCGGCAGGCATGGACTGGCTCAAGTCCAGCGGCAAACTCGAGAATGTACTCGGTCGCCCCGACAACCGCGTGTCGCACGCGCTCCGGAGAGCCCAAGCCCAAGGCATGTCGTTGAAGAGCTTTATCTTCGCTGTGAATCTGCAGGTTCCCGGCAAGGACCACCACAGCGCAGTGTTCTACTTCGCGGCCGAGGATCCTGTCCCTGCCGGTTCGCTTCTTCACCGGTTCATTAACGGCGACGACGCTTTCAGGAACCAGCGGTTCAAGCTGGTGAACCGGATCGTGAAGGGACCGTGGATTGTGAAGAAGGCGGTGGGAAATTACAGCGCGTGCTTGCTGGGGAAGGCCTTGACGTGCAATTACCACAGAGGGCCAAACTATTTGGAAATCGACGTCGATATCGGAAGCAGCGCCATAGCGAACGCTATCCTGCGCCTTGCATTGGGATACGTATCGAGCGTGACCATCGACATGGGGTTCGTGGTGGAGGCGCAGGCGGAGGATGAGCTGCCGGAGAGATTGATAGGTGCAGTTAGAGTCTGCCAGATGGAGATGTCATCGGCCACCGTCGTGGATGCATTGAACGCGCCGCCTCCAGCGCGTGCTGTAGGATTGGCCAAGGTGAATCACCATAAATCTGAAGATGACGTCGAAGTAAATGCATAATTAATTAGCGATAAAAATAATTTTTTTTAATTTTTCAGCAATTAATTATTTTCCTCTGTTTAAAAATATCTATCTGGGCCCTCACGATGTAATCTACTGGTGGCTACAGAACAATAAAATATGCTTACATTCACCAACCTGAGGTTCTGTTTTGGAAATTGAAATCCTGTTAAGAGAGATTAATTGGTGATCTATAAATTTAGAATGAAAGGAAAAGGAAATATAGAATTACAAAATTGGTAAAAATGTAAAGATTGGATTAGTGCACATTGTACTTGACTTTTTGAGCTATTTTGATGAGACGACGGTGAGGGAAGAAGGAAACTTGGCAGGTGGACTTTGGGTTGGTGGCGGTGGAGAAAAAGATGATATTAGTGCGTCATTTGTGAAGTAACCCGTTTGATATAATACATAAGCTATGAATAATACAGGATAAATATTATTATTATTTATTTTTATGTAATATTTTAAAAGATATTAAATAATATAATATTTAATTAAAATCATCTTATTTAATTTTAATTCTTTTACAAATAAAAGTTAAATTAAATTTATTTTATGTAATTTTATATAATTAAAATTAAATAAAATTATTTTGACTGAATAAATTATTATTTATTATCTTATTTAAATATAAAAAATATTAATTATATTCTATTATTCACTTTTTATATCGCATAAAACGCAAGGCATGTTGCATATTCACATTCTTTGTATTGTGTGATTCTTTCGTTCTCGTTCTTTGTGAATTTGTTGCCCTTAAAAGGGGCTCATAGAGTCCTTCCTAACTGGCACTAACAATAACTTTGTCTATAAAAAATTGTTGACCATAATATTCTTTTTCCTTTAATTGTTTGGTTTGGAGCAAATTAGGTTTCTAACGAATCATTGAACCAATACAAATACAATGTAGCAATTTGATCGTTCCAACAGGGTGGGGGCTGTGGGACAATCATGGATAAATAAAGGTTGCTCATTTCTAATTAGTAGTTAAACTGAACAAACTTCTTTCTTTGCGTTGCGTAAAGATTCTTCAAACACAAAACTGTTGTTGTTGGGCGTTAAACTTAGAGGGATGTTGGGATTATGGGACAATGCCAAGTACTATTTTATTCTACGCCCGTTGTGATTTTGTTGATGTTGAAAATTGATAATATAACTTATAAGCTCTCTTTTTCTTTTTAAATTTAGGTGCAGAGCTAGGATGCCAAATTGGGTAGCTGGATTTTACATGTAAAATAATGCAAAATGATATGCATCGTTCCTTTTTGTGCATCAGTTACCATTTTTTTTTTAATTTTGGAATCAACTTTTCTTAATCATGGCCCAAAACCAACCAATTTCAGTTTGATCGACTCAAATTGGCTGATGGAAGTAGTTTTAGGCTTGGATGAATTGGTACTAAAGTTACCTTGAAAATGGCCACATCTAAGGATTGATTGGCTGGTGAGGAACATTTCAAATTTCTCCCTGACCCAAAAAAAAAATGGCTGATGTAATTTTTTATTAAAAAAAAATAAAAGATGAAATTTTTCTATAAAAAATGATGAAATATATTCACTTAAATCAATAAAATGCGAAAGAATAATTCATTTTTTTGTTTACATAGAGGGGGAGAGGGATAAGTGACTCAGTGGAAATTCAAACTTTTGACATCATCACCAATCTCTTAGAAATTCTGTTCCAGATGAGCTACGAGCTCGTTGACATTCTTTGTTTTTTTTTTTTTTTAACTTTCAATACCAGAGCCACTACTAATATTTACTTGCTTACTGAGCATGAGAAAAAGTGTCAATGGAGATTTCATTCTGAAGTGTTGGGTGCCTTAGAAAGCCAAATCTACATCCCAAGTTCTCTGTAACACGCCCTATTCAATCACCAGCTCTTCGTGGGAACAAAGTTCAATTGGGATCTTAAACTAAATTGGATTCTTTCTCTGGGTCTTGCCTTGAATAAAATTCATACTGCCGTTCTATTTTTTAAGACGAAGATAATTCCTAACCCCCTTAGCAATCTTTGTAAACAAGAGGAGGAAAGTATACATACATCATTTTTGTGGTCACTATCCTATCCACGAAATTTTTTTTTTTTTTTGTGAGCTAAGGGGCTAAACAAAGCCCAAAAAAAAAAAAAACAAAAACAACTAAGATAAGATAGGAACGTCCTTGCTAGTAGCAACTTGCAGAGCGTCAGCCAGCAAAATAAACTTCATATCTGTAGGAGGACGGTGAAGAAGGACAACATCCTCTGTAAGATGGGTTGCAACAGAAGCTAGCCAGTCAGCACTTTTATTGCTCTCACGATAAATATGAGAGAATTTAATCTCCCAGTCCATTTGTGTCATCTGGATAATATAATGAATGACTTGATCATCTTCCCCACAACTAACCTTTCCATTAAGAATATTAAGGATGAGGGTATGAGAATCTGCTTCAACTTGCACTTTTCTATATCCCTTATTCCAAGCTATAGTGAGACCTTCCAATAAACCCATTACCTCCGCTTTATACACCGAAACAGCACTACAACATTTAGAATAACCAACCAACCATGAACCATTATGGTCTCGAAGAAGACCTCCATAACTTGCTTGACCATTACCTTTCTTCGACCCGTCTGAGTTTAACTTCACCCAACCAAAATCTGGTGGCTTCCATCTGATATCCACAGCCATCCTATGCAAAGTATTTCGTTGATGAAGACTCGAGAAAGCTATCTCAGAGTCCAGAAAAAATCTATAGATATACCTCTGTGGGTTACTAGGATAGCTAAAGTCTTTATTATGAATAGTTTCATTCCGCCACTTCCAGATAAAACCAGCAAGCAATAGCCCAAAGATGACTCCAATCTCCAAAATGACTGTACCAAACCTCTTGGATATTCTTTTGAACCCAAACATCAAGGTTACAAGAGAAAAAATCAGACCAGATTCGTCTATTAACGAAGAACCTCCAAACATCTTTAGCTAGACAACAATCACGTAATGCATGCAGCGTAGTGTCAACTTTATCACAACACCAAAGGCAAGAATTAGAAACATTAGCCCAGTGATGAATCAGAGTCCGAGTCAACAAACGACCATGAGCAGCTTGCCAAATGAAGCAACGAATTCTGGCAAGAACTTGAAGCTTCCAAATTCTGCACCAAATAGGGTTTGAAGCATTCCAAGAGGAAGAAGTCAGACTTTCATAAGCACTTTTTACACTAAAAGCACCGTTTTTAGTATATTTCCAGCCAATAGCATCCGCACCCATATGCTCTCTAGGAGGCGGAATGGTTTGTATCATGGATACAACATTAGCGGGTAAAACCTTATGCAGCATAGACCAGTCCCAGTGGAAGGGAATCAATCACAAACGAAGCCACCGGCATAGAGTAAAGATCATCATCAATAAAAGAGGTAGCAAAATTCATGTAGACAATGAATACCTGGTAGCCACGAATCTTGCCAGAAACGAGTACGATTTCCATCCCGAAGTGACCAGCGGACACCCTTTTTTAGTTTTATCCCAAAGAGAAGTCATATACTTCCAAAGGCTAGAGTCGCCATTAGAAGACTTAACAAAATCAGGCCAATTGGCACGAGCCCCATACTTAACTTTAAGCACCTTCACTCCACAGTCCTTTCTTTTGAGACACAATATGCCAGCACAACTTCATAATACAGGCGTCATTAAAGGAGCGCAGATGACGCAAACCCACTCCACCATGGGATTTTGGCTGGCATAAGGTAGTCCAACTGATTGGGTGAAATTTCCTTATAGTCAGCTCATGACCCCACACAAAACAGCGCTGCATCCTTTCAACTTCGTTGCAAATAATGTTAGGAATTCTTGTCACCTGCATAGAATAAACAGGAAGAGAAGAAATTACCGTGGTGGCCAAAGTGAGACGACCTGCCATTGAGAGACAGCGGGCTTTCCAACCCGATAGTTTAGATTTAACTCGATTAATGAGATTGTCGAAATTTCCTTTCTGCCTCGACCACTTGGCATCAGATCAATACCTAAATATTTGCCAATGTTCTTGGTCACCTGAAATCCCCCTATAGCAGCAATATCCGTGGCCATATGAGCATCGACATTCTGAGAGAACCACACCCGAGATTTTTCCACATTTACTTTTTGACCCGAATGGGTACAGAAAAGATTAAGACAGTTCATTACATAGTGCATCTGGGTCGAGGAGGCTTCAACAAAAAGGAGTAAGTCATCAGCAAAAAGAAGGTGGGAAATAGCAGGACCATTCTTGCCAACTTTAAAAGGTTTCCAATCACCATTATTGACAGAATCTAAAATAATGTGAGAAAGTTTCTCCATACAAAGTACAAACAAGTAAGGGGACATAGGGTCACCCTGTCTAATGCCCCTGCTAGGCTTAAATTCAGTGGTCTTAGAACCATTCCACAACACATTCAGGGTAGATGAAGAAATGCAATCCATAATTAAATTAGAGATAAAACCTGGGAAATTCAACTCCTTCAGGGTTTGGGCAACAAAATCCCAAAGCAGACGATCATAAAGCCTTCTCAAGATCAATTTTAATAACCATAAAGCCCTTCTTACCTTTTTTTCGTTTCATTGAGTGAATAATCTCACTAGCCACTATGATATTATCATGGATGACTCTCCACTTGGAATGAAGCTAGCTTGGTTAGGAGATATAATATAAGGTAAACAACGTTTCATGCGGTTCACCAAAATTTTAGTGAAGCCTTTATAAAGGACATTACATAGAGATATTGGCCGAAATTGAGTAATAAACTCAGGCTTATCCACTTTTGGAATCAAAGCAATAAGTGTTCGATTTATATCAGAAACCGAAGCCTCACCTTTAAAGATTTGCCTAATGAAAGCCATAACAGAATGGTCTAACAAAGTTCCAATTCCTTGTGAAAGAAAAATAGCCGGGTAACCATCCTCCCCTGGAGTCTTGGTAGGTCCCATACTAAAAAAAGCCTTATAAATTTCTGCAGGAATAACAGGGCCAGCCATGAAACACAAATCATCTTCAATAACAGGAGGGTAACTTACATTAGTATGAAGAGGCTTATCAACTGAAACATCTTGACAAAATAGATCTTGAAAGAAAATGAATAACTGAATCTGTAATGAGCTTTAGTGTCATCCATCCAGCAACCATTAGAACCACGAAGCATAGATACTCTGTTGGCACGTCTGCTGTATACTGTGCTAGTATGGTAAAATTTTGTGTTACGATCTCCATCCACAATCCAACGGGCCCGAGACTTTTGATGCCAGAATATTTCTTCCTGGGCCAAGACTGCATTCAGTTGACTCTGCAAATCAAATTCAAGCTTATCAAGCAAAGGATTCCAGTTTGCTTCAAGTGCTCGTTGAGCACCTCTAATGCGGGCAAGGAGCTCCTTTTTACGGTTAAAGATGTGACCAAACACTTCTCTATTCTAGATCTGAACCTTATCTGTGAAATTCCTGAGATTATCTCCTATAGGAAAGGAGTCATCCCAACAAGAATTAAGAAAAGGCTGAAAATCATTATGTAAGAGCCAAGCCGCTTCAAATCTATGAGGTCTATTCGAAGATGAAGATCTACCAGAATTAAAATCAATCAATAAAGGATGATGGTCAGAATAAGCTTGAGGGAGAGCTTTAACAATAACATCATTGAAACGGGTCCGCCAATCAAGATTACACATAGCTCTATCAAGTCTTTCAAAAACTCTGGCATAATTCTCTCGTTGGGGGCCTCTCCAGGTAAACTTGGAGCCTTGGCAGCCCATATCTATCCAGCCGCAGCCAGCTATCCAATCAGAGAAGAACCGACACCTAGAAATATTCGGGTAGGCACCCCTTTCTTTTCAGAAGGACAGGCCATTTCATTGAAGTCGCCTGCAATTAGCCACGGCTCAACAAAAGCATTAGCGAAATCAGCAGTTGTTTAAAACACTCCCTCCTCTCGACAAGAGTGGGACTAGCATAAATTATAGTAAGAAGCCAGGTGGGTCCGTCTGCCAATTAACCCAGAGATGAACATATTGACCGGTAGAATGTAAAAATGAAATACGAAGATTCTCATCTTTCCAGCCAATCCAGATACCACCAGAGTAACCAGCACCATTGACAACAAAAGAATGAGGAAAGCTTAGACGATGAAGAGTGTTGGCAGCAAGATTACCACTAACCTTAGTTTCAAGTAAAGCCAAAATATCAGGCTTGTGATCTTTGGCAATACGCAATGCATGACGAGACAAAAATTTGAATTTCCTGCCCCTCGGCAGTTCCACACACAAATGTTATTCATTAATAATAATACTAATTAGGAAAACAGTATAGCAACACTAAGTTGCAGGGAAGTCCCCCATCCTTGCCAATTCTTCACCACTAGGAATCATCACGATCACTAATGTTGTCTTCATTAGTCTGATCGTCACCCGTATCCATGTCTTCCTTATCCTCCGAGAGAGCATTATGAGGGTCGGGAGGGTCAGAATTATGAGCAAAAAAATTGCCAGCTTTAGGATCATACCTGTTCAAATTTTGAAGGTGAGGAGGAACATTTTTCATTCCATGCAAAGAGGACGGTGCGTGGTGGGAGAGTGGGTCCTCAGCATGAAACTCACATGGACCCTTTGAAGGAGGACGGGACATCTTAGTGATGTTCTGCATGGCTGCTGTCAAACCGACTGGGCAAGAGGAAATATTTGTATCGGTCTGAGCTAACAGGATTGCTGCACCTGGGGTCACATGGTTTTCTGAATTTACGTGCTCAAGAGTAGGGACACCACGTGACCGTTGAGGAGAGGTGTTACTCGGTGGGGCGCCTGTCCTTCTGTTAGCAGTGCCTCGCAGAGGATGTCTATGCTCATTGATGGCTGGGATATGCAGGTCCGTGATAGTCGCAGCCGGTGCATGATCTTCGGGGTGAATGTTCTCATAATGAAAAGCGTTAAATCGTGATCCCGAAGGATGAGCAATATTATCTGCAACGTGTTTTTGGCCTGAAAATTCGCCCGTGATAATGGGTCTCCTGTTACGCTTGGGTTTCTGCACAATCATCCATGGTTCAAACTCAGCCACCGGCAACAGTTGTTCCGGCACAGTACCTATGACAGAAGCGGTGTAAATGGTGTTTTCATGTCTTTCGCTATCTGAATGTTCCTTCTTGTTGGGACAGTGGTCACAGTCGTGGCCATATATACCACAATGAAAGCAGATTCTATGGAGACCTTCATACTCTATGTAGAAATCACGATATTCGCCAGACGGACCTTGCACCATGAATTTTGAAAGAAGAGGCTTGTTAAGATCAATAGCAACACAAACTCTAGCAAACTTACCTCTTGTTCGGGCTTCTGTTGTTACATCAATCTTCATAGTACGTCCAATTCTATCCCCAATAACTTGGAGCACTCGTTTGTCGTAGTACTCCATTGGGAGTTTAGGAAAACGTACCCACACGGCAGTCGAAACTTCTTTCGCTTTGGCAGGGTCAAAATACGCTTCCCCATTCTCGAACAAGAAGGTAAGAATCAAAGATCATCCACGGGCCTCCATTGAAGACTAAATTCTTTGCTCGGACACTGGCAAATTCAACCATGAAGTAGTCTGAACCCAAATCAATTAATTGGAACGTACCCACTTTTGGCCATAGTTGTTGCAGACGTTTCTCAAGGGCCTTAAAACCAATCTTTTTACCCAGAAGATGCAGAATGAGGTGCTTACGCCAAGCCTTAGAGAGGCGACGATGTTCTATATCATTAACTTTCAAGACAGGCCATACTCTGCCATCCTCACCAAGCTCATCGATCATCTGGATACCATCGGGGTCAACCTCAGTCTCAGATCGTTGGACACCATCTGACTCCCCGTCCAGTCCTGTAATATCCATATCATCCAACGCAACCTCTGTTCCTTCAATTAAAATATTCTTATACGATACTCTTCTAGGAAGGCTAAAATCCTCCTCAGTTTCAGACAACGGGCCAATTTGGTCGTGGTCATAGATCACAGGACCTGAGCAATCACCTTTGAAAAAGTTGTTGTCTCGTTTCGATTTTTTGACACTCCGCCGTAGGAGATCAGCCTCCTCCTCCATCTCCGTACGCTGCATGCTTTTTAAAGAAATTGTTATAGCTTCTAGTTCGCAGAAGTTGCTTGAAAATGATATAAGATTAAGAAGAGTGCGTATGGTAAAATTTTGTTATTCCTACACTTAATTTTGTGCATCAAAGTCATACACCTTCCACGTTAAGAGAAGACAAGAAAAAGTATATATTGAAAAGTATATTTACTAGTTGCTCAGAACTATAACCCGATGAACAAAAAAAAAAAAAGAACTATAAACCAAAAAACAAAATACTCACCCAGCCCCTTTTTTTTTTGGGTATTTGGTTACTCAACCATTTGTTTTCTGCAAAAAAACATGTTTTCTTCAAAAACAAGACGCCCAAAAAGAATTATTTTAGAAATTAAAAAAATGATTTGGGAAAAAAACTGATAGCAAAAGAAGAGGATTAAGAGGTGAAGGATTAAAAATTATTTGAAAGCGGGGACTACTTTGGTATTTTCTTTTGTGTATAAGTACTTTAATAATTTTTTAAATATATATAAATTAATAGTTATATTTGATAAATTATCAAACATTAATCATGAAATTAGTAATTAATATATTATTTGATAACTTGCTAAAATATCAATATACATAAAAAAAAAAGAAGGAAAACTTACCAACTCCTTATAAAAGTAGGATGGTAAATTTGTTTAAGGTTTTTCTTATTAGATTATGTCATGAGAATTAAAGAGACAAAATTTTCTATTTTCAAACTATGAATCCTCCATTAATCTTCGGGAACTTGGACAGTGCCGGGATTCCTGTTTTAGCTCATACACTAAAATCGATAATAATATATAATTATGATTATACGAATAATATTTGAAAGAAATAAAAAACTAAATATATATAATTAAAATATTCATGAATGTATGAAATCTTTAATATGATCCTATAATATAAAAATAAATACAAATTTGTGTAGGAAGGAAGAGAAATTCTTGTATTCTTTTTATAACTATATCAATATTATTTTTATTTTTTAAATATTATGTCGATGTTACTTTAACTCTTTAAATAATATTAACGTCAATTTAATTTTTAAATTATAGAATATGACATTAAAATTATATTTTTATATATAGATAAAAACTAAATTGATATAATTTTTATAATTAAGAGATTAAATTAATATTAATTTTATATAATTAAAAAATTAAATTAATAATATTATCGATAATTTAAAAATTAAATTAATATTAAAATTTTTAAAATATTAAAATAATATCACTTCTCATCATTTAAAAATTAAATTATTATTAATATATTTTAAAAAATTAAAATAATATCAACGTAATATTTACAGAATTAAAATAAAAGTTTATTTTAATATTTTTTTCTTAATCTGTTCAAATAAATATAAAACAAATATATAAAAAAAGATATTAAACTTGCCATGGATGCTTATTTCCGGGGTCTAGATTGTTTGTGTGGCCAGGAATGGCACAAGAGTTCCGCAAGCAACCCGAACCCACCGATGACAAATTGACGGTGACACCCTCTTTTCTTGGCTTTCTGCTGAATGCTCTTTTGTTTTGCCGTTCCCCAAATCTTCCTTTCATGGCTTCAAGTCATGCTATCAATTTCCCAAGTACACTCCGCTAACAACTCCAAGTCTCTGTTTTTACCATCACCACCCTTTCCATTTCCAGTTTCCGATCTCATTGGTCATGGCTCAGGCGAACCCATTTCTCTGGCACACCCCAACTTCTCTGCCTTTGAATCTCTCTGCTCCACCGTCCAGCCATAGTTCTCCACCAGTACAACTTTGGTCTGTCTCGTCATCACAACCGTTCAAACCATTGTCATTTTCATTCAGGACCAGGACCAGGAGGAGCCACCCCAGGTGTGGCGCCGTCGGAGATGTCAAAGCTGAACCTTTGCTTGATCACAGAGAAGGGGAGGATCACAGGGTTCTTGTGGGTCCTTCCAGTGAGGAGGAGCGGAGAGGTGACAGGGTCGTGGCGGACTATGATTGGACAGAAGAATGGTACCCACTGTACCTGACTCAGAACGTGCCGGACGATGCACCCCTTGGCCTCAAAGTGTTTGACAAGCAGCTGGTGTTGTTCAGGGACGGCAATGGCGAGTTTCACTGCTACGAAGATCGCTGCCCTCACAGGTAACTAACTGCTTATTAAAGACGATGTTGTTCTTGGTTTTTTTGCTGTTCCCAACCTTACAATTGTAGTTTGGGTTTGCTTTCAAGTGCCGTCTGTCCAGAACCCATAAGGAAGACGCGAGGAATTCGTAATCAATTAAGCTAAGGCCTCATTCAATTTGATTGAATGCGAATAACATGATCCTGTGTTCAGTTTTTCTCAGTTAGTGCAGTTTTGTAGCTTAACTGCATGTACTAGTGCTCCTGTTAAGAGATGGTTAATTGGGATGCCAACACTGAAGGTTGCCATCTTTCCGAGGTCGAATTATGGTCAGCTTGAGCCTGTGTTAGGCCTAAAAACAGGCTAGAATTGATAGTTAGGATTGGGATGTTACCCCTGAATTTGAGATGTGCACTTACTATATCAACTTTTACTGTTAATTTCCTATGTGTGAACTACCTTCAAATCTTAGTTGACTTAGCAGTTGAAGATAGATGCCAAATGAGGTAAAAACGCCTGCAAACTTGGCGGTCTCTGAAATACTGATTCCATATTTGTCAAAAAGCTAGACCTTATCTTTTGTTTGATTCAGGTTAGCAAAACTATCTGAAGGCCAGTTGATTGATGGAAGGCTTGAGTGCCTATACCATGGATGGCAATTCGAAGGTGAGGGAAAATGTGTGAAGATACCTCAGGTCTGTTGTAGACTTATAGTTATTCTCACTTCCTCACCTAAATCAATGGCCAACCAGTTGCTTCTAAGATTAATGCAATATGATGTTAATCAGTCTTTTACTGTTTCCTACAGCTTCCAGTTGATGCCAAAATCCCTCGGTCAGCCTGTGTTAAAACATATGAGGTGAGGGACTCGCAAGGAGTTGTGTGGGTATGGATGTCTCTAAAGACACCTCCAAATGTTAACAAACTACCTTGGTTTGAGAACTTTGCAAGGCCAGGGTTTCAAGATGTTTCAACAACTCATGAACTCCCATATGATCACTCTATTCTTCTGGAAAACCTGATGGATCCTGCTCATATCCCAATCTCACATGATAGAACAGATTGGACTGCAAAAAGAGAGGATGCACAACCACTGTCTTTTGAGGTCACTGAACGAACTGATAGAGGATTTGCAGGTTGGTGGGGCAGAGAGAATGATGGCTCTAGGCCTAACTTCTTACGGTTTGAAGCTCCTTGTGTTCTTCAAAATAACCGGGAAATTGTTGATGAAAATGGTGAAAAGAACTACTTCACGGGTCTGTTTCTTTGTAGACCAACTGGGCAAGGGAAATCCATGTTGATAGTGAGGTTTGGAGGAACAAAAAGATCCCCTCTAACAAACCTCTTCCCTAAATGGTACCTCCATCAGAATGCAAGCAAGGTGTTTGAGCAAGACATGGGGTTCTTATCATCCCAAAATGAAACTCTGATGAAAGAGAAGGTTCCCACAAAGGAACTATACCTTAATCTAAAATCATTAGACACATGGGTTGCAGAATACCGGAAGTGGATGGATAAAGTGGGGCATGGGATGCCGTATCATTTTGGTCACAGCACTATTTCCTTGCCCAGAGAGCCTGCTGTGGTTGAACATGCACCTGCTGGACTCATTGCAGGACTGTCAGCTGCATCACCTGCTAAAGGGGGCATTGGAGAAATGCATGCCCCAAATTTAGCCAATAGATATTTTAGGCATGTGATACATTGCAAAGGATGTAGAACCGCAGTCAAAGCTTTCCAAGCTTGGAAAAATGCCCTTTCTGCTATGGCTGTTGCATTGGCTGCATTGGCAATTCTGGTATCTGGGAGACAGTGGAAAGCCCTTCTGTTAGTGTCCTCTTCCCTGTGCTTGGTTGGAGTGTATGCATGCTCAACCGCCATAGCAATGAACACAACAAACTTTATTAGGACACATAGGAGATTGTGAGTCATAACCTGTTAAAAATAGTAATTTTCATAAGAATACTTCTAGTTTGTCCAATGATATGGTTACATGACTTCTGGTCTTCATCTCCTGTCTTGTTTATATTATACATACCCAGCCAAACAAGGAAAAGAGGGAAAATTCTTCTTATTGATGCGGTTAACGATGAATTCTGATGGGGAGAGCATGGTATGTTAAAAAAACCGTGCTCTAATTTTCTCCCCAAAACCAAAAAGGAAACATATACAGGTATATTTGTTTAGGTGATGTCATACAAACCAAATTTTATATTTTATAAAGGTTCACATATTTTTGTACCATTAGATTTGTCTTTTAATAGGTAGTATTACACAAATTCATATACAATCTAAATATTCTATAAATTGTTTATTGTGGATTTTCCTTATCAGCTTATCTATCTATTTTAGCTGCAAAAGGATCATGAGGAATTTATATGTGGATAATGCCAAAGAGGATATTTTAGAGAGATAAAACAATATGATTAAAAGGGATAATTACATTGATTTTCCTGAGGTTAGGTTAGTGCTTATTATATTTAATATATTTCTTATGTGAGAAATTATATCTATATTTATTATTTTATGTACTGTTTTCTTATTTTATTCTTTTTTTTATTTAAAAAATATACGTTTATTTTTTTATTTTATGTATAGTTTCTATATCATGACCTCATGTAAATAATAAAATAAGAAATGTAAGTGTAATTTTATGAATAAAAAGTATCAAAAGAAGTTAATATAATTAATCCTAATTAAAATCCAAAGTTGTTGGATTATACGTAGGTTTGTGCAAGCAAAAATGTTAAGCTGCTTCGTGCATTTTAAAATTAATTTAATGGTGCAGAAAAATATGTAACTTTTGTATATCTAATTAACTTTAACATGTGAAGCATTATCCTTGATAAATCAATTGAAAGTATGAGATGAATTTCTATTGTTTAGCCAATTTGATGAGTCGGGGGCATGTTTTAAATGTTTCTTCTATTTTACACTTTGACTTTAAGAAATTAGTCAAATTACATACGAAAGGATCCACGTTTGTTAATGAGTTGAATGGTTAGTTATTCTTAATTAAGTTAAAAATATTTTTATCAAATATTTCTTTCTTGTAATTTTTTTTCTTTATTTTTAAGCTGATGTTTTGGGCTTTTAACACTACTGTTAATTCTTTTTAAGTTAATCCTAATTAATTTTGGAGCATTAAAGTGAGAATAAAATCATTATGCAGCTATGAGATTAAAAATAAAATAAAATAATCTAAAATAAAATGTTTTTGTTTTTAAATTTTGAATTTGTGTTTGGCTCCCATGAGAATATGTTCGAGGCTTTGCGCATTTTGACTCCACCACCACTGTAGTACGCAGCGGGAAGAGACGAAGCGAAGCGGTGGAAATGGGGCATCAATATCATCATCATCATCAGCAACAGCAACGCCATCAAGCAACGGACGGGCTGCTGAACCTATTCACCAAAGCGAATCACGATCTCGCTGTGGTTCACCACAGGCTTGAAAAGGAGTTTCAACAGCTTTACCCAGACAGCGTAAGCAAAACGCCCCCATTCAGTTTTCGCCATTTTAGATGTACCTTAATCTATGTCTCTTTGATTTCTGAGAAAACTATTCATGGGTTCCATCGGAAACCTTCCAAGTCGGTACCTTGCGGCTCAATTGAATTGGTTTCGCATCATTCTCGTTATTATATCTGGCTGTGGGGTGGTGGGTTTGCAGGCAAACCCTATGAAGCTGGTTTCTAGGATCAAAAAGATACAGGAAGATATATCAACCTTGAAAGGGCAGTGCCACGAACTTCTAGCAGCCAAGCAGGTACTTTGTTCTTTTGCGTTCTAATGGGTTCTAGTGCTATAGAATTAGAATTGTAATGCTACAAGGTCTATTAGATAAATCAGTTACCAGTATAGGTGCATGCATATAGGATAGGAATAAAACCCTCATTTTGAATTTATTCCTGCTTATTCACTTGTGCAGGACTTGATTGACAAGGCTCAGAGAACTCTGGTTGAGAACAGAAATTTAGTGCAGCGCATGCAAGCATCCATGGGCATCCCACTCACTGGTGAAGATGATGCTGCATTTACTAACTTCAAACAGGTAATGGAGTGTGTGTGTGTGTGTCTTTTGAAAAAAAAAAGGTTAAAAACGTTAGTTCTTGAATGTCTTAAAACAGATGAAGTGATGAAATTTCCTGTAGTTGGATGTGTTATTTCATGGGGCCTTAGCTTATTCATGAATTATTCAGAAGTCCATAATGTTTCACATAGCCTCTCAAGAGGAGTGTTAGTTGTTCAATGTATGATTGCATAAGGGAAGAAAAATCATCACTCGCAATGTAGTCTCTTCCAATTTGGAGGCAGTAAAGTGGAGCATGATGGTAATTTCTGCATGTGTCTTTTGCTATTAAGGTTGCCTATTTTCCAAGTGGTGTTTCAAGTGTTTACACCGTTTGCCAGCAAGCAACCAACATAAAACAAATATGGGGCTCTGCTTACAAGTATTTACCCAAGCAAAGATGTCCTTGGGTAGCTTTCATGTTGCTCTCTGCCTACATAACTAAGGGTCTGCTTGGTTGAATAGGCGGAAAGTGGGAAGGTGGAAAATAGAGGATGGATGAAAATGATTTTCAACTAAAATTATGGCCCAAAGTGGAAATGAGAACATTTTATTTTCCATCTTCTCATATTTTTGTTATACCAAGCATTTGTAAAGTGACTTGCATACCTAATTTTTCATCTTCCCACTTTTCACCTACTCAACTAAGTAGACCATAAGTCTAGTTGCAATGATTTTTACATAATTTTAACTTATCTTGCAGATCATTGAGGAATGGACAGTACAAGTAAGATCCAAAACAGGTAAGGAGTTTCAAGGACTTTCTGTTGCTGTAATTTTCCTCACATTAAAATTGACAGCCTTATTCAATGTTGATATGTACATCATTATTCATGGGGTAGCAAAATTTACTGGTTGCCAAAACAAAGGGGTTAGATTCAATGTGTATTTTGTGCAAAATTGTTAAGAGAGATGACAAGAAATCTTGGATCAATTCAACTATCTTTGATGTGGGAATTTGTTATTGATGACTCTAGTTGTTGGTCTGTTTACATTTTTCCTCATCTCTTTTTTCACCTTTCTGCTTCATTCATTTGAATTTTTCTATAAACAGATGCATTAGTGAGTTTGTATGTCTGGATGAGCGCCTAGGGCTTGATTCAAGTGGTGAAGGGAGGGGAATGGAATTGAGATAGGAATTTGCTGTTAAGAGTGCAAGAATGGGAAAGAGGGAGAAAAGAGGGCTTGGGGCTTTGGATCGGAGTGAATTGTCGAGTCTCCCTTTAAATATGGGTTACCACTTCAGGCTCAAGGTTTGTGAGACAGCTATTCTTGAGCCTTGGAAGGAATGGTTTGAACTTGCCTTGTAGGAACTGATGTTCTCGTAGTGTAGCTAGTGCGGAAAGCCCAGGAAGAGGAAGGGTAGGGGTATCAAAGAATGAGGAACTAATTTCCATTCTGATTTGTCATGATGTGATCTTAGATAATTACCATGCAATGCATGGCATTGCTATAATTCAGGAACACAGTAAACTAATGTCTCAGTGACTGTTGATGCAGATGATGAAAGGCATGATTCTGATTCTAGAGATCTCAACAAACTGCTCTTCTCAGCTATAGTTTAAAGTAATTGAACTGCTTTCACTAAGATATTAGATGCCGCTGTTTATGTTACGCTCTCAGGGTTTTCACAAATGATATGTACTGCAGTCCGCAGACATGTATTGTGGTACTAATAGAATGCTTCCCATTGGTTACTCTTATATTTGTTAGAAGTAGCTGTTCTGGTTCTCTAAGTGTGTGCTTTTATTGTCGGAGATGAAGTGCTTCACATTGTTGCATTTGCAGTTGTCAGAAGGCATTTTTTAAGACAACATATGCTGCCAAGCATGATGAAATGTTCTGTAAATCAATATTTTTTATTCTTGCTATCATTCCCAAGAAAATTAATTTTTGACTGCTTCCAACCAGAAAATTAAGCAGGAAGGAAAAAGTACTAAACCTAGGCAGGGCCAAAACGGGTCTATCACATTGAAGGTCTAGCAGAAAACACAGTTGATTTAACTTAAAATGTAAAGCAATGGAGTTGGGTCCTAGAAAAAATTGATAACAAGAAACAAGTTATCAACCCTAGGGAGCACCACCAATGTGGGGATTGCGTAACCTAATGAGGAGCCAGAGACGTGTACATGCAGAATATCCATAATCTGTGTAACAGGTTAGAAAGATAATTAAGGAAAACTGAATCTTGTGACATTACATGACGAGAACAACCTTCAGAAGAAGTATGCATGCATCAGTGCCAATTGATCTAGGCTTCCTTACACGTTTACATGTTGAAAGTAAATTACCTGTGTCAATAGTTTCAAGTTTCAACACTGATCCTCCATATTGTAATTTGTAAAACAATGACCCTTTATATGTTAACAATATATGAATGAATACTGATTGATTGCTTCCAGTAACATGTCAGTGTTTGTTAAGACACAAGCAGCTGAACAATATTGTTCACTGTAGAAGTAATCTGCTGTTGAAGCCGCTGCTGCATCTGTCATCAGTGGCCATAAAATCTTCTCGACGGTAGACATAGACACATGTAAATGATGTATTACTTCAATATCTCACAACTTCAAACCCATACTCCACCATTTGAGTATTATTTTAGCTGCTTTGAAGTAGGAGGTTCTTCCAACCACTTTGCACGAAAGCCTGTTCCTTGACAATCAGAGCAGCACATTGATCCCTGGATAATAACAAATTGGTGGCAAGATAAATCTCTTGTAAATTAGTATGCCGAGGAAGTAAACAGCGAAGCGTATTAGGCAGGGCAAAAATATTGGTGAATTCAAATTAATATTTCATCACGAGGTACCTTTCCAGCGCAAATAATACAGCTAGTGTTTCTGGATGGGACTTCACATAGCATGTTATCACCAAGAATGAAAAAACCAGTACCCCCACACCATTTGCATTCATTATGTCCTTTTGAGTTGCAAGATGAACACACGATTGGCCTTGGTTGCTGCAAGCATCATGAATATTGGAGAAATCAATGACCAGCATGGATATCAAAATGTATTATTTAGACTACTCCCAAATGTCTATACTTTCCTACTGCAATAGCATATATGGTTTAATGTATTTGTTGCAAGCAGCAACTTTTAAGTTGGCAGTTACTTGAGTGGACAATGAAAAAGCATCTTATAATCCAAAATATCTGTTCTTTTCTACTTTAATGACCATGTAGGACTTATGTTTGAATCTTTCGAAGATGTAATCATATGTATCCCCAATGCTTTCTAAATCAGATGATAAAAATGGTGTCGTTTGATACTTATTTGTATCAGTAGATTTTAGTCTCTGCTATTTACTTTGTTTCTTCTTCTGCAATTAGTTTTCCCAATAAATGATACCAAATAGAACTTGCAAGTGTTTCTACAATTGATTGGAAGTCATACCTGATGCAACCTATAGAGCAAGGGCTTGTTCAGGGTAGAAAATAATACAACCATGGACAACTCTATTACTACGATCACTCAAAACTACCCAGTCAATACCTAGCAATAGAGTGGCAATTGAATTCATTAATCCATGATCTATTCAATTCATTCATATCTAAATCTAATCCAATCCATCCAATTTTAATAATAGGTTTATTGGATTTGGATGGAATGTATTACTTTTAGTTAATGGATGGTTAATAGATCAACCAAAATATTTATTGAATATCCATATAGTTTGGAAAGTAGAATGTATTTAGACATATGAGGAGTCTAGGTGTATTTAGTTGAGGATGGATCCCTTAAAATGGATTAATGGATAGATTAAATGGTTTTAATAATTTTTTAATGGATCTAAAATGGATTATTATTTTTTTTTTTATCCGTCCATTAATAATACAATTCAAAATTCATCTAATCTATCCATTTACCAACCTTACCCGGCAAGCACATTAAACAAGGAACTTATAGAATAACTCAGCATAACCACAAGGCTTTAAACGACCTAAACAATGAACGTATGTGGTAGTGCTTATAGAAACATGCCAAGTATAAGCTATTTAACAGAATTAGAACACTTGAAATGAAATGAATGCATATGAGATTCAATTTTCTGAAAAGGGAACTTATTAGTACACATATAAACGTTTTTTGTGGACAAAACTTGCAAAACGCTTCTTAAAACTCAAGTTTAGATAAGCATTGAAAACGAGGGCTACTTGACAGTTGAGACGTCTCTGCTTCCACAAGTTTTGCATCATTTGCATCTTCATGTCAAGGTTAATGATAGAGAGGCAAGGGGAGGGACCCTTGAGCGAATTGATACACCCTGATTTAAGCAGCACAAGGCAAGATTACATGGTCGGTTGCAGTTATGTTTTGCAAGGCGCAGAAACACCTATTTCACTTCTGTATCGTCAAATAATAATTGAGTTGAACCACGTGGATTGGGTCCATGCTTCATTTACAGAAGAAATACCTAGGGCTATATATAGATGTAAAGATGGTAGAATACTCAAAATTGGGGTTGGTTGAGGCCCCAAAACCTCTAATTTTGAGAAGACCAAGGACAAATATTATGTTATGAGCACAGCAGCAGGGAAACAAAGTCTGGAAGTTGTTGAATAGAAAGAGAGAGAGAGAGAGAGAGTGAAAGGTGACCTGAGAGATTAACCAGGCCTGTTCCGTGCGCCTAACGAAATCAGAGGAGGAGTCCACCATAGAAGCCCGGACCCGGATGCCAGAAATCCCATCGGTGGCGCCGTTGCAGGGCCTTGCATTACTGGGCACAACTACTGCTGTAATACCAATTGGCAATATGAACCTCTTACTGTGCATTGTTTTTGAAATGGGCAGAGACCCCCTACTGCAAGATACACAGCTCGTCGTCGTCATCTTCTTCTTCTTCTTGGGGACACAGAGAGAGAGAGAGGGGGAGAGGGAGGAACTAGGAGGAAGAGAGCTTCAATTCTCAAGTTGTAACCTTTGAATAATCAAATACCAATGAATACCAGGAATGGGCTTTGGGCGTGCGTTTGAATACATTTATATTTTAAAAAATAATTTTATTTAAAAAATATTTTTATATATTTTTAAATATATTTAAATATAATTTTTTAAAAAAACAAAAAAAGTTTATTTATTATTTTTTTATAAATTATTAATTTTTAACTTCTAACAAAATAAAAAAAAATAATAATTTTTAATATAATTTTATGATAAAAATATTTTTTATTTTTATAAAAAATTACATTTTATATTTTATTTAAGTAATTCTGTAAATTACATTTTAAACAACACAACTTTTTATTATTATACCTTAATATTTTAAACTTAATTTTAACTTCAATTATCATATTATTAAAAAAAAATAAAATAAAATAATATCAGTAACATGTTGTTAAGCATATTATATATGTTTTTATCGCATTGCGTTTTATTTTCTATGACATTATTATCATGAAATATTTGAAAACTATACCGTTACTATTATGTTAGCCAATTTAATTATATCTTATATATCATAACTTATCATATCTTGTATTTGAATATATTTTTTGATAATTTTAATATAAATAAAGTATTTTTATTCTTTTTTAGTTAAATAAATTTATTTTTTTTATTATTTAAAAATATTTTTTAAATATTATATCTAAATATAAAATTATTATTTAAAAAAACTACTAAAAATAAATATGTAAAAAAAATACTTTTTTAAAAAAATTTATTCAAACGAGTCCTGAATTTCTTGTGGCGCAAAGGCAACGAAAATTCCCTTGGTTCTCGACAGAGGTGAGAGAAGGCGAGATACAACTAGTTAAAATGTTTGGAGTTTGGACCCACGCTAAAATATCATATTGCCGTGCCAAATTTTTTTTTCTTCTTGTGGAAACGGAGAACCCTAATTCTCAATTCCAAATCCTAGCGACCTAAAGGTTAAAAAAATAAAATAATGATATATAACTAAAACATTTAAGGACTTATATTGTAGTTTTCATTATTAAATTTTATGCTGTTTGCGATTTCTTTTTGCCTTTTGGTTACAAAAAAATTTTAAAAAATGCAAGATAAATTATCACATTTCAAAATTAAGTATGTTATAAATTTTAGTGAAAGACTTATTAATCATACTTATATATTATTTATCAATATAAGATACTGATCAATAATTAAACTCAACTTTAAAGTCAATCCAGTTCAATCTTACTAGTTAAAAATAATTTCATAAACCTTACACTCCACGTGAAGAAACACTTTTTGTTAAGTAAATTTTTGAATATTTAATGAAATTTTCAAGTGATTTATACATAACATAAAAAATAATAAAAATACTTTTCACTTAATTATATTAATTTTTGTATTGAGATTTTATTTATTCTCTTAATTAAAATATTATTAAATGTTTTATTTTTTAAAATTTTTAATGTCACGTGATAATTTTATCATATATTTAATAATTTTTTGACATAAAATACAAAGTCCACGCAGTTGTTTGCATCTTTTAAAAAATTAAACGGTATAAATTACAATTTATGCTAGTAATTATATGTGTGAAGTTATACAAAGGATTTTAGTATGATTCTTTATAAAATTAAATATAAATTTAATAATATAAATAAATGAACTTTTATATATTAAATTACTCAAAATAGTAAAAAAAACTGGGACATGCTGTACAAAACTGGATCCGCGTGTCGTTTGAAATTCGGAAGCTAATTCTCACTTTCAATTACAAGTGAGAATTGGATAAAAGAATTCAATATTTATTTAATTTATTCACATTTAAAATTAATTTAATTCTATTTAATTATAATAATAAATTTAATAAATTAAATGAATTAAATTAATTTTGATTAACAAACTGAAAAAAATATTTCTTGAATATTCATCTATATAATTTAAAAATAAAATGTATTTAAATATAAAATAAGTATAAATATATTGAATATTTATTTATTAAAATAAATTAATAAATAGATTGAATAATTATTTATTAAAATATATTATGTCAAATAATTTTTATAATTTTTTAATAAATATTAAATACATTATTATTATTTTTATTCATTCATTAATAATTTAATATAAAATTCATTTAATTCATCTGTTTCACACTCCTACTCGCGAGTCAAGCCTCTCCTCATGTCATGTCTCATGCAGCTCTGTCTATATCTTTTTTTTTTTGGTTAATAGCTCTGTCTTTATCTGAATCTGATCTCCTGTTGGTTTTGGTCTTCTTAAGTAGTATTTTTTTTTGGGTCTAGGACTTAGCTCTGCACCAATACTTTATGGCAATTGTTGGGCAGAATGGGCCTTATAATTTAATGTGGTGTAACTGGCCTTATAATTTAATGTGGCGTCAGCTTGGGTTGCAAAGTTCAACTCTCTTGCTTGGGTTCCCATCATCATAGAGACAAAACAAGGCTACTACAAGAGGAACCCAAAATCCAAAGGCCCAAGGCATTTAGTGATTTCGTTTACCTCCGCCCTCCGATGAGCAGTAAAACACTTTCTAATTGTCGGGATGAATCGGATCCGTATATGCATATTCCCTCTCACGTGTATTTGGTTTGGAAGAAAATGAAGAAGCACATTAAAAAGTAATGGTTTAAACCGTTGGATTAGTGCTAATAAATTACTAAGAATAAATATTTTAGTTAGATGAAAAGAGAAATAAAATAAATTACCTTTGGTTGGACAGAAGGTAATCACAGTGAGCAGCACGATG
Source organism: Castanospermum australe (assembly GCA_019955255.1). NCBI lineage: Eukaryota > Viridiplantae > Streptophyta > Magnoliopsida > Fabales > Fabaceae > Castanospermum > Castanospermum australe. The sequence goes on along the minus strand of NSJW01000135.1, from coordinate 361,306 downwards.
TTGGGACTGAGATTTGATTTAAACCCAAATGCGATCATGTATTTCATTTCCTTTCATGAAAGCCATGTTTATATCTGCATAATTTTGTGACACCTATGTATCTTTCGTATTAATATGAATCACGGTTCTAAAATATAATTTATAACTGTAATTTAAATTATAATATTATTGTTGCGAAAGTATTAATAATCATAATTATTATTACGTCAATTATATATTTTTATAATTATTTATAATTTTTATAATCATAACGTAATCGCAACTACAACAATAACTATAAATATAGTCCATGCGCTCCTCAAAAACAAGTTGGACGGAAATTTTAGTGCAGTGCAGTGGTGTTGCTCTTCACAGTCACACGCGGTGGAAATGGGCTCTCAGTGCTACAAAACTAGAAAGAAACCTACAACTTGCGAATATCTTTGGTGCATCATGATAATCACATTTTTCAGAGGGGTGAGTTGCAGGTGTGAACGCACTCGTGGTGGACTGTGCTAAGTGTCAATGCCGAGTAATTAATGAGGTTCTATTGGCCGGCAATTGGATCATGAGTAGGGTCATGACTTCTCCACTGCATTATATATGTGCATAGTCATAGTGCATGCGAATCACATGGCCACGGCGGCCAAGTTTGCACCATCTAATCTAATCTCTATTAATCTAAGGAGCATTACAAGCACGTGTTTATGTTCCCATTTTGCTTATGAAACAAGTTCTTTGAATGGAAAAGTGCTTTGTTGTGAAAAAATTCTTGAGTATATTCCATGTCCTTATATTGTATCATTAAGTTTGTAATACATTAATTATATTGATTATCATTATCTTTTATTATCAAATAAGAATGATCGCATAACTAAAATGATAATTGGTATAGTGTAAGATATTACTTTATGATACTCTTTTTATTTATTTTTATTTGTCATTTAAAGTAATTACATAAGAATTAAAAAAATTATTAAATAATTTTAATTATAAAAATATAATTTAATATGACTAAATTATTTTTTCTCTCATTTTATTAATATTTTTTTAATTTTACTTATACTATTAATTTTTTTTCTATTAAAAGATAACAATAAAATTTAAAAATTAATTAATATTTTTTTAATATTCTCATAAAATTTGAAAGAAAAAAAAACAGAAAGAGTACCTAGTATGTGATCACATAAATGATCGTATAGTTTATGTCTACGTATAATAACTGGAATGATGTAAGACAAAAGGACATTCCTCTTATACCTTAATTCAAGGTTTGTGTCACCCAATTGAGAAGGTTGTGATAAGTTGACTTATGATAGACGGAATGTCACATCTGATGTGGCAGTCTCCTATTGGTTTACTTGATAGCAGGGAGTGAAGTGGAGGGGTGGACCCCACAAGAACCCATTCGTGAGGTGAAGCCGAATCTCCAGGCCGGTGTCACTGATGAAGTTGGATCGAAGCAAACCCAATCCACTTCAACAAGCCCCGCATCCTCTCTGTCTCTCTCTCTGCATTCTTATTTCTTTGCAATTCGTTGGAACCACCACCGTCCACCGTAACCTCATAAACACCGTTTTCCTCGTCATTCTCCAACGTGCTTGTATTGTACCTTAACTTCCGCAAAGTGTTTTTGTCTTGCGAAGAGTAGAAAGAGAATGAGTTAAGCCCTCCTCACTCCTCGGCAAAGATAGAAACACGAGTCATGCATCATCCCACAAGCGTTAAGCAAGAATCCAGTGCACTCCTCGATTTCGCATCCCAAGTTGGTCGCTTGCCGTTCGATTCCAGGTACCTCAACTTGGGATCAGATACGTGCTCTTCGGTTCTGTCCAATTTCTTGTACTTTAACAGCGTAGGGGCCGGAATCGCTGGAAGGAAGCGCAGCACCCCTGCGTCACTGAGTTTACGAGTCAGAGGGGGTTTTCGTTTCCGCAAGATTTTCAATGACTTCAACAGAGCTGTTAGGTTTCACTGTGAGAGAATCCCAATTGGGTTTGCTTCGCTGCAGGTTGGTTCGGGGGATAGTAATAATCATAATAACAACAATAATGGCATGAGAGAAGATGGGTGTGGTGTTCTCGAAGATGATAGATTGCCATTGAATGGTGTTGAGGCCGAGAACCCCAAAAAGGTTCTGATTTTGATGAGTGACACGGGTGGTGGCCATCGAGCTTCCGCAGAAGCTATCAAGGCGGCTTTTTATGAAGAATTTGGGGACGATTACCAGGTTCGTTTTTCTCCCATTTTTGTTTTTGTTTTTGTTTTTGTCTTTCTTTGGTTGCCTGGGAAGTGGGAATGCTGGAATGAGAAGTACAAAAGACGAAACAGAGATGGATACTTTGTTTAACGTGACGAAGGTTGATAATTATGGAAAGTTTTCAATTCAATATCGGTTTTTCTCCAATTTCCCTGTCAGAAAAAGAAAATTACAGTAAATCAAAAGAATGGGTGTGTGAATATATCTTCTTTTTTTTTTTTTGGTTCTGAGTCTGTGGTTCTTGTTACAGGTGTTTGTTACTGATTTGTGGTCTGATCACACGCCTTGGCCATTCAACCCAACTTCCCAGGAGCTATAGCTTTTTGGTGAAACATGGCCATTGTGGAAAATGACGTACTACGGAACTGCCCCACGTGTAGTGCATCAGTCCAACTTTGCTGCAACTTCAACATTCATAGCTCGGTGAGACTTTGGTTGCCTTCAAATTAGCAATTAGCATTCCCACTCTTATTTCTTGTCAAATTACTTCGACGGGAAAAAAAAGTGCATACTTACATGCCATATCAGATAGCAGAGAGGTTTGAGAAATGGCACATATGTGAAAGGCCAGGCATTTACTGGTCTAGCAATCTGCCTGTCTTTCAAGTTGAAGTTTTCTTTTTGATCATTAAAGAAATAGAATAAGTTATATCAGAATGGTTTCCTTGTTTTTATATACTGTATTTCGAGTGGTGGGAATGTTTGCTCATATTTGGAACACGTATTTCTGTTCATAAGCATAAATATTTTTTTTTCGAACAAATATATAGATATTTGGCTTCAAACAATTTTATATTACTTGATTCATTACAAATATCAGGTGCATGATATTCTGGAACATTGCCCTCTGGTTGAAGTTTGCAATGTTTGTAGTGGATTGCTGCCGTGCTGTCCACGCAGATATTAGTTTTAGAATCTATTTTCTTGAGCATATTTAGCTCTTTTCAGACAACAAGGATATAAAATCACATGTCCATATTGAATATCCTATATTTTGTTGCAGTGAGGTTGCTAAGGGGCTAATGAAATATCAGCCAGATATAATAATCAGTGTGCATCCACTGATGCAACACGTTCCACTTCGAATTTTGAGGGCAAAAGGTCTTTTAAAGAAGATTGTTTTTACCACAGTTGTCACAGATTTAAGCACCTGCCATCCTACATGGTTAGTTCCTCTTTTTTCTTATTTTCGTTCAGAAACCATATCAATAGTCTAGTTTTGACATCTTATTTCTTGTAACTTCAGGTTTCATAAGCTTGTAACTAGATGCTATTGTCCAACAACAGATGTTGCACAAAGGGCACTGAAAGCTGGACTCCAGCAATCCCAAATAAAGATTTATGGTCTACCTGTCCGACCTTCCTTCGTTAAGCCTGTTCGACCAAAGGTTTGTCATGTTCATATTGCTATGCCTTTAATTGCATGTCTTGTTCACTTACTATTCTGGAATTGGAATACAGTATGCAGTGATGTATATATCATTCCCAAGTAACCTTCACTTGATTGTTTTATATGGTGAGATAGGATAATAGGAATTATCCAGTCACAATAAGGAGCCTAGTTATTGAAGTCATTAGGTTTTTGAATTTATTGCCAGCAAATTTTGGCCATCTCTTTGTCACCAGTGCACAATTGTTCAAAGGGTGGGCCTGTCAACTACAATTTCAGCCATTATTTTACGTTACTTGAAACTATTTGATGCATATGCAGGCATGTATTTCACCTACTTTAAAGATATAAATTAGGGTCTGGAGTGTAGTTTCATTATTTTTCCTCTCAATCCATCCTTACTGATCAATATTCTATATATGTTTCATTGTTGTCCTGTTTCAGTTAATTATTTATGAAAGTGTAAATTTTATAACATTTGAGTCGCAATAAAAGCTACAAAATTGTGGCATGATTTTGTAATTTGATTTTCTTAATTACATAAGGTAATATTGACCACCTTGGGCTTCTCTAATTTATCCTATAGGATGAACTAAGGAGGGAATTAGGCATGGATGAGGATCTTCCTGCTGTATTATTGATGGGGGGAGGTGAAGGTATGGGCCCCATTGAGGCCACGGCTCGGGCACTTGGAGATACATTATACGATGAGAATCTTGGGGCTCCCATAGGTCAAATCCTTGTGATTTGTGGTCGCAATAAGAAGCTTGCTAACAAACTGCTTTCAATTAATTGGAAGGTTCCTGTGCAGGTATTGATGCCCTCAAAATCTTTCCAGATTCTTGTTTCTGTGTGTGCGTGCTCTCTCCATTCCTCCCTGTCTATGTTTGTTCCTACATGTGCTTAACAATTTCTGTCAGCGGTCCATGGTGACTGACTTTTTCTAGTATCTGTATGTTCTTTTGCATGATGAACTAGTATCTAGCCTTAGAACCAGATGCTCATATGATATTACATATTCAAACTTCAATGTATGTTTGAGATTAAAAAAAAAAAAAGATGAACACATGATGTGTGCAGTTTGGATATAGAAGAAATAATGATGACCTTGTGAATTATGTGCATATGTGTAGAAGTTTCTCAATTAAAAGAGAGAGAATTCAAGTATGAAAATGGGACAGAATAAGAGGCCTCCTAGAATACATCAAAGATGTGATGATGGATGTTGTAATTATGAGAGTAGAAATTAGTCCTTGATTGACTGATTGCTGAAAGAAAATTTCTAGGAAGGATTCCATTTAGTTTTGATAAGGGACTCATATAATTGACCGAAATTATATGGGATGGAGGTTCTAGGTTGCTCTCATCTATACCTTCTGCAATGAATGTTTCTAATATTTCACTCTCTCAAGTTTACCTATGTGGTTAAATGCATTTAAAATATAGTTTTTTCTTTCCATATCTGAGTTAGGGAAGTAGAGGCCAGGTGTGGAACTTCCATATTAAATTTGTGTGTAAATTGATGCTTTGGTCCTGAAGTTTGGCAAAATTTTTCTTGCTGGGGTTGGGTGACATATCAGTGAGTAGATGAATAAAACAATTATTATCACATGTATGTCCATGGAAGCCCCTGAATTATTTTAATTTAACCTGTATTTAGGTCAAGGGTTTTGTCACCAAAATGGAGGAATGCATGGGAGCTTGTGATTGCATCATTACAAAGGTATGCCCTCACAGTCATGACCAATGTTATCCTGCCTCATTATGACAGCCATTTAATGAATTTTTCCCTTTTGTAGGCAGGTCCAGGGACGATTGCAGAGGCCATGATTCGAGGCCTGCCTATCATTTTGAATGATTACATTGCTGGGCAGGTATTTGGTTCTGGCTATAATTCCTCAACCTTGTGAATAAATGATAAAATCCAGCTGACCCAATTGTGTCCATGGATGAAAGTAAATTTGAGGCAGGGTTCTGAAACTTTATTAGGGATATTTTAGCTGGTAAAACTGGGAGAAAAATAGTAGAATGAACCACAAAGAAATAGCTAAGTTGACATAATAAATAAAGAGCTGCATAAACAATGTGTATTATGTAACTTCTGTAATGGATGGAATCTTTCTCAAAGTAGGACCGTAGGAGTTTAAGTGCTTGTCCAAATATACTTGAGGTAGAGGGAGTAGAAATTCATGCTATGCTGTTGTAGAATTCGATTTTGGTTTTGAATGTAGGTGGCTGCGAGGCTGCAGTCACATGTAAATATTATCACTGAGCCCCACCTTTCCTCATACAAGATCAGGAAACGGTGGACTTACTGCAGTTCATTTCATTACAGGAAGCTGGCAATGTCCCCTACGTTGTTGAAAATGGATGTGGGAAGTTCTCCAAATCGCCCAAGGAGATAGCAAAAACTGTTGCCGAGTGGTTTGGTCTGAAAGCTGATGAGCTAAAAGATATGTCACAAAATGCATTGAGGCTAGCAAGGCCAGATGCTGTGTTCAAGATTGTGCACGACCTTCACGAGCTTGTAAGACAGAGAAGCTTCCTACCAGAGTACTCTTGTACAGCTTAACTGACGGTGAGGTTATTTTTTGTGCGAGTCTTCCGAGAAGATGTATAACGCAGCGAAGATGTATCACTAGCAAAAATACGTGCATGTTCTTCCACCATTTCCATGTCATTGTTTTGGATTCCCATCTGAAAATAATACATAGTTTTGGCTGTTTCCTGCATACAACTCTTTGTTCCCTTAGAAATTCAGTTCATGTGTAGATAAATATCGTTAATTCAGTATCTTCACTTCTGAAAACGGGAGAGAAACTTGCATGCAGTCATCTCTTTACAAGTTAAGCAAGGGTCGGTTCTGAAACTCCCATGGACAGTAAACTGCTGTAGCACCTTTCGCTTTACCTGAAAGTCTACGAAATGAAGATAAACATATTATTGCAGCACCTATTACTCCTACCTACACTCTTGATACTTTCAGTGGATGTATAAATGTTTTCCTGCACCAATGTTAATTACTCGAACACATGCATGCTATCTTTTCCTGATGCTTCATGCACCTATACATAAAAATATCGATGACTTCGGGTTTGATCACCAGACAAATTTTTCAACTCGGAATTTAAGCTTGTGTTCCAGTATTTGGTTATTTTTATTTTTGTTTAGCATCATCCAATTGCTCTTTGTTTCTTGGATGTTTGCCACCCAAAAAGGATCTTACGTTATAGCAGAAAAAAATATCTTGCTCTGATTGTATTACGCTAACGGTTCAAGATCACCCCTTAAAATTAATTTCATAGTCCAAATATAGCCGCTTAGTCGTGTTTGTTTGAACCGATTACAAGTGCATTCAATGCATATTAAAATTTTAAAAAAAAAAAAGAAAACAAAAAGAGAGATATTGGTGTTCTAATAAGGTGAGAGGAAAAAGATTATTCAAACTCTTTTAACGTTGAATTATTTGTAAATTGACACCACGTTAAACTTTAATATTATCATAGTTAATTCTTAAATAATGATAATTACATAAATGGGCCTTTCCTTTTACATACTGTTAAATTACTTAACAGAATAATTATAATGTGACTGACATATATTTTTTATGAACGTATCACAATAATATCCATTAGATTTAAACAAAACTGATCATTCATCTTAAAAAATAAGTTTTATTCTATTTTATTATTTATTAAAGCATAGAAAATTAAAAAGAACATAACAATTATATTTTAAAAGAAGTCTGTATCTTGTCTCTTCCTCTTCCCTCTCCCTCTTCCCCCATCTCCCTTCGTCCCCTCCAATCTCCCAGCTCTCCCTCAGTCCTCCATCCATAAACCCCCATTTGTCCTTGCTTCCCCTCCCCTCGTCCTCACTAACCACCCTTCTCTCCACTTTCCAGAAGTGCGCACCGCTGCAGCCACCGTCCGTGCCATCAGCGACCTCCACAAGATCCCTTTTGCCACGTCGCACCCTTACATAAACCTTCTCAATTCGCTTGCCCTCTTCTTCGGCTTGCAGAAGTGCAATGTTCGCAACTAACGTGAACACCTTGTGCTGCACCTCACCAATGCTTGGATGCGCTTGAACCCTCCCTTGACAACATTGACACACTGGATGCCATTGTTTTGCGCAGGTTCCGAAAGAAACTCCTGAAGAATGACATCACTTGTTGCTCTTATTTGGGAAAAAAGTCCAACATTTAGATATCCGACTGTCGAGAGGCCTCCTCCGATCAGTGACGGGAGCTTCTCTATACTTTCGCTCTATCTCCTGATCTGGGGTGAGGCTGTCAATCTTTGATTCGTTCCCTAATGCATCTCCTATATTTTCCATCACATGGCCATGGAGCTAAACAAAATCTTGGAAGATTACATTGATGAGAACACTGGCCAACCCATGGAGCTGTCAGTTTACTGTGGCTTCCGATTATTTTAATTTATCTAATGGATATGCTGATTTGGTAATCAATATATTTGCCATTTGTTGGGGCAGCTGTGGAGTTGTTTGCACACTTGGGTGAGATTCGAAACATGCAACAACTGAAATTGAGGTTTCAATTCTTTTGCTAGTGCAATTCAGTCTCGTGACTAAGGAGGAGGTGGGAGATTGGAGGAGACCAAGGAAAAAGAGGAACAAATGGCAAATAAATATTAAAATAGAATAATTTTTTTTAAGATGAAAGGTTAGATTTGTTTAAATCTAATGGATGTTATTGTGACACATTATTAAAAAAATATGTGCCAATCACGTAATAATTATTCTGTTAAATAATTTAACAGTAAGTGAAAGGAAAAATTTATTTGTATAATTATTATAGTTTAAAGATTAATTAAAATAATTTTAAAATTTAAAGTATTAATTTACAAATGATCTAAGATTTTAATATTCTTTTCCAAGGCTAGAAGACAAAGTATTGGTAATGAGAAATATTTATTACTAATTACAAGTTACGAATGAAAAAGAAAAGAAATATCTTATGTACGTGGCAGGACCTGAGAGCTATACGTGACAGACAAATGCATGGTGAGACTTACATCTGAAACTACATCAAATTTTCTCATTAATTAAGTCAGTGCAAAACCGAACGGTATTTTAGTATTGTATTGGCATGTATACAAGAATCTTTCGCAAGATTCCTGGGCCCGTGAATCAAGTGTACAGATGCTTAGCCTTTTTCGCTGCCACGATGGCTCAGAACTAAGATTTGCACAGTGAATGCAATGGCAGGTGTCACTCGGTTCCGCGGTTCTAACGCTCAAGACAAGGCACTGCAAACTTCAACACGAGAATTTGCTTGAGATTTTGACACCAAAGGTAGTAGTTTCTCACGAGAGCCTGTCACTCAAACGCCACCTTTTACCTAAACCAGGTCACTTTACGGTAGTCGTCCACAGCAGATATACCAAAATTGCCTGCAAATTCAGAGCTTGCCAATGCCATAGAAGGACTATGGTGATTTTATAGCAAAAAAAGAGTTCATCTCAGCTCAGCTTATATATACGCTTGTAAGTTTGAATTCATAGGGAACTTGGGATAAGGTCCTGTAATGGGTTGGAGGTACCACGCCGGGTTGGGGTTGATTGGAGCTTTTGTGTTAATATGGGTCAGCTCTGCAGAAATAACTCAGGTTTGAAGTGATGTTTTTCCTGTTTCTGTTTTTTTCTTTTTTTTCCCTCTATTTGGTTGAATTAGTGTTACTTTGCATGGGTTATCTCTCTGGCTTTGTTTAAACATTTTAAAGATGTTATACTTTTGTGTGGTTTCTGAGAAAAGGGTAGGAAAAGAAAATCTAAACTTTAGAATATTCACCATGAAGGAAGTGCAAGTGTGTCAGTTCAGAAACATCTATCCCATTCATCTGATGAAACGCAAGACGAGTTTGACTTTTGCTTCCGTTAGAACTTCAAAGTGCGATAAATATTGGTGAAAGAGTATTCAGAGTAATTATATAACGCTCAATAATTGTTAAGATTTTCCAAAATGGCAACGCTTCAGCAAAGCCCTTCTTCTCCCTTTGCCTTCTGGAGGAAGCAACAAAAAGTATGGAGGCATGAAGCTACTTAAATCCTTGCTATACACTCCTTTCTAGTTTCTATACAGCAAATGTGGCCTGTGGCTTTTGTAACAAAGGCGTTGCCACTAGTGGCATCAATCCTTCAAAAGCATTTTTTTTTAAAAATTTATTATATCAGTTTTCACTTTCAGTCCTTGGCTCATGTTAATGTCCATACTGCACGTTTCTTTCCAATAATTTAATGTTCCTATTTATGTGGGTTCGGTTAAAATGCCCCTAGCAAACTGGTTAGTATTTGTGGGGTTGTTACGCCTTGTGCATTGACCAAAATATGTCAAAAAAGGTTTTAGAAAAAGGAATGAAAAACCTAGGAACCTTTTTGTTTTTGTCGTACGGTAATGATATCTTCGAGTCAGATTTTGTGACAACCTATGAACCATCGGACTTATGATCTTCTTGCATTCTATATGAATTCATCAAAATGAAGAAAAAAAAAACCAGAGAAGAGGAGAGAAAACTATGACTTACGTGCCATACCTATAGGATAAAAATAGACAATAAATAGTAGTATAACTTCTGATTGTTTGCCTTTCTAATTGTTCTTCTATTCCTTAAAACTTGTTACTGCTTCATTATTAACATCTGAGGAGTTTGATTATGCATGGTAAGATTTGTTACACTAAGCTTATGATACTTTACTGCAGAGGATTTTTACAGAGTATAAACAGCCATTTGCACTCACTTACCTTGGAGTATCTCTGATGGTGGTCTATTTACCCATTTCATTTTTCAAAGAGTGGATCTGTCGCTCACTAAAAAATTTATATAGAAACCTTCACAGGGAATACACCTCAATTAGCATTTCCTCTGGACTTGGTGCCCCTTTTAGAATTGATGAGATTCAGCAAGTAACAGAAACCGATCTAAAAAGTTGTTTAATTAATGACAATGAAATTAGCGAAAGAGAAGAAGGGACGCCTTTAGTCAAGAACGAGGAAGATGAACTTCACTTGCTTGCACAAAGTTATGAATATAGTTCTTGGAAAATTGCCAAGTGTGGCTTATACCTCACTCCAATATGGTTTGCATCAGAGGTAACAGGATTTCTTTTAAATCTCATATTCTTTAAATTTGAAGTTTTTTCCTTTCTTTTTTTTTTTCTTCATTTTAACTATTTGTGGAGAACTGAGAATGCAAGTTGCTACACGTAGATGCAGCAGGACCACCACTGTAGAACTATCCATATAGCTTAATTAATATCAATGTTGCTAGACACTCTAGATTGAATGGATTGCTTATTGCAGGATTGATTTAGTGACATAAAACAGTCATTGAAAAATTTAATGATTAAATATTTATGAACTTTGGAAATATGGGGACAAAAATAATTGTTCTCTTGGTATAAATTCAAACAATCTCCTAGGCATGGTAGTCCTTACATCTTAGAACTTTGCTTTCTCACATGACAGGAAGTACCTATAAAGTAGTATGGCCTTGGATTAAATTTGCGGGAAAGAATTAATCTATTTAAATCAGTAGATACACTAAAGTATTTATAATTTTTTTTTTAAAAGGACTATATATTGGTAACACTTGACAATAGGTGTGGTGGATATAGATGAGTGAGCATTTGGAGATAAGAACCATAGTATATACTACATGTTCCGACTTCTGAGATGAAAATCTAGGTAGTGTTTATTGATATGTTCCCTTAATGGTTTTTACCTAGGTTTTGAAAACCGCACTGACCAACCGAACCATAAGCCAGTTCGGTTCAGCTTCTATAACTGGTGTGTTGAGAATCGGTAATTGAACAGTTGAACTGGCCAAACCAGTAACAGTTTAAACCGATTTGCTTGGTCTACTCGGTTCGGTGTTTTCAATTCAAATCAACAAATTTTGCCATGATAGATTGAACCTGGGGCCAAGGGAAAAGCATTGAGAGGCGCTGCCACTGATTTACAAATACTTTCAATGTATAGAGTGTATTATAATATATTTATTATAAACTATGAAAATTGTTTGAAAACACAGTTATGAATTCGTGGTTCAAAATTGGGACAATATACTTCTTTGGGATCAAGGCTTTCACCGGTTCAATAACCGGTTCGGTTTATATTAAATTGTGTTTTTATTTTTTAAATAAATATATATGTGTATACTTAGGTTAAAAATTAAGTAAATAATTTTTAAGCCTTAATAAATTTATACACACTAATATGTTATTAAATTAAAAAATAAAATTATTTTTAACATATTAAATATAAATAAGTAGATTTATAATAAAATATATTTATAAAGAAACAATAATTTTAATACTTAATAAATCTTTGGGACATGAAAAAAAATAAAATAAATTTTCATAAATAAGGATAATATAAATAACAAATAAGTAATATATATATATATATATATATATATATATATAAAATTGTTGACTAGTATATATATTAAAATTTTAATATATATAAATATAAGTATATATTTTAATTATATTTCAGTTCGACCACAGTTGAACCATTGAACCTTAAATCAGTACCTCAACCGGTTCAGTAACTGATTCGGTTTTCACAACCTTGGTTTTTACACATATTCCCTCCCTCCCCCCGCCAAATTAAAATGGAGAGATTCTCAGTCTCTGTTTCATGAGTTTTTTCAGGGTGTGCCACTTGTTACGTTCCCTATCTTATGTCTATGATGTTGCAATTGATTGGAACCATGCAGTATTTGTCAAACCTGGCACTTGCACATACTAGTGTTGTGAGTACAACTGTTCTGAGTTCCACGTCGGGTCTCTTTACCCTTTTCTTTGGAGCTCTTCTTGGCCAGGATTCAGTAAATATCACCAAAATAGTCGCTGTTTTAATCAGTATGGCAGGTGTTGCCATGACAACAGTTGGGAAAACTTGGGCAGCAGATGAGCAGATCAGCATCTCTGAGTAAGTTGAATGTTGCTTGTTATGGTGCCAAACCTTTCCTCCATTACTTTATCTAACCCTGTAGTCACTGAGTCCACTTTATTGAAGTGTGAAAGCTGCTAATTTTTAGAAGAAAAAAAGAAAAAAAAATAAAGTTATGCCAGTTGTTGTGAGGGTTATAGCTTTTAATTTTATTGAGAAGCATAGTGTACTGATAGTGCTTGTTTGATCTGCAATATTTTTTTGTTGGTACATCAAAGAGCCCTTATCAAGTTATCATGACTTTTACCCAAAACCCACCCCAATCGCTACATCTAGGTGGCTTTCATCTGCAATCTTTGGTTACACATCCACAAATCATAGATTTCAACTGTGTTTCAGTACAATCTCCATCTTTGTCACTCTTAGCTAATAGGTTGAAAGATTCAAGTTGTTGCCAGGCAGAGGGATTAATAGGAAATAAATAATTTGGTACTTACGATGTCTTCGAGATTTTTCACTGTCTTTGTTAGTGGTTCTATATATTATAGACATTCTATATATGTTTCCCCTTATATTATCTTGTCATTATTCTTTCAATTTCTGAAAATGGAAACCGTTCTTCTTGCTAAGGACTGGAAAGCATTCTATCGCTGGGGACATTTTTGGTCTACTCTCAGCAATATGTTATGGCTTATTCACAGGTATTCATATCTAACTGCCAATTGATTCTAATGTCAGATTGACTGCCAATATGGTTAATTTAAATTGCAGGTAACATGTGTGGAACTCTGACTCTGCATATCATTGTTAATCATGGTCAATTAATTGCAGTGCTGCTCAAGAATTCCTCTAGATCAGGAGACAAGGTTGACATGCAAAAGTTTTTTGGCTGTATTGGTCTCTACAGTCTTCTTGGTTTTTGGTGGCTAGGTATGGGTTTTTTCTTTTTTTGGGTATTGAATGATTAGGAATTAGGAACTCCACTAGTAATGTTAACTTTGAACCTTGGTTATTATGATATTTTCTAAGTAAACTAGTCTGTTTCATTAATATGGCAAAAGGATGAAAGCTCATCAAGACTAGATATATAGTCTAATGTTGACTGGTCATTTAAATGAGATGCTTGACATTTGTCGATGTCATGATAATGTGGTTGTTTAGATCCAATCCTCGAACAGTAAAACTTTGGTGAATGCAAGGTAATCACAAATGTGTCACAAATATAGCAGGACCTTTTCTATGTTTTCTGATTGCTTTGATTTGCATTTGAGGCTCCGTTGTATTCTCGGCTAAAAGATTCTAGGAGGGAAACAAAGGGTGCACATGCATCCTGTTTATTGCACCACTGTAGAAGGAAACAGATGCATCATAGATCCTGAGAATTTAATTCACTGGCCTTTGGCATGAGTCAGAAATCAGTTGCATTGTTAAAGGTGAAAATATTTCAGCTCGTATGCTCTCATGCAAGTGGTTTTGTTTAAGCAGTTGATTTGTACTCATGATACTGTATTACTGATTCTGGTGTGATGCAATTATTAAGTCTAGTTGCAAACTTGCAATAAATTAGTCGTGGATGTAGGGATTTGAAGGAACCTTTCAGCCATGCCCACAGGCAGGCTTGGTTATTTCTTTTTCTTTTCCTGCTGTCTTTGTTCTTTTCCCCTTTTGGTTAGTTATTCTATACCTCAACCACGTTAGTGTAATGCAATTTTACAACAATGATTTTGGAATATTGGATAGCTTGGCGATTGCAAATTGGTTTCCTCATTTCTTTGTGAAACTTTCTGACCGTTGCTCTTGCAAGTTCCATGCAGCATGGCCGTTAAATGCTGTGGGAATTGAACCTCTTTTCAAATTTCCAAGTTCAATGTCCACTGGGGAGATTGTGATTGCAAATAGCATTTGCTCAAGCGTGATTTCAGATTACTTTTGGTAAGTTGACCAGCCTCTATCAGATCATTGAGAAGATTGAGAAAACTAGGTTTAACAGTACTTCATAGAAGATAATAAATATGCAGTGGTAAGCTAAAATATGACTCAACTCTAACAAAAGCCTATGTAGTAAATGGTGCACAATAAACACATCAAATTGTTAAAACTAAAAGAAACTGTTAGGTTATATTTCCTTCTTGTCTCTATGGTATGTAATGTAAAAGACTTACTGATAGATATACTTCAGTCACACGGTATAACCAAAGTTATTACACTAATCTTTTCATTAACTCCAATGAGTACTGTGACACAGGGCACTCTCTATAGTTTGGACGTCTCCTTTGGTTGCTACGTTGGGCATGTCCTTGACAATTCCCGTTGCCATGATAGCTGACATGGTTATACATGGTCGCAAGTACTCTGCAATCTACATTCTTGGATGCATTCAGGTGTGACTTCTCTTTTCGACCTTGTATTGTTTAATAATTTGTATTCCATTGATATTGGTCTACGCCATTGTCTGTTGTTTCAACCTACATTCTTTGGCTCTGTTGGAAACAGGTTTTTGCAGGGTTTACTCTGGCAAACCTTTCTGATAAGTTTTCAAGAAATGAGGCAGAGTTACCTACGTGACTTTCTGAGAAGCAGGGGTTTTGTATGTTAAAGGAGACAGAAACTCAATGCGACCAGGAAGCAGAAACTATCTGCAGTGAAATGGGGAGGGAAGAGCATAATTAGGGAACAAAAAGTGATAGCCTTATGTCACACTGACTTTGTCTATAAATGATGGCTGTAGGACATGACAGAATTCACTTAGGCTGAAGAATGTGGCACGTTCTTTTGTCAAATTATGCAGATAAACTGTGAATCACATTATACCAAACAAAAGGGCCGGGAAGGGAGGGGGATAAAATGAAAGTTGTTAAAACGGAATCGGACAGTAAAACTGACAGATTTCTAGTTTAGGTTTAACCATTTAAATCATGGTCAAATTGAATAATGTTATAAAAATTATCTACGTATAATAATATAAAATTCTTAAAAAAAATAAAATATAAAAAGTATTAAATTTTCTTAAAATAAAAAATTAATGATAAGTCTGTTTAATTTTGATTAATCTAATTTAACGTAAATTTAATTATAAAATTAAATTATAACTAGTTAAGTATATAATTTATAATAGAATTAGTTAGACCGTTTATTACAGTTTAGTTTTGACAAAGTAAAAATGAGAGCAGCTAAGAAGAAATTTTCATGGAGTTGGCTACATAAATCTAAGTCAGAGATTTTTAAATTAATAAAATAATGATGAATCTTTTATGTAAATATTCATAGCCGCACCTTCTTGCAAGTCCTCTTCGGATAGATGATTGCAGAAGAACAAACAACGGGGTGGTTTGTAAAACACCGCATACGATTTAAAATTTTTTTCAGAAAATATGACAGAAAAAGTGAGAGAAAATATTTTTGTTCTAAGTGGGATTTTAAGTAAGTGTTTCTTTTAAGAAAATGGTCTTTTAATTTTAAAAAAATAAATAAAAAGAAATAAGGATGGCAAAAAGGAAATAAGAAAGAAACAGGAATGGTTTCATTGTTGTCTAACTAGGGGTGGCCAGCTGAGGTGTTTATAATGGAACAAAACCCAAAAAATCAAATTGAAAATCCAACAAAATCGAATTGAGTTAATTGATCAGTTTTGTTTAATTTTTAATATATATATATATATATATATATATATGAAGTTTAAATTTGTTATTATTTTTACATAAATATTTAGGTCAATTTATTATTTACATCTATTTGATAATAATTTTATTAATATTTTTATATTAATTTGTTGTTAATTAAATTATGAAAGAAATTATATATATATTAAAAAAACTTAGGCAAAAAAATTGTCTAAGAGTTCAATTTGATTCAGTTCTCCTATTAAAATAAAATTAATTAGTTTTTAATATAAAAAAAAAGTAATTGGTTTAGTTTAGATTTTTTTTTTAAACCGAACTAATTCAAAGAATGATAGAAAACTGAAAACTCCATTGTGCTCGCTTCTCAGTCAAAGCCTTCAGCTTGATATCCTTATATTTTTGTTTTCAAATTTTATAAAATTATTCGCAAGTATTGAAAAGATATTCTTTCTACACTGAAAATAAATTGGCATGTCAGAATTTAGAACATTTTTTTGATTAAAAATAGATAAATACTTGAGGATTTATTCTAAAAATAATATCACTTTTTCTATATTTTTAAATTCACTTATTATTTTTATTCTGAGTTGTCCAAGTTTATTAATTATCGAAACAGACTCATCACCATTCTTTCATTTACTTTGTTATCTTATTTAATTTTAAAATATCACCTTTGTTCTATTACTTTAAAAGATTAAGAACAAAATATAATTTCAAACAAATTTTTTATTATTTTTTTAAAAAAACTGTAATTAAAAATAAAAAACAGTATCTTTTATATATATAAAAAAATCAGTGTCTATCTCTTTTGTCTCTTTTTATGTTTGTTTTTTTCTTATAGTTGTCGTTTTAAATAAAACGCGGAGCTAGGGGATTTGTTTTGGGATTCCACTTCCACAACAATCCTGTGATTCTGTAGTTCTATTCTTGTATACGGCACTGATCCAGCAGTGAGAGTGTGAGCTTTGAGAGAGAGAGAGAGAGAGAGAGAGATTGAAGAAGGGAAAGGGCGTGATGGGAGGGGTGGGACGAAGATGGGCCGTTGACTTCACTGACAATTCTACTTCTCCTTCTTCTCGCGATGTTCCTGATCCTCCCGGTTTCTCTCGCGCCTCCCTCGACCAGGTCTTTTTCCCTCTCTCTAACTCTCTCATCAGCATGCTTCATTCCTTCGAATCAATTTTGGATTTACCTTTTTTTTTTTGAAAAAAAATAATATTTTGTAGGACGATTCGTCGCTGAGTCGCCAAAAGAAGGATGCAGAATCCAACTGGAAAGCCCAGGTTAATTTCTTTTATTATTATTCGATTCCTTGTGATCGGATTCGGAGCTCCCATCTTAATTTTTCATCCAACGTCGCAATCTATGACTCTAAATCTCAAATTTTGTTTTTGTTTTTGTTTTTAATAACCATGCCGTTGCTTTGTGCGGAAAAACTGAGAAGGGAAATCCTATATTCCGGTTTAGAGTTGTAATTCTTTAGTTGGAGACTTGGAGTGTTAGAGACTATGTGCCCTTAAGGCGTTGCATGCATAAAGGAACTGCTATTAGATCCCTTTGATGTATAAGTGATTGGGCATTTATGATAATTCATTGCTCAGGACATAATTTCTGTAATTATTGTTGGGTGGTGTGTGCTTTCTGTTTGTCATCCAAAAATTTTCTCTTTTGAGGGTTGGATTGATGTGGGATTAAAAATGATGCGTGCCTATTTGAGGAGGCACTGAACGAGGAAGCAAACAAGCTATACGCCTACTCCAGTTTTATTTCTATTTCTGGTGATGGACTGATAGTTCCAAATAAGGATGCTCTTTGAATTTGTAAAATTAAACAGAGATTCATTTGGCACTTCACAGTAATAGCTTATTGTATCACCAAAGAGTGTGTGTTAGTATGTTTGTCTTGTAGTGAAAACTAATCAGTCAGGTTATGAAAGGGTTTGAACCAAAGAAGAAAGTTGGTGCGTAAGATAATTGAGGGTTCACAATCCCGTGCATTAAGTTATGGATGACATCTTCTAGATTATTTGTGCCAACAGTGTCTTCATATATGTATTTATCTGTTATCTTTCTATTGGTTTTTCCGTGCAATGGATCAACAATAATCTAACGTTCAAAGATTTAATATTTCTAAACAGAAAGCTTGGGAAGTAGCACAAGCCCCTTTCAAGAACTTGCTAATGATGGGCTTCATGATGTGGATGGCTGGTAATACAGTTCACTTGTTTAGCATTGGTATTACCTTTTCAGCTCTTTGGCAGCCAATAAGCGCGTTACAAGGGGTCGGAAAGGGTAAGATGGCAGCCAACTTGTTTAGCATTGTTTGTCTGCAATTTTCTAAGAGATGCCTTCCCCCTCTCCAAGTGGTTTAAATTATCGTTCTGTATTAGCTCTTTGACTGGAACAAAATAATAAAGAACAAGGGAAAAAAGGTCAACAGGTCTTAGACAATTTAAGCCCCTTTATCTCTGCCCTCATGTTGGTTTGCTTTCAGTTGTTTAGGAGGTCCCAATTATATTTAGCAGGAGTATACAAATATCATCAGTTAAATATGAAAACTGATACACAAACAGGAGTTAGAAGCGCTGGTTTCGTTTAAATCACATTTATTGTGAATAATTGATTCTGATGTTCACACCCCATGGGCCCATAAGTTTTTCTTTCTGTTCTTATGCATGTTGCTAATTATTTGTAGAAAATTTGCATATCATGACTTGAAAAGGATTATCACATCATTTGAGGCAGGAAATATTTACCAGCTATAAATTGGTGCCACTATAATCCATAGATCTTGATGTCTATATTTGACCAACTATACCAAAAGCTTAAGCTGTTAGGTGAAGACACATGAATGATTTTATATTACTAACACGCTCCCTTATGCAAGAGCCCTTTGGGCTTGAAACGTGAATAATATACAAACCTACCTTACCTTATGCTGAAATTCAACTTAATTACGAAGAATGGGAGTGGCAAAGATCAAACTCTTGACCACTTGGTCATAGAGGGTCTGATAGCATGTTAATGACCAAATATCTCAAAAGTTTAAATTATTAGGTAAAGGCATATGAATGATTTTATATTACTAACAATGTCGACATCTAGTAGGTCAAGTTATGGCTGGAAATGCATCTGTACTTGGATAATTGACCTTAGATATCCCACTTCCCCTTCTCTAGTGATATGTGATGAGAAATTGATCCAATATTTTACTCATGCCCTAACGCTAGATCAGCTTATAGTCTACTTCATTCTACTTGTTTTCCCCTTCTTTTTCTTTTGCTTCTTTGTTCTCAAATTTGTTGTAGTCAGTCATAGTTCAGTCTTTAGGGGCTTGGAAGGAGTGTCTTTGAGCATCTATTGGAATGCATTTCTTTCCAAATGATAGTTGAATTTCATTTTTTTTTTCTATTTATATTAACATAAGATATTCTAGTTGCACATTAGAGAATCTGCTTTCAATTGCGTGTTCGTTTCCAGTTTTTAGCCTTCTAATTATTCTTGGGTTGTACTTTTTGAAAAACATCTACTGGAGGACTTCAATTTGTTCTACGATCGTTAATGCATTCTATTGATTCTGTGCAGTTTTTGAGCCTTACAAAGACAGTAAAGTGGAGCTTCTTGGGCCTAAGTTGTTATTTATAGCCCTTAATTTGGGGGGTTTGGCTCTAGGTGTTTGGAAGGTAATATATGTAGTCATGTTGTGCCTTGAGACTAATCGTCATGTAATTTATTATGTCAAAGTAAATGTGTGTATGTTCCATCTACATTTTTTTTCATAATTCATATGTGAATGTCCTTTTCTGCAGCTCAATGCATTGGGGCTTCTTCCTACACACGTGTCAGACTGGGTTTCATCCTTACCACCTTCTCAGGTTGGATTTGTGTTTTTAATAAATTAACTGCATGTTATTTTTGTTTTAGGTTTTGTACTATTTGAGCCCTCTCGAAACAAAAGCTTAAAAAGTTACACATTATCTTGCTGGCTCAAAGGTATTATGAAAACAAATTGGAGCATTTTGTAGGGCCTTTTAGACTATTCAGTTGGGGCGAATGGATAAATTCAACACTTTCCTGCTTTATTCTCCTTAATATGCAGCTACATGCTTTATAAATCTGAATTTAATTTGATAAAGAAATCAAATTTTGTCATTATCTTATCTTGTAAAGTGACAGTGAAACTGGTATCAGAAGTAGCAAAGTAACGCTTACCAGTCATTCTATGGTGTTGATATCAAAGTAATTATAGAAGAAGCATAGTGAGTTATATGGTGTATTAAAGAAACGTATGGTAAAGGCTTGGTGCAATGCTGTTAGATTCTTGTCAAAACACTAATATGCGCTTTAAGTTTACTTTGCAAACTAGATAATGGGATCATTTTTCAATTTCAGACATGATTTGATATAAATCTATAACTGATTGCCATCTCACCTACTTTTTTTTTTTTCATTTGACGACCTGATGATTGGGTGTCATTTTCATGAGTCTGATGCTGTAACCTTTAATGCCTTTGCTATGTGTTTCTGACCTTGATTTTTCTCATCTTCAGGAGGTGGAGTATTCAGGTGGGGTTGTAAATTTGGGTTGATTGCGAGTTCTTTGTTTGGCCCGGGTTGTCTTGGAGGGAATTTAAATGAAGAAGGATAAAGATTCAGTGCTTATTGGTCAATATCATGTTCTGATGGGAACCATGGACCACGTGAGACTTGTTTCTGATTAATCAGAAATGTAACCAATTCCTGTAGTCACCAAGATTGGACTGGGTTTGTAGGAGACTGGAAATGTTCTGGATAATTTTTTTTAAAAAAATTCTACTTATATTTAAGATTCTAATATTTGAACATCGTAGTTCTCTATATCACTTTCACATCACTTTAAATGCAAGATGATGTGCAAGAATCTGCCTTGTATTTATGAAGCATTATGGTGTTATTGTCTTATTGATAGCCATTGATTATTATTATTATTTTTATTGAACAAAAGTGAGCATATGTAGCAAGTAACAACTCAAGATGAAGGGAAGAAAACCCATCCTTGTGACAAAAAGAAAATAATGACAGCTTCATAAATATGCAAATTCTTGTCCATGAGGTAGGAATTAATGGACACTATCCAGTTCGAGTCCAATGTCCTAAGCCATGTTACTGAAATTATGGCAAGTAGCTTAGAGCTTCGTATTACCAGCATCAACATAGTTTCAAATTATAATAAACAACTTTCCAACCAAAAATAAGACTATCAGTCCACTAAGACATTTTAACCGAGGCAAAGAAAGACCAGCTGCAGACAATTAGAGAGAACAATAAGAAAAGCAGAGCGTTCACCGAGAGGGATGGTAACTTGTTCACCTTGTGAGCTTCGTTGTTGTTGTTGTTGTTGTTTTTTGATATCATCCCAAGAATTTCAGCAGCAACTATTCTTTCGAGTTTGACGAAAAGCAGAAGCAGTTTGTGTTGTGACTTGTGACTGGGAGTCACTTCATGAGCATGAGCTAAGCATTTGGGAATTGGGATTTGATTTTCAGTTCGAAGTTCCAAACTTCCAGTTCCAGATCGTGATTTGGAGTAGGTTAGTGGTGAGTCTCGGTGTTTAAAAATATTTTAATAACTAATTCATGTTTAGAGTAATAACTTTGAAATTTTTAATATCAAAATAAATGGTGAATTGGAGGTCAAAAATTTTTAGACTAAATTACATTGGTTTTTGTTTTAAAGATTTAGAATACTTACCGAGATATTATTGAAGTATCAAACATTATACTAATTTCTCTTATTTTAAATCTTATAATATATGTATATCTCTTTCATATAATTTTTTTTATGTATAAATTAGGAGTATTTTCATAGGATTCAATCCATTTCAATCGCTCTATAGGTCTAATTTTTCTGGAATGAGAATGATAATGGAATAATCCTCACTATAAAATGTGACTCTCAATAATTGAACTACAGTCTTTATATCTGAGGTGTAACTTACTTTTATTACATTAACACTTTTTGAGTCATATAAATTTATATATAAGTAAAATAATATTATAAAAAAAAGTCAATGTAATATTATCTAGAATTAGATGGAGTGCATGGTCGATTTAACAAACTTCAAAGAGGTCAACGTAATTTACTCAAAATTTTAAGTTGAGAGTGATGTGAAGATGAATTCACAATGAAAAAAGAAAACAAAAAAAATTAATTAACGAAAGTAGAATATAAAATTGAGATTTGTTTACTAAAGAGCCAAAAACTGAAAAGGATATTATACAATTTTCCTTTTGGCGAATAAATTATCAGTGCTCAAGTCATGTCTTCCCTTGGTGCCTAGCCCAAATTCCATCTTCAGAGTCTCTGTTTATTTGGTTCCCTTGCTGGGCCAATAAAATGGACCTGAGGCAAGAGCCCACAGCGCCGCATGTCCAAAAGTGATAGAAACGAGTGACCCACAAATCAGAAGAGCAAGAAAGTTTTACCCTAGAAAACTAAGACAACCTCGAAACACACGGAACCATCTATCAGCTTCACCGACTACTACTCAGCTTTCCCTAAAAATTCCATTCCTATATTATTACTATTATTTTTTTAAGGGTTTTGTCACACATTAAACATTAAAAAATAATATTTATTATTTTATATTAAATAATATAATTATTTTAAAAAATTAAAATATTTTTAAAATTTTAAAATATTAAATATTAAATATTTTTATTTTTATTTAATAATTTTTATTTTTAAAAACTTTTTTTTAAAAAATTAAGGCAAGGGAAGGCTCTCTCGTTCTAATCTACTACAAATTATTCATTTCAATAAATATTTCTAACAAGATTACAAATTAAGTGAAATGTCGTTTAAGCGAATCAAACCTTTATAATTTATTGTGACTGTAACTAAGATAAGGTTTCATTCTCTTTTTTCATCTCAACTTTAACGAGAACTTAAAAATTATTTATTAAAAGATAAATCACTAATAAAAAATTAAACTCAAAACTTTTAAATAAACACTTAAAATATTTTTTTGGTAGACAACACATTCAAGATTTTTGAATAGATGTAACTTGTTATTTATGACTTGAGAGTATTTATTTATTTATTTATATTATTTATATTATTATTATTATTAATATTTTGATAAGTATTATTGTATATTTTAATTTATATTTTTTTTAATTTTTACTTATATAATTTTTTTTGTAAATTAATTAATTATAATTTTATTATAATTAAAATTAGAATTTAAATTAAATAATTTTATAAAAAATTAAAATAAATCTAAAGTCAATTATGATAATGTATGTAATAAAAAGAATAAATATCTATATTTAAAAATGATTATAATTATAAAATTTAATTATTAAAAATATTTATATTTATAATTTTATTTATTTATTTATATTTAATTAATTATTTAATAAAATTTTAAAAAATAAAAATTAAATATCAAAAAATAAAATTTCTTTTATATATAGCATAAATAGATTATTATTATTATTATTATTAGTTTATAATATATGACCAAGACTAATGACTTAATGAGTCGGTTTCTTTCTTTCCCTTTTTCTCTTTTTATTTTTATTTTTCCGGAAAGCAAAAACTCAGAAGCAACCTCTTTTGGGTCTTCTCTTGAGACTTGAGTAGATTAAAAATTTCTCAGATAAAGCATCTACTGATTGAAGCATGTTTTGTTTTGTTATATCGTGATCATCTCTCCCTTTTTCAAAGAAATCCATCGATAACGAATCGAAAGCGAAGTCGACTTCTTTTCACGTTTCAATTTTGTTGTTGTCCTCTTTTCATGTTCATTCATTCTCTTCCGATCACATCATTCGGAGATACGATACATACTTCAGTTTCTGCAGCAACTATATAAATCTTTGCTTTCTGTATCTGTTTGACATTCAATTAACTTTTGTTCCAAATCCCACCGCTATGTTCCAAAGAAACCCTTTCTACACAAACCCAGAACCCTGCCAGCATCTTGCTGATTACAAGCTCAAACATGGCTTGAATGGCTACAAGGCCATGCAGAAACTCCTCGTGACCTCCCCGATTGGGATGTCCAGTGTCAAGAAACCCGATACAACGATACCCAGATGCATTTACTGTAATGGGTATGAAGGCAGGCTCTGTTTGTGCCTGATTTGCTCTTCATTTGCTTGTTTGGATCATACCCTTTTGCATCTCCAATCCGAGACCGGCCACGCCGTGTTTGTAGA
This sequence comes from Castanospermum australe, assembly GCA_019955255.1. Classification (NCBI taxonomy): domain Eukaryota; kingdom Viridiplantae; phylum Streptophyta; class Magnoliopsida; order Fabales; family Fabaceae; genus Castanospermum; species Castanospermum australe. The sequence continues at coordinate 336,935 of NSJW01000135.1, read as the reverse complement.
CATTGAAAGGGCGGAGCTTTACTGCGGACTATGCCGTGATCAATTGTACGATGCTGATTTTGATCAAGCTGTGATGGCCAAACACTTGGTGGGTGTGCCAACCATTGCCGGTGGGAATGAGAGCATTGGGCAGAGATTGAGCAAAAGAAGGAGATTGGTTTCTGGGGTTGGATTGGATTTGCAGAAATCAAAAAACGGAGCCCCCACGAGCGATCGGAGGGCGAAATCGTGTTATCCGATGGGTTTGAGGGGATTGAATAATCTGGGCAGCACGTGTTTCATGAATTCAGTGCTGCAGGCATTGCTACATGCACCCCCTTTCAGGAACTACTTCTTGAGTGGCGGACATCGTCTCGAAGCTTGTCAGAAAAGAACCGCGGACCGGCTGTGTTTGCTTTGTGATATTCATGTTATTTTTTCAGCTGTGTTTTCTGGCGATCGAACACCATATAGCCCTGCTCAGTTTCTCTACAGGTCTGCCATTGTTCTGTGTTTCATGCTCTTTCATTTTAGCCTTTGTCTTACGAATATAATGGCTGACATTTATCAGATTCAGAGGGATCTACTCTGCCTCAGCTTTGCTTAGGACAATCTTTTGTGGTTTCTGTTTCTTTTAATTCCTCCTGATAAAAATTGTCTGATAAAAATTGCTTCATTTTGTGAATTACTTAATTTCGAGTATCCTGATATTCAACCCAGCTGGAGATGAATTTGTTTGAAAAGGAAAAGAACAGAGGAAATTCTTTGATTCCATGATCTAGTCAATTATTATAAATATACGGCATTTGGTCTGAAGTTACAAAAGTAGCATGCTCCACTTAAGATTTTTTTGACAATAGCAAGCAAGCATGTTTTTGTGCACAAAATATAAGTTTGAAGTTGATGATCTGTTTGTGTGAATCTAGTTGCAAGTTAACTGGAGCAACTTCAATTGAAACCCAAAAGATATATCGCTTTGGACCCATTATGTTGCTTTGATGCTCAGATTCTTGTTTCTTTTGAATGGTGAAACTTTTTGTTCTTGTTTCAAGCTGGTGGCAGCATTCAGCAAATTTAGCGAGTTATGAGCAGCAGGATGCTCACGAGTTTTTCATTTCGATATTAGATGCAATCCATGAGAAAGAGGGCAAAACAAGGAACGGAAGCAAAGGTATTTTTAGATGCTGAGATGTGGTTTTTCCTGCATATTTGTTGTATCATATGCACGATGTGACTTTCTGTGTTATAACTGTAGTTATTTACACGATGATGTACTTTATGCTAAAGAAAAAATCACAATGATGTAACTAGCTGGAAGGTGTAGTCTGGGAACGCATTGACAATAGCCAGGAACAAAAATGGCTATAAAGTGTAATTTTAAAAAATAATATAGACTTAATATGGCAGGCTTGTTACTGGGCTATTTAAATTTTAGAAAACGACTTTAACATCAAATATTCATTCCAAACTTTTTGCTGTCTGGCAAACATTGTGGTTATATCTTAAGGTTTTTATGTGAAAAATAAAGAAATAACTATAAGAAAATATAGTCTTGTCACATCACCCAGTTGTTATGTTTTACCCAAATAGATGATACATGATTATTGTTTTACACAGATAACGGAGACTGCCAATGTATTGCTCATAGAGTGTTCTCTGGGCTATTGAGATCAGATGTTACCTGTATGGCCTGTGGATTCACCTCTACAACCTATGACCCTTGTGTGGACATTTCACTTAATTTGGACAGCATCAACGGCTCTTTAACAAAAAAGGGTAAAAAGGTCACCAAACGGAATGAGGATGACAGTATGTCTACACTTTTGGGTTGTTTGGATTTGTTCACTAGGCCAGAGAAGTTGGGGTCAGACCAGAAACTTTACTGCCAGAATTGTCAGGAAAGACAGGACTCATTGAAGCAAATGTCCTTCAGAAAGCTTCCATTGGTACTTAGTTTGCATGTAAAACGATTTGAGCACTCTTTTGTTAGAAAGTTGTCGAGAAAAATAGATCGCTTCCTGCACTTTCCATTTTCCTTAGACATGAGCCCATATTTGTCCTCCTCAATCCTCAGAGCGAGATATGGAAACAGAATTTTTACTTTTGGGGGTGATGAATCAGAATTGTTTTCTGAGTTCGAGATTTTTGCAGTGGTGACACATTCAGGGACTCTTGAGTCTGGTCATTATATTTCTTATGTGCGTTTAAGGAAGCAATGGTACAGGTGTGATGATGCTTGGATCACTGAGGTTGATGAGGCGACGGTCAGAGCTTCACAATGTTACATGATTTTCTATGTGCAAAAAACTCTGTACAATAAAGCAAATGATGATCTGAGTCACCCGACAAATTCCCATGGAAGAGGGATATTTCTTCCTATTGCTGGGTGTTGCTAGAGAGGATATTAAAGGGAGTACATGACATCAATTGGTGGAATATAATGTGTGTTTTCTTTCTGATTGTCCCTTGGGTTAGGAGAATCACAGTTCACAGTTGACAGATGGATTTGCTATATGCATCTTAAAGATTCAGACTGTTGAAAGGTGGATATGGGAACGAGAAGCCAGGTTGCTAATTTGACTGTAATTGAATATTTGCATGTGGACATGTCATCAGCAGCTTTGAAACAAAGATCAAGGAGACACAAGCGACTCAACTCCTTCACAACTATTTATAATATGCTAACTCAAATTCTTTGATTGCAGGTTAGTCATGTACATACAACTCATTTCAACTGATGACAATGAAGTTGGTTCAACAACCATTGTTAACTCTTCAGTCTCTGCAAAATGTGGAGAAAAAGTAAACAAATCAAGGGAAAAAAGAGGTTATCTGAATAATTGTTTATAATTTCTCTTACTGTCTTCATCATCAATATAATACTTTATTTATATCCCGTTTTGTTCTTTCCTTCTCTCCCCACTACCCTTCCACCCCGCCCCCCCTTCTCCCTTTCCATTTTCTTGAGCGTGTGAGGGAGCTACTGTGAGAGTGCAAATTTCTGAAAGAGGTTGCGTCTTGGGTGCATCATTTGATGAGAAGGGTATTGTTGAAGACATGTTTGTTCCTTCAAAAGGTGATATGAGGAATATAGCATCGCTCAAACTAAAACGCATGGTTGTTGGTTGTGTGAAAAATGCTGTTGTAAAACGACAGTTGCTACAACTGTTTGATTAATATCTTATATTGAAGTTAACATGGAAGTTCATTGATAACAGGATGACGACATATCCGCTATCTGGTTTACACATTTAGACATTCAAACGTGTTGGTTAATGGTATGTTTGGTATGAGAGTAATCTCATTTATAAAAATTTACTTTTTACTTTTTAAATGGGTGGGGTGGAAGAAGGGATGTATTTCACGAAAGAGATCTGATTATTATTTTCCCCCTCCACCTTTATTTAATATGTAGAATTGTTTATAATTCAGGATTTGATGATGTTTATAGTTCACAACTCTGGCACCCAAGGAATGAAGAATGGGTAATTTTATACTCATGTATGTATTTTCTCACATTTAATTAATAATAACTATTTTTTTCTCTTCTTTCTCCCTTGACTAATGTTATATACACTTACATATTTTCTCATATTCTTCGGACATAATCGATCATTATCTTAATTTTTTCTTTCTTTCTTTCTCAATTTCCTTTTTCTTCCTCAATAACATCGGTCTAATTTAGCGTACGTGAAAAGATGTGAAGTTCTATATATATGTAAGCATTATTTTTTTTTTCTATCTTTTTCCTTTTCTTTTTTAACACTGTTGGTCCACCTAAAATGTACGTGAGGAACGTAAGAATAAAAAAATGTGTAATATTTCTATGAAGAAATGAAGAGGTATCTACAAAAAAGAAAGTAGTGCTAGACAGATAGGAGCCAGAGCATGGGAATGATGGTCGGGGGTTGAGGAAAGATGAAGCTTTAAGCTTTTTGTTCTCTCTATGATTTGATTCATGGCCATCCACCTTAGCGACTCCTCGTTCAGTTACCGCGACCATCATTATCTTGAAACTCTCTGCAGTTTTTCGGATAAGTTTTTTATTTTTTATTTATTATTTATCATTATACACTGTTTCAAAATTATTTATTAAAATATATTTAAATCTGATAAAGGCAATGGTCATTGACGTGCACAAAACAAATTTCTTCAAAAAAATTAATTAAAAAATTATCACAACTTACAATGACTTTTTAATTAATTTAAAAAAAATTATTTTACGTAAATCAATAATATTAGATTTCAACATATTTTAATAAATGATATAAAACAAGCAGATATCAGTAAATAAAAAAAATTTGCAATATATATATAAAAAAAGCCCAGTTTTTCTAATTTGGTTGTCAAGAAAGTGCAGCAAAATTGAGAACATAGCATAGATTTGATTTTTGCATTGTAAAATACCGATTTGATTTTTGTACATATTTAAGGATATGTGTCAGAATTTAAATGTTCAAAAAACGTTAATACATGACCTGAATAGCTATCGTATGGCTCAGAATAATGTTCAAAGACTACGGAATATGGATAAAAAATTTGCACCAGTAACATGCTCCTTTTGCAAGAGACTATAGCCCATGTTTGGTTTGGCTCGCCTCTCAACCCATGTTTGAAGTCGTTACTTTATGTTTGGCATAAATTACTTTTCATTCCGTCTTATTGTGATTTTTTTCTCAGATCTTAGTTTGAGTAAAAGTATAATTTTTTATAATTATATATTTAAAAATAATTTTAATTAATATTATTTAAATATTATTTATTTTGTTAAAATTAATTTGTAAATAAAATTTTTTAAATATAAATCACTTTACTCTAAATTTATTTTGTGTTAAAATTAAATATACAAAATTAAATTTATTTAAAATTAAGTTTATAAAATCTAATTTTAATATATTATATATTTAGGTCTAATTTCAACCAGTATTTTAAATTTAAATTTAAATATAATTAATTTCATTTAAATTTATTTTCGTTAAAAAATTATAATGAGACTTTCTTTTTTTTTTTAAAGAAGATTAAAATATTTAATAATAAAAAGGAATGGGCTTCGTACTAGAAAAAAAAATGACTTAAATATAAATATATTGACTTGACGTGATGTGCTTCTGAAAAAAGCTATCTAACCACAGTATACAAAAAGCTATCTTCTAAATAAGCTTTGCCATGCAGGCAGTGGCCACATGGTAAAGCATTGAGGCTAGTTATAATTTGGAAAGGAACGAATTCCACTTGCTTTCTCAATCCCTCTTCTCTTGAAAAAAAATAAAATAAAGACGGCCCAAAAAATTAATGTGATTAATAATAACCATATAAAATAAGTAACCTGAAAGCGATGACGAAAAGAGAGGGTCCTGTAAATAAAACAAATTAATTAAAAAAGACGGTGGAGCCAAGTTAGCTGAACCACCAAACCAAGTTATCCATTTGGAATCTATGTTTTAATACAGCCAATTTGAGATCTTAAGGGATTATACACCCTTCACTATTTCTTTAACGTCATCCTTGCAACAAAGACAATGACATGTGTTTAGATTAATTTATTTTATATTTAAAATATTTATAATTAAAATTTTATTAAAAAACTTTAAAAAATAATAATTTTTTTTAAAAATTAATCAAAATCAAACATGCACTAACTTTTGCTTTTTTTCTTTTTCGTTTCCGGACATAATTTGAGGTTTTTGTGTTTATTTTCTTCAAAGATATTAGCTCGTTCTTGACCACCTCTATTTAATTTCTATGAATATTTCTAGAATGTTTATGATTTTTCTTTTTTTGCCATGAATGTTTATGATTTTGTATTCAGTCTTATATATCTAAAAAATATTAGCAAAAAAAATCTTTTTTAAAGACAAGTAACTGTACTAGCAAGGGAGTCATTTTAATTTGCAAGACAAGTTATTATAATAAATAAAAGAAAAATATTAGATAATCAGAATTAATTTATTAAAGTTAAATACAAGTCACAATGAGTTGGCATTGTTATTGAGTCTATAATAGATTAGTGGTTCTTAATATTTTGTGGACTTCCTAATACGTCATGGAACATTGATCAGTGACTCAGTGTGCTTGATATAGGATTCTTTCAGTCAATACTCAATATCATGCTGCATATTTTTGTAATATACTAACGTAGCATCAGTGGATAAGCTTCTCATTACAGGTTGCCACTAATGAACATCGGGTTACAACCAGATACAAATAATGAACATGGTAAAAAAAAAGATCCGTTTCCCTTGCTATACGTGGCTCAAAATCTTTTTCCTATCAACCTGATATAAATAATGAGGCCAAATTACAAGAAACAATCTCCTGTAATTTGAAACTTACCAACACAACTTCTTGAATTCACCAAATCTATATATTAAGGGATTATCTGCACATGTACAATATAGTCAATATGCACTAGTATGCACATTTGGATGAGTTTAGATAATCATGTTGATGAGTTTTAAAGTATAGAGAGATTTTTTGCACGTCACGTATAGTTTGAGGCTTTTTTTTTTTTCAAATTTAGCCAAATAACGAGATATTGGATCCTCGAGATCATTTGTCGCATTGTTCTACCTTGGCATAATTAAATTATCTTGATATAGAACAACAGTAGCAGTTTATTTGGCCACAGTTAATCTTTTTTTTTTAAAACTATTTTTTTGTTATATAATTTTGTTAAAGGAAGATGATGGTATAGAATGCCAGTAATCTTTGTCGTTCATCTTTCTTACACAGGAGAATGTCGGTTTTTATATTTTCAATTAGTTTAGTGGGTGCCCTTTTAGGAGCAGTACCATACCAGTATGCTCTAAAGGATTATGCATTCAAAGAATCGCTCTTCTGGACTCAGTTGCTCTATGGTTTGTCAGGAATTGCTCATCTGGGCTTAGTACTCCACATACTAAACATTACAAGAACACGGTTTGATAACCTTTGGTTAGCTATTTTGATTCGGAACATTTTAAGTATCACTCCTCTTTGCCTGCTGTTTTTCGTGCCTGGAGCTGATCGATCCCAACTCTTCCATTCTTCCAAGCGAAAGCTTGAATTCAACAGTGGCTATTGGCACTTCAGAAGCCAAGAATCTTGAATTGGTCTCCCTTGTAAACAGTGTTGATGGTAAATAGCCAGGTATTAAAAACATACTTTTAGATTATGAATTTCATATCCATGAAAATACCAATCCAGAGTTGCTTTAGGTTGTGCAAAGATGTGACAAGAAATTGAGGAAAGGTTCAAGTGGCTCGATCTGAGGTAGGATTTTTTTTTTATTTACCTCCTTTTTTTGTTGTCAATGTTTCATATCCAATATCTCATGCAATAAGTCAAGTTTTTGGCGTCTAACTTGTGTAACAAAAGCAAACTAGAAAATCGGTTTGTTGCCAGCAAAGAGTGAGAGATAGTGAGAGTCAATTAGTTGCCAGTAAAGAGAGAGCGAGGTATAGTGAGAGAGTTTGATGCATGTCGTATCTTCTCCTTATCTTGTTGCCAGTGATAGTAATTTGATTATAAATACACTTACTATATATTCATTCACGTTACTACTTTAAGCCTATACTCGGTAGGAAAGCTGGAAAATGAAACTTGTGTTTTGATTTTTGCTTTCGCTTATTATTGTTTAACAAATGGTGGAAAATGGATGACAAGTTTATTTCAGCTCACTTTTATACTGTATGGAGAAAAGGCTTGAATGAAAATGAGATGCGCTTCACTTGCTATGACCTTATATTTTTTTGAATCAAGCAAGTGTAAAGCTATGTAATTCCAAATATTTTACCTTTCCATTTTCTATTTTTTCCTTCCAAGTTCAACCAAACATCTTAATGATCTATTTGAAACTAGTGTTTTTGAGAAGAATGAAGTCAGGAGAAAAATAAAAATAGATCGAATTATAATATTTCTTTGTTAAGACATTTATAGAAGGCGGGTAGAATGATTTTGGGAAGAATTTCATTAGTCGGACCAAAATTGTGATAAAAGTGAACAGAAAATTTACTACCAACATGCAATTGTTATTATTTTGTATATTTAGCTATATAAATACTGAAGCTCTTTATTTTGTTTTGGTGGTAATCAAGTACTGAAGCTCATTTAAGCCGTCAAAATGGCCTCGACTCCTGTAATCCGCTCAATTATGCTTGTATTTAAGAGAGTTAAGTCAATGTTTTAGTGTGACAAAAAAAATAATTAGAATTTGTAACAAAATTTAGGTAGAATAAATTAAAGTTATTAGATGAAATTAAATAATGAGAAATACTCACCAAATTAAAAGTAAAAAAATATGTCAAATTATTCTGTAAAAAATTTTATCTAAAAAATTCTGACTATATAATATAATTATTTGTAATTTGTAAATAGTTTACCAACGAATGTCAATTTCACATAGAAAGCATATATAGCTTCTTATCTAAAACTTCCTGCACGAAATAGATTAATGCAAAGCCTAGGGGCCTAGATTAACGTCCAACGTTAACAAGGCTACTAGTGAGGGGTGATGATTGAAAGGAACCCAATTTTCCCTGGATTGTATGAGGAGGACCACGTTGCATATCATGTGGAAGCACTGGTAATGACGCCTCAAGCCGAAGAACCTTAATTACCTGTGCTGCCTTTGGCCTTTCCCTGTAATTCGCAAGGGTACACCAGAGTCCCACAGCGAGCAAGCATATCATTTCATTTGCATCAAAATCCCTGTTCAATCCCTCATCAACAGCATTTAGAACATTCCCTTCCACATAAAGTTCCCACACCCAATTCATCAGAGGCACATGATATTCCCCATCCTGGTAGGTCCTCCTTCCACATGCAATTTCTAGAGCCACAACCCCAAAACTATACATGTCTGATTCTTTGCTAGCCCTCCCTCCACTGATATATTCCGGGGCCAAGTACCCATGTGTCCCTACCCCCCTGTCCTCCGAGTCCTCAATCTGGGATCCACTAGCTTTGCCACCCCAAAATCACCAAGCTTGGTGCTGAAATCTGTGTCCAACAAAACATTAGTTGACTTAATGTCTGTGAAGAACACACTGCTCCGCTTCTACGTGAAGATAATGAAGTGCTGTGGCCACGCCTAACGCTATCTTGTACCTCACATCCCATGGCAAAGTTCTTCTGTTGCCAAAGAGGTGAGTGTCAAGGCTTCCATTAGGCATGTACTCGAAAACCAGCAAGAATTCTCCTTGCTCGTGGCACCACCCTATGAATTGCACCAGGTTTCGATGTATGAGACGGCTTATGATCTTCACCTCGTTGATGAATATTCTTTCCGAAGTTTTGAAGTCAGCAAAGATCCTTTTCACAGCAACCACGTGTCCTAAATCACTCAGAACCCCTTTGCAAACTTGTCCAGACCCTTCTCGTCCTAGCCTTCTATCATCTGCGAACCCATTGGGGGCTGCCACTAATTCTTTGTAATAAAATCATCTGGGTATAGTTGCTCTGTCCAGATCAAACTCCACCGAGGTGTGTCCAAGGTTGTGGTTATCATCAACCTCGGTTCTTCTCTTCTTCATGATCAACCAACAAAAAATCATTACCCCGAGCACCATGATCATTGAACAAGTCACTGCAACCACTAGTACAACCGTGTTTCGCCTCTTGTTTATTCTGTTTACCTCAAGATCATCGGTGGAATTCAAAGTTGAAGTAAAATTCCCAGGAATGAATAACATGTCGCTCAGAGGACAAGCCGGTTGCAGCTGAAAATCCAACGGTCACCCACTCTCGTAGAATTTTCATTAGGTCAAGCTGGAAAGACAGAGAAGCGTTGGGGATAAAAGCAGCAGCACTGGCGCTTCCATTGAAGGACCAGGACACAGCAAGGGTCTTGGTAGAAGCACTATATGTCATCAAAGCATGAACTTGGTTCCCAGTGTTGTCGGCAATATCAAACCAGGCATAAGCGAGGGATCTGATGGAGGAGTTGTTGATCCCAACATGTAGCATTGATGGATCAAAACTGTTTACAAATGCGTCAAATTCAACAGCAACAATGTGATTTTGGGGGACGCCGTCCCTGGTGGTTGTGTCGAATAGTCCAAGATAGCCACCGGCTGAGTTGGGCGGAATCTGGTAGCCGGGAGGAGCCAGGTAGAAGGCAAAGCCGTCACCAGATCTGCTGTTATTCACGCAATCAATAGTGAGAAACGGGTGGAGAAGTCCGCGAGAACCCCAGTAGAAGAGTCCCTGAGGCGCAGAGGTTGGCCATAGATGGCCATTTGGTAAGATGTCAGTGTTGAGCTCTATGGAGCCGTTGGCAGGCATAGCATCACCTTCGTATGCCATATTGTTTGCAGTCCCAGCCTCGAAATCAGTTATATTGAAGGATAGCGGAAGAACCACGGAAGGGGAAAGGGAGAGCAGAAAAAGAACCATAAAGCAATGAATACTACTAGCATTGAGGAAGTGGAGACAAGCTAAAGAAACCAACATGGTCAATCATGACTCAGAAGTAGCTGGATCCATGTATATATAAGCCAACTGGGCACTGTTATACACCCAACACTTGAACGGGAGAAATTGTTGCGTGATGTTGGATTGTAACGTAAAATTGTATTCTATCCATTGATATTTTAGTAAACAAGGTAAATTATTGATTAATCTCTTGAAGTTTAGTCCATTCACTACAAGGGTGTAAAAAAAATGCAGCGACTCTTATACAACACTCAAGTTTTTGATGCTATTAATCACCATTTTGCAGCAACCTTTTGTTGATATCGAGACATTAGAAAAAGTTACCAGGCTTTTCATAGCAGAGTACGAACTTGCTTCTAAAAGTTGAATCAGTTCGCTGTATTAAGAAAGAAAAGGCGCCAACAATTCCCTTTTTTTTTTTCTTCTAACTTTCGCTCCAAATTTTCCAAAAATCATGTTCACTCGGGCTCCTTTCGTTCACAAATTGTTCCTGAGTTGTGGCTGCACCTGACTTTCATTCCTCTTATTGTTTCAAAGTAAGTTTTTTTTTCTCTTTCTTTATCTTTATCTCTTTCACTCTTACTCTGCAACTTCATCCCCTGTGCCTTCTTCCATTTTGCCTGAGGAAAACACATATTTGTTAAAATTTTGGGCGGTAGAAGAGAAGTCGCTACGACACTTGCGACAAAATTTTTCCCTTTTCGTTCAATTTTTTAATTTTCTGGTGCTGAGACACTGCGAGGATTTTGGCCAGTCTTATTAGGGAGTAGAGGGGAGGGGTTTGGTGATAATGGGCTTCGCAGGTGCCGATACTGAGTCAGTGGAGGCTGGCTTATCGAAGGTGGGTTGTCTCACCGGAGATGGTGATGTTGGGGATGGTCTAGGTGCCTGAGACGGAGATGTCGATGGTAACCCACCGGAGACAGTGAAGTAGAGGAGACAGAAGGTTACTGAACGGAGATGGCGGGGTGGTTGGCGGAACCGACGACGACCCAGATGGCGGTTGCGGGAATGGCGAGATCGTTGCTATCCAAACCCCAGCGGCGGGCGTTGAGAAACAGAGAAGGAGCTTTTGAAGGAGTTGGTGGACCCACATGCTCTAAGGATGAGCACGAGCCTTTCATTTGTTGATCCCATCTTGAAAAGAAAAAGAAAATTATCTTTGCCCAATTTTTCCTTGCTCCAAAATTTGAATAAGACCCTTTCTGCAAATGTCTCGCTTTAGCCTTTAGCTGCATTGAGTTCTGAATTTTTTTTTATTGTGCAGTCCCCTATCTATTTCTCTGATCTCTCTCTCCCACTCACTATTATAGCTACTATTGAGTGGGCCAAATTATTAGAAATAGCCATCACACGTAACATTTTCCAACACACAATGTGTTCCAGGTCAAAATGGGGGAGATGGAAGGGATTGCCTGTTAGATTGGGCACACATTGTTACCTTTGGTTCCTGTTGAAAGGTTGAAAGAATAGTGTTTCATTGGAAGTTGTCCCTTGCTAATAAGATTCTCTTTATATCAATATAATTTCGGCTTAATAGGTGAATATTTTGACACGTGCTTGTTTGGACTTTATTTTGGGTTTATTCATAGAATTTTATATAAACCTTACAAAGTATCTAAGTCAATTTAAATCTTTATTTTCACTTGGTTTTAATATGAAGTCATGCTAGTCTCATTGTTTATTGGACAAAATCTCATAAAGCTGGAGTTTAATTTAAGATCTAGATAATTTTTATGCTAGCATTTCTCATTTTTTTTGTTTTGTAATGTGCTAAATATATAAGCATATTAATTCTGTCCATGTACTTTGGGCTGAACAATGTGTCTTGTTGTTCACAAAAGCCTTATTTTCTGGCTTGCTTTTTGTCTTTTTTGTTTTAAGAAAAAAAAAAAAGCTATGCCATTGGTTCTCAAACAATTAGACCACCATGATCTAAAAATTAACAAAATAGAGTCTCATTTTGTCATGGGCTGATTATCACAAAATGAGACTATTTTGTTTGCCATATCAGTTAACTTGTTTTGTCTTTTTCATTTACTTTCTTAATTCATGGTGAATGTAGTAATACATATAAAGATAGAAAGTTTATTATAAAATTAATACACATTTATCGAGGAAAGAGAGATTTTCATACTCGAAACAAGGGACTGAGAATCTTTGCCACAATTCACTTACGGATTAAAGAAAAGAAAATAGGTATTGTTTGCCAAGAAGGGTGGAGAGTGGAAGGATAAGTATGGGTCTTAACGAGTCTTTGTTTTCATGGGTTTGGTGTTAGGAGTTTCTCCTTATGATTAGCACCACTAGCACATCCCATCACTTTCACCATATTGATTAGCACCAGCTCAAAAAGTTTCCCCTTCAAAAGCTACTGCAAATTGCACATTCTTGTAAACAACTCTATTGCAGATTAATTATGTATAGATCATTATGGTGTAATAGTCCTCAAAGATGCTAATAGTATAATGTTTTTGTAGCCCATGAGAGAATCCTCTAATAAGTTTTTGCAGTCCATGTATACAAGAGATATACTTTATGTAACCTATAGTTATTTGGTAGTAACTTTTTTCTATACAGGAGAACTATTCTTTTGAGAAGCACTTAGACAGTATATTTAAGAATATTTTTATGCTTACCTTAGCTACTCTTGAATACAATCCTCTTGTTGTTACTTGGTTGTTTATAACTAATGGTGAAATTTGTTCAATTCTTCAGATTTTTTTTAGTTAGATTTCTGTAGATTTTAATTTGCTTTTAGCTAACATTCATTAACAGGAAAGTTTTATGTTTGTATGCAATATCTTGTCTCTTATATGCTATGTTTTATATTGGGTGCACTTTTGTGATGTGTATGGATGTTTAAGTTAGTTTTGGTTTGACATAGGCTTCCTTGGTTGTGGTGCTAACATCAAATAAGAGATAAGGCAAGTGTTTTAACTCAAGTGACATGGTTAAAGAAGAGATTCGTTGCTGCCACCATTTTGGGCTGCTATCATGATTTTTCACATAACTTTGTGTAGAAAAGTCCAAATTTAGTGCTGTCAAAGATGTTAGAATCACAAGACAAACCTCTTACCTAATTAAAAACCAACTCTTTATTTTATTTTTTTTTTTAAATTTGATGCTGGTTCCTATTTAAATTCATAGAAACTTTCTACATTATTACACCATTGTTGAGTTTCTGGGCAGCACGTATTGTTTTGGGTATAACATTAGTTAGGAATTCCCAAATTGAGCTCCGTCAAAGGTACTAGAAATTAGAGACATAGGTACTTATTCGTAGAAATTTTCATCTTCTAATTTGTTGTCAGTTAATACAGACTTTTTCTTTATTTTTTTTTTATTTGATGCTGGTTCCTATTTAAATTCATAGAAACTTTCTACATTATTGCACCATTGTTGAGTTTCTGGGCAGCACGTGTTGTTTTGGCTATAAATTTAGTTAGGAATTCCCAAATTGAGCTCCGTCAAAGGCACTACTAGAAACTAGAGACATAGGTACTTACTCGTAGAAATTTTCATCTTCTAATTTGTTTGCCAGTTAATACAGACTTTTGTGTAAATTCAATGTTCTGATTTAAATATTCAAAATGCTCTATGTATGAAGTAAAAGTTGTGTGTGAATAATTTGGAATCATGTTAGGGATTTTTTTTTATAGAAGATAAGAAAATTAGTGTAAAATATCATAAGATAAAATACATGTTTTTTTTATCACAGATAAAGTCACAATGGAAGGAGGAAAAATAAGAGTTGGATGTTCATAGTATAGAATTTAGGGATATCACAAGATAGTTTGAAATGTATCTAATCATTTTACTTGCTCAAAATAAAATATTTAGCACCTTTTTTTATTTTTCATGGAGAAAAAACTTCCTGGGTTACCCCTATCATCTACCAAAGAGTCCATTTCTTGGTTTGGCCTTGACATATATTTCATCATTGCAGGCAACTGGCGTAATCTAACTATAACATCATGATCCTATAATTATATCATGATCTTAAAATCTCATGAACCAGCACAACTTGACAAGCTGGTTTGTTTTATTATTATGAAGTCAGAATGTGATTTTTTTTAGGTAATTAAAAAATGAATCTTTGTGGCTTGAAGGATGAGTCATTGGTTATTGTTCGTTGGGGGAAATGGTGATTTGTATTCCTTGAGTTATAATTCTGAAAATGTAGTGATAAAGGTGTGTCGGGTTTTATAATTAGTAAAATGAAAAATAATAATAATTTAGGTAATATTTAACCTTAATATGATTTCATTGTCAAACAAATCCAAAAGCTATATCCTTCATTATTTATTCACTTTTTTGAGCTATTTCTTGAATTTTATTTTTTTTTTGAAGGGGCTAAAACTGTGAAGCCAGAGAGCAACCAAGGCTCACACTAGTCAGAGCAGAAGATTGATGACAACCCAATAAAGGTTTCCATTTTCTAACTTTATCTGCATGATTGGAGTCTCTATCTTTGTCTTAAACTTGATCTACATTGTGGGATTTTGTTTTATGTTTTCTTCATTTATGCAAATTATCATTAGAAAAGCTAAAGAGTAGTGTTTACTGGAACTTATCTCTTGTTGGTAAGATTCTCTTTATAATAATATGTTTTCAGCTTCATAGGTGAATATTTTGACTTGTGCTTGTTTGGACTTTATTTTGTGTTCATTCATAGATTACTATGGAAATTTATAATGTATCTAAATCAATTTAAATCTTTATTTTCACTTGGTTTTAATGAATTCATGCTAGTTTCACTGTCTAGTGGACAAAATCCCATAAAGTTGGAGTTTAATTTAAGATTTAAATAATTTTTATGCTTGCATTTCTCATTATTTTGTTCTGTAATGTGCTAAATATATAATTGTTCATTGATTCTGCCATGTACTTTAGGCTGAACAATTTGTCTTAATGAGCTAATTCAGTTTTGTGTAAAGGTTGGGCAACACCTATTGTTTTGGCCACAACTTTAGTTAGGAATTCCCAAATTGAGCTTCGTCAAAGGCACTAGCTAGAAACTAGAGACATAGGTACTTATTCCTAGAAATTTTTATCTTCTAATTTGTTTCCAATTAATACAGAATTTTGTGTAAAGTCAATGTTCTGATTTAAATATTCAAAATGCTCTATGTATGAAGTAAAAGTTGTGTGAATAATTGGAATCTTGGTAGTGATTTTTTATAGAAGAAAAGAAAATTAGTGTAAAATATCATAAGGTTAAATACATGTTTTTTTAATTACACAGAGAAAGTCACAATGGAAGAAGAGAGGAAAAATAAGAGTTGGATGTTCATAGGAGATAGGCAATTACCGGAATATTTAAGAGGAGTGGATGAGTTTCTTAGTATGGCAACTTTAGTAGCAGATGAGGAGAATAGCATTAAGTGTCCATGTTGTAAATGCAACAATCGCCTTACCAATTCAATGGAAGAAGTAAAAGGGCATTTACTTAGATGGGGAATGGAGCCAAGTTATATAAAGTGGGAATTTCATGGAGAGTGTTCTTCAGATGATGAAAGCATAAGTGATTGCAGTGATCAAATAATTGATGAAAGGAATGATGATGGTCAAGTATATTCAATGTTACATGACATGTGTATAGATGTGATAATGTTGATAACATGAAACAATGGGTTTGATGAGACAACATCTAGTCACGAATTTGAGGAGCCAAATGAGGAGGCCAAGAGGTTTTATAGATTGTTAAAAGATGCTGAACAAAAACTGTATCCAGGTTGTGAGAAGTTTACAAAGCTGTTATGTGTTGTCCAACTTTTTCAAATGAAATACTTGAATGGATGGAGCAATGCTTCATTTGATTCCCTGTTAAAATTACTTGGAGAAATTCTTCCAGAAGGGAATGTACTTCCTGATTCGTTTTATGAGGCAAAAAAAATTGTTAAAGTTCTTGGACTTCATTATGTCAAGATAGATGCGTGCATTAAAGATTGCATACTATATAGAAATAAATATGAAAAACTTGACAAGTGTCCTATATGTGGGGCGAGTAGATGGAAAAAAAGTAATAGAAATGACTGTGATGAAGATGCTCCAAATAATTCGATAAGACAAAGGAGGAAAAAAATTCCACAGAAAATCATTCGATATTTTCCTTTAAAAGACAGGTTGCAAAGGTTATATATGTCTCCAAAAACAGCTGAGCTTATGAGGTGTCACAGTGACAAGAGAGTTGATGATAGGAGTACTAAGGCACCCTGCAGATTCAATGGCTTGGAAACATTTTGATAGGGAACACCCAGTATTTTCTTCTGATTCACGAAATGTTAGGCTTGGTCTAGCAGCTGATGGGTTCAACCCTTTTGGTAATATGAGTATTGCCTTATAATGGCCTGTTATTCTCATTCCATATAGTTATTTGCATGAAACAATCTTTTTCCATTTTGTCCATGATAGTCCCTGGTCCAAAGGGGCCTGGAAATAATATGGATGTATATCTTGCACCATTGATTGAAGAATTAAATGACTTGTGGAGTGGAGGTATTAACGCATATGATGCATACATGAAACAGAATTTTAAGTTGCATGCATCTTTGTTATGGACCATTAATGATTTCCCTGCATATGCTATGTTATCTGGGTGGAGCACAAAAGGAAAATTAGCATGCCCTTGCTGTCATTCAAATACTCATTCTCACCATTTAAAACATGGTAGAAAGTATTGTTACATGGGTCATCGTAGGTTCTTACCTTCTCAAAATTCTTGGCATAAAAATAAAACTTCCTTTGATAATACTGTGGAAAGTAGGCCTGCACCAAAATCTCTTTCTGGAGATGATGTGATTGCACAATATGATACATTTCCACAAGTAGTGTTTGGTGAAAGTGCAAGGAAAAGAAAAAGAGATAGCAACGTGCATCATAATTGGAATAAGAAAAGCATTTTCTTTAACTTGCCCTACTGGAGAACACTTTTGTTGAGACATAACTTGGACGTTATGCTCATTGAAAAAAATATATCTGATAGTGTGTTAGGAACACTATTGGATATCAAAGGCAAAACAAAAGAATCCGTAAATTCTCGGTTAGATCTTAAAGTTATGGGAATTAAAGCAGCACTTCAGCCTATAAAAAATGGTGATAAATTTGTTATACCTCCAGCTAGATTTACCTTGTCACTTGAAGAGAAGTCTCAGTTCTGCCAGCGAATTAAGGATGTTAAGTTTCCCGATGCCTATGCCTCCAACATAGTTCGCTGTGTCAATGTTAAAGAATGCAACATTATGGGACTGAAAAGCCATGACCATCATGTTTTGTTTGAGCAAATTCTACTACTTGTCAACAAGGATCTGTTGCTACAGGATGCGAGTGATCCATTGATTCAATTGTCTTTATTTTTCAGCTATTTGTGTTCCGCGGAATTAAGAGTTGAAGACTTAGACCAACTGCAAAAAAGCATTGCAGTAACTCTTTGTTAAGATAGAACAAATATTTCCACCGTCATTTTTTGATATTATGGTTCATTTGCCAATTCATCTAGCTAGTGAGGCAAAGATTGGTGGTCCAGTGCAATATCATTGGATGTATTTTGCGGAAAGGTACAACTTACTTTAAATGATTTTTTTTTCCCCTAAATTTCATTACTTTTTCTTTTCATTTATATTAAGTCTATTATTATACTTGTTTTTCAGAATTTTACGCACACAAAAGCACTATGTGCGTAATAAAGCCCATCCTGAGGGTTCCATTGCTGAGGGCTACATCTCAGAAGAAGCTATGATGCTTTGTGAACGATATTTGAATGATATGGATGCAAAGTTAACTAGAGCATATCACAATTCGTACTCTTGTCTTGATAATGCACGTGGTTGCTTGTCTGTGTTTGAGAATAATGGTCGAGCATTAGGTGGTGAAGAATGGATAAGTTTGGACTTGAATGAACTTAAGCAAGCTCATTTTTATATACTTGAAAATTGTGAGGAAGTCGGACCATGGATTGAGTAAGATATCTAACATTTTTATTTTCATTTAGCTTTCCTACATTTCCCTAGTAGTTTGATGTCCTAACTTGTTTGAGTTTTCTCTAACATTAAAATATTCTAGGGAGCATAAAGAAATACTTAAGAGAGAAAATAGTGGAAACATAGAAAGAAGACATAAGGAGGAATTTATTGGCTGGTTTGAAAAGGAGGTATGAGTTGTTAAAAATTCTATTTTTATTATATTAAACATTCTAATAGTCTGGACACTTTCTAATTTTGAATATCTAAATTATAATTTATACAGGTGGTACATTTAGATGCTGAAAAAGATTTTCAAGTAACTTCACAATTGCTAGCATTAGCTAGAGGACCAGATTGTTGTGTTTGTTGTCATAAAGGATACATTCTCAATGGTTTTAGGTTTCGCACAAAAGAAAGAGAAAGATATTTGAAAACTCAAAACAGTGGTGTAATAGTTAAGGGCGATGAACTCAGTGAGAATCTTGAGTACTATGGTGTAATACAAAAGATATATGAGATAGTATATGTGGGAAAGAATTCAGTAATATTATTTAAGTGTGATTGGTTTGAGATTCCTCCTCAAGGTAGAAGCCAAAGTAGAGGTTATAAAAAGGATGCCTATGGGTTTATAAGTGTAGATATGACAAGATTACATTACAAAAATGACCCATTTGTTTTAGGAGCTCAAGCTGAATCTGTTTATTATGTTCAGCACAGTTCAAATGCAAATTGGCATACAATAATTAAAGTAAAGCCAAGAGGTATCATTAACATTCCAGATGGTGTTGACAGTAATGATCATGAGTCGGAACCTTGCCAACTTAATGAACTAGCTGAGATGTGGATTGATTTGACTCAATATTATACTCATCATGATAATGAGGTTCTTAGAAGAGATGACATTGCTGGAGTTAGCATTAATGAAGCTATCCTCATTGAAGAAGAGGAAGAGGCAGTTTATGCATCCACCCCAGATTCTGAAACTGAAGATTATGACTCTAGTTCTTCATATGAAGACACATCCAATAGTGAAGAATTTGAGGATGAAGATTGGCTTTAGTTATTCATTGTATTTTGTAGTCATTACTGTAATGCAGTTGGTTTTCACTTTTGATTTTATGAAGTCAAATTTTTTAGTTGCCATACCATTTAGCTTTAAAGTTGGCAGGGTATCTTCATGATAGTATTCTTGTTTATCTTCACTAGCACTTTCCAAAAAATTTAGTACTATCAATAGGTAGTTGACCTATTTCTTATTTTCAGATTCTCATTATGACTAATACAAAACAAGTCTCAATTGGGAGTGCTTCACAAGGCACATCTAGCAATTCGAGAACACAAGCTACAGGTATATTTACATTTTAATTCTATTGAGGAAATGTATCATAAGCACACATATTATATTGGGCTGATGTATGCAATGCTACCTTTGGAATATATGTTCTCTCTTAATTGTATTTTATGTTCTGCCACAGCACCTCTGAAAGCTAAAAGAGGGCCAACTAGAGACCTAAAAGTTCAGAAAAAATGGCGAGCAAGCTCTGATGGAAAGTTGGATGTCCTTATCCCTCTAAATAAAAATGTTGCAGTAGGTGATGGTGCAAATGATTTTGTGACTTCTCTTTTTGTCATAGTCCATCAACATGCAAAACAAAATGTAGAAACATGGAAGGAGATTCCAGATATTGTTAAGGAAAGAATAGTGACCAATGTGCTGGTATAATTCTATACTTTTTTACTTCAAGATTTCCCAAACATTCAGAATTGTATTTTAATATAAGTTTTGCTTTGTTAATTGTTATCCAACCTTTTATTCAGGATTCATTTAGACTTCCAAATACTAAAGAAATTAAAAAGGCTATTCTGAATGAAGCAAGAGACCTATATCGATATAGGCGCTGTAGGTTGCATGCACATTATATGAAGTTTGCCACAAAAGAACAATGCCTAGAGAACAAGCCAAGTGACTTATCAAAGGAATAGTGGGAATTTTTGGTTGATCATTTTAGTTCACTTGATTTTATGGTAATATATTTATATATATTTATATTTATCTTATTTTGGAATAAATTTTGTTTTCTTACATGTTAATTAGAGGATAACTACGGTTCTTATAATTATTTTCATGGAGTAGCAATAATTTTCAGGTTGTTGTTCTAGTATGTAATGGCTACCTTATTGAGCAACAAATATAGTTCAGCATATTAATTTCTCCTAATTAGAAAATACTCATGGAACAAATTAAATTTGTGGCAGAAAGTTAGTGAAAGAAACAAAGGAAACAGGGAAAAACAGTTCATAAACCATTGTTGTGGCCGAAGAACATTTCAAAGACTTAGCTATGACAAGGTGATATTGTTCTACCTTGTTGTATGTTATGCTTGAGTTTTGTATACTAATTAGTTGAATTGTTTGTGAGTAGAGGAACCCAGAGACAGGAAAAGAGCCTAATTTTCAGGAGTTATGGCAACTAATCCACATCAAGAAAATGGAGCTTGGGTTGACAAGGGTTCTGAGGAAGTTAATGTAATGGAATTTTTGTAAAAATATATTTCTTCTCTATTTCATATATCTCTTACAAATGAATTATTTATAGGCTGTAGTTTGCTATTCTAAAACTGAAAGATTAAATTCTATTAATAGCCATAAACCAAAATTAAAACCCACTATCTCTTGTAGAAACCCTTAGCCATTCCAAAACAAAAACTGCTGAATTAAACCTACTAAAAGCTGACATTTAACGTTTATTCAACAAAACTCCCCCATAAACTTAAATGCTTTTGCCATCCTTCATGCCGATCAATTTCTTGCAGTTTTCGAGAAGTACCATCGGTAGCGGTTTAGTGAAGATGTCCGCAACTTGGTCCCGACTTGCCACGTGCACTAATTCCACACTTCCTTCCTTCACATGATCTCGGATGAAGTGAAAACGAACGTCGATATGTTTGCTTCTCTCATGATTCACAGGGTTCTTTGCCAACTCGATTGCCGATTTGTTGTCAACTCGTATCACAGTCGCATCGAGTTGTTGTTGTTCCAACTTGCCCAACAAATTTCTGAGCCATATCGCATGACATACACACCAAGACGCTGCCACATATTCAGCTTCACATGTCGAGAGCGTCACGATCGGTTGTTTTTTTTGAAAGCCAAGTAAACGCTGTGTCACCCATAAAGAACACATATCCCGATGTGCTTTTCCGATCGTCTAAGTCTCCGCACCAATCGCTGTCGGAGTACCCAATCAACTTGTAATCTTCTGCATTCGAATAGAATAACCCGAGTGACACCGTTCCTTGGATATACCGTAGGATTCGCTTCAACGCCTTCCAATGTGAATAAACCGGCTCCTCCATGAACCGACTTACAATACCAACACTTAATGAAAGGTCCGGCCTTGTGCATGTGAGATAGCGAAGGCTTCCCACCAAACTCCGGTATTTGCTTGCGTCGACTCGTACTCCTCCATCGAACTTTGAGAGTTTTGCACCCGGTTCCATTGGTGTTGAAACCGGGTTGCAATGTGCCATCTTGTACTTCTTCAAAATCTCCTTTGCATATGCCTCCTGTGACACAAAAATACCTGTCTCTCCTTGTCTTACCTCCAGACCAAGGAAAAACTTCATCAAACCCAAATCTGTCATCTCGAATTCCCGTGCCATTTCGCTCTTAAATTCTTGTATCATCTCATCATTGTTCCCCATAAAAATGAGGTCATCGACATAAAGAGCAACAAATAACATATTACCTCCACTCTTCTTCACGTAAAGGGCATGTTCGTAGGGACATTGCTCAAACTTGTTCTCCTTGAAGTATGTATCGATACGAGTATTCCATGCCCGCGGTGCTTGCTTCAGCCCATAAAGCGCCTTCTTCAATTTCAGCACCTTCTTTTCCTCTCCGATTTTCATGTACCCGGGTGGTTGTTCGATGTAGACTTCTTCTTCGAGCACACCATTCAAGAATGCCGACTTGACATCCATTTGAAATATCGGCCATTTGAATTGAGCCGCTTGTGAAATGAGCAATCGAATTGTCTCCATTCTTGCAACGGGAGCAAACACCTCGTCATAATCGATTCCCGCCTTTTGCTTGTATCCCTTTGCAACAAGTCGCGCCTTGTACCGTTCTAATCTCGCCTTGAGCATTCATCTTTCTCTTGAACACCCACTTCACACCAATGGGCTGACTTCCTTTCGGCAATTCCGCTAACTCCCATGTGTTGTTGCGGTCAATTGCTTTAATCTCCTCGTCCATGGCAGTTTGCCACTTCTTGTCTCGCACCGCCTCTTCAAAACTTATATTCTCAGAATCTGCCAAAAGACATACAAGGTGTACCTCATTTGTCGAATCATACAAATCTTGCAAACTTCGTATTTTGGGTTGTCGCGGTTCATCTTCATCATCAGTAGTTTCAGGATTTGTCGGTATGGTTGTTGGTATAGCGGTTGATGATTCTGCAGCTTCGATGATAACCTCCGTTGAGTTATTCCAATCCCACTCGTTTGCTTCATTAACTCGTACATCACGACTCACCACAACCTTCTTGCTTATCGGATCGAGTAGCTTGTATCCTTTTGTTTTCTCATCATACCCAATAAAAATATACCTTTTGCTTCTGTCTTCAAGCTTCGTTCTTCGCTGATCCGGCACGTGTGCATAGGCCACACTACCGAATACTTTGAGATGAGAAACTGTCGGTTTTTGTCCGCTCCATGCCTCTTGTGGTGTTTGATCATCCAACTTCGCATGTGGACACCGATTTTGCACATAGATGGCGCATTGCACGGCTTCCGCCCAAAATTCCTTTCGGCATCTTCTTGCTCTTAAGCATTGACCGAACCATGTTGAGAATGGTCCGGTTCTTCCTCTCGGCCACACCGTTTTGTTGTGGAGAGTACGGTGCGGTTAGAAATCGCCTTATGCCTTGCTCCTCACAAAACTCCATGAAAGCCGTCGAAGTATACTCGCCACCTCTATCGGATCGTACGGTTTTGATGTGTCTACCGGTTGCCTTTTCCACCATCACTTTGAACTTTTTGAACACCTCGAACGCCTCAGATTTTTCCTTCAGAAAATAAACCCAAGTTTTTCGTGAGAAATCATCGATAAAGGAAATGAAATACCTTTTACCGCTAAAAGATTCGGGGGTGATTGGTCCACATATATCGGTATGAATTAACTCAAGAGGTTGCTTAGCCCGATATTCTGCCTTCTTTTGAAACGAAGTTCTCGCATGCTTGCCGAGCACACATTCTTCACAAAATTTTCCCTCGTAGTCCATATCCGGTAGCCCGTGCACCATGTTTTTCTTCGCCAACTCGTTTAGACCACCATGATGTAGGTGACCAAAGCGGAGATGCCACAGCGACGCCTTGTCTTCTACGTCGACTCGCAAACATTTTTCTTGCACGCATTCTCAAATTTAGCTTGTACATGCGATTTCTCCCCATTTCAACTCGAGCGACCGAACACCCTTTCTTATCTTTCAAGTGTAATACCCGATCTTTCATAAGGACCGAATAACCTTTCTCCATGAGTTGCCCCATACTCAAAATGTTGCTCTTGAGATCTGGTACGAAATACACATCTTGGATTAACCCAACTAAACCATCCTTTTGTAAGTAACAAACCGTACCTTGGCCTTTGACCTCAACCTTCGACGCATCTCCAAACGACACATGTCCAGTTTCAACCTTTCGCATCTCTTTGAAAAGGTGCTCGTGCCCGCACATATGGTTGCTTGCACCCGTGTCGAGGTACCACACCGTGTCGTTGTCGGTGATGACTTCGTTGTGTGCCATCAAAAGAAAACCTTCTTTCGCCTCATCTTCAGTGGCTAGGTTGGTTGTCTCTTCCACCTTTTTCTCGACTTGACATTCTTTCGCGAAATGCCCCACCTTGCCACAATTATAACACTTATCGGAGTTGCAATCCTTCGCATAGTGACCATATTTGCCACACTTGTAGCACTCGATGTTGGAATAATTCGACCGACCGCCTCTCCCACGACCACGTCCTCTTCCACGCCAATTCTGTTGGTTTGATTGCCACTTCTCCTCATAAAACCCTTCTTGACCGCGACCTCTACCACCGCGACCATTTCCTCGACCTCCACGGCCACGCCCTCTACCTCGAAAGTAGTTTTGAGAATAGAGTACCTTTTCGTCTTTGATTGATGCCTTGGTTTGAAGTGCTTGCTCGAGTGTCTCCTCCTTCTTCTTCTTCTTACGTTGTTCGTGTGCCTCGAGAGAACCGGCGAGTTCGTCGACCATGAGCGTTGCTAGGTCCTTTGACTCTTCTATGGCACATACGACATTTTCAAAACTGTCGGTCAACGACCTCAAAATCTTCTCCACAACTCGCGCATCGTTCAACGCTTCTCCGTTTCGGTTGAGTTGGTTCACCACGGTTTGAACACGCGTGATGTAGTCGGAGACACCTTCCGATTCCTTCATCTTCATGCCTTCCAACTCGCCGCGAAGAGTTTGAAGGCGGACTTGTCTAACTCGGTCGGCTCCTTTGTACACATTCGCCAAAATGTCCCACGCTTCTTTTGAAGTTGTCGCACTAGCAATCTTCTCAAAGCCCGACTCGTCAACAGCTCGGAACAACATGTACAGTGCCGCCTTATCTTTCGATCGCATCTCTTTCAACGCCTTGTGTTGAGCCGTCGTATATCCCGCCGTAGTTGCCGGTTCTTCGAAACCTTCTTGGACCACCTCCCATTCATCTTGAGACCCGAGAAGAGCTTTCATTTGGATGCTCCAATTCTCGTAGTTCGCCTTCGTTAGTCGGGGCAGCGGCACATTATTGATCACACTCGCCATAGGTGCTCTGATACCAATTTGTAAAAATATCTTTCTTCTCTATTTCATATATCTCTTACAAATGAATTATTTATAGGCTGTAGTTTGCTATTCTAAAACTGAAAGATTAAATTCTATTAATAGCCATAAACCAAAATTAAAACCCACTATCTCTTGTAGAAACCCTTAGCCATTCCAAAACAAAAAAACTGCTGAATTAAACCCACTAAAAGCTGACATTTAACGTTTATTCAACAATTTTCTATTACTTAGTAGCTTACGCACGACACTTATTTATTTGTTCTTTGATAATTAACTTTATCATTTCTATTTATTTGGTGAGGCTATCCGTGAGAAGCTACAAGGCATTGAGGAAGAAATAGATCAAACTCCAATAATTAATGCTGCTTTTGTGTCAGTAGTTGGACAAAGATCTGGGTACTGCCGAGGACGTGGAAAAGGACCAAGGCGAACAAGTTCTAAATCTGTTAAAGGTATTCAAGAACAACTAGCAGCACAACAAAGTGAGACAAATGAAGCTAGGAGGCAGACCAATGAAGTCCTAACAACAAAGGTTCAAGCCCAGTTCGCGGAAGAGCATCAAAAGAGAGAGGAGATGGAGGCTCGCTTTAATGATCTTGAGAAAGAAATGCAAGAAAGAATGAGCAACCAGCTCCAAGAAACTATGTGAGCTATGCTGTCACAGGTGAGAAATAATTTGACTAATTCTTTCAAAGATTATATTAATGATCTTAATTCATTCTAACTTAACTAGCATTCCTATAATCAATGGACATTCAATATTTGATCATTCTGCTAAAAGGTTTGAATTTTGAGCATTCCTACAAGTGCTGAAGTCTTGTGCTTCTACCTTTAAGTAATTTAATTTATCATTTTGATGAGTGATGCAGTTTGTAGATAATAAATTAATTGCCTCTATGTTCAACAGGTTGGGCTTTCTCATAGGAATATTAATTTGGACTTAAGTCAAAGTACTTGCTGATGTTTTGGACTTCTTACTGCATGTTGTCACTTTGGATAAGATACTTAGGTATGTGAATTGCCCATTTTTTCTATTACATTGTTGCTGTCAAACTTGTGATGTAAAAATATATCTATTTTGGCCATGATTGATAGGTATTGGAAATCTTTTTATTGCATGATGTAGCTTGTATGTAGGTGTTCTGTGGATTGGGTTCTTCCTTCCTTTTAAACAATTGAAATGAATTCACTTAGCTGAATTTAAGAAGTATGAAGGATTATAGAATTTGATTACTTAAGTGTCTTCTTAATGTAAAACATATTTTAGAAAAACATAAGGAAAGGGTGGATAAGAACATATTTCAGAGTTAAACTTGTTTTTAAGTAGTTATTAAGAAAGCTAGCTCCATAACATAGTCATTTTGATACCAGCTCCATAACGTTGACATGCAGTTTCAAGACCTCACATGAATTCTTTGATTGGAAAGGCCTCTAAATTTATTTATTTGTCATTGACACCAACTCTTGAATGTTCTATGAATGTTGTCTCTTTTTCCTTTTTATTGGATGCTCATGGATCATATGAATATTAATTGTATGCTTATTGATCATAATTTGATCCCATGGTTTTTAATATAATTGCATTTAAATAATTACAATAGGTTTTATATTTCCCCTGCTTATTGAACACTATTTGAAATTTTTAAAAATCTGACACCACCAAGATACTTGAATGGTTGTTTAAAAGATGTATTATGACCTCATATGATTTCGTTTATTGGAAAGGTTCCTAAATTTATTTATTTGCCATTGACACCAACTCCAAAATTATGGCTAACAAATGGCTGACCAAGCCCATTTTTGTGGATCTACCATGTGCAGTTTCGAGGCCTTAAAAGCATAGTTCAAGTTGGCAGCTCTGTGTAGAAAGTTGAAACCATTCATATTGTATATGCTATTTATAAGCTATTTCCTTATCAAGTAGGGTTTAACTAGGTCTCCTTTATTTGGCATGATTTTTATATTCTTTGTTTTTCAATATATAGTATTTGACTAATGGTATAGTTGTTTTTCATGCAAAATATTTAACTTCAAACCAAATATGGTGCAGGTTTTGTAAAGATCAAGTTTGGCTTTTGGTTGGAGCATGTTTGATAAGGCAAAGATACTACTGCAGAAATTGTTCCTCAAACTTTTTGCTGGGAGGTTGGAAGCATATGGTTAGATTACATGAATGCTCAAGTTTAATTTTTTTTTTAGGAAGCTTGAGTAGTCACTAACTAGTGTTGTCTCTAACTTGGGATCATTTCAAGTATTTTAGGAATTATGTAAGCCTATTGAGCAATCATAGTGCCACTAAGTCTTATGTCAAGGATTAATTTTGAATGTTTGTACAGTGAAATATTGAAGTGAAGACATTGTATTGTCACACATATATATATACATATGTTCAGGGTTAATTCATACTTTCATCTTGCAATTTTTTTTTTTTTTTGGGTATCTATTGATAATTTTGTTACAATCATTTAAACTTATATATAAATGATATTAAACAAAATGAAAACGAGGAATTACTATGCAGTGATATATTAGTTGCTGCCAAAGGTGTTTTAGTGATCAATTTTCTCGTTTGGAATTGATCACTTCGCAGTGACAATATTGGCCACCAAAGGATTAAGACTATTGCAGCAACATTAGTTGCTGCTAAAGGTGTTTTAACGGTCAATTTTTTGATTTGGAATTTAAGTATTTTGCAGCGACAATATTGGTTGTCAAAGGATTAAGACTACTGCAGCGATACTAGTCGCTACCAAAGGTGTTCTAACGGCCAGCTTTGTTGTTTGAAATTGATTATTTAGCAGCGACAATATTCGTTGCCAAAGGGTTGATACTATTGCAGCAACATTTTATTGCTGCAAAAGGTATGCTTTTTGCAGCGACTAACTTCGCTGCGAAAGTGTAATTTTTAGCAGCGACTTAAAAAGTTGCTGCATGAACCTTTGGCAATAGGTTCTAATGCAGCAGCGTGCAGCGACATTTTTTCGCTGCAGAAGGCATTCTATTGCAGCAACTAGGTGCTTTGGCGGCGACTTTTTTCGCTGCAAAAAGTCTTATTTCCTGTAGTGATTTCTACAATTAGTACATAAAATTTAATATTTGATATATTACTCTCTGAACTTTGGTAGATTATAAAACTGTTAATTGAATGTTAGTTTAACAGTGGATCAGGTACATGTCACATGGAGGGTGATATGTTAAAAAATAAAATTTTATGTACTAAATATGAAAATAAGCTAAACTTTAGGGAATTAATTTGTAATTTATGATTCTTTGATTGATTTATTTTTTTCTTTTTTTTCAAAAAAAAAAAGAAAAATGTTGAAAACATTAGAAGGAATATCCTTTAATAACCTTGAAGACTTTTAAAATGTTAACTTGTAATATGAAAATAACCAAAGCAGCCCCAAGAATCATAACAATGAAAAAAACATCAATAATTTGATTCCTCTCTTGATTAATCTTGTCAGAAATCACAAACTCACTCTTATCAATTTTCTCATCATTTCCTCCTTGTTCAATCTACTAGATGTGTGCTTTAAACTGCACAACCAAAGGCAATGCCCAATTTCCATTCAAAATCCCATTTTTCTAGTCATTCTTACTTGATTTCTCATTCTGTGAGATAACACCAAGTTTAGATTTTGAATGCTCATTTGATATTGTAAGCTGTGGTCTGATTGTAGTACACGAGTTAGGAAAAAATTAAATGTCTAGATTTAAGTCAAATTTTAATATTTTCCTATGAAACCAATGAGAATATAAGAGTGAAACATGAGAGTTTTGGGCTTCTATAATTGGTAGTGAAGCTACAAAATCAATGTTTCTTGAAGACTTTTTGGGGAGTTAAGTAAAAACTGCAGAGAAAATAATTTAAAATTATTAATTTGAGAATGATATAAGATGGAAGATAACTTCTTGACATTAATATTCATAGACTTGGCCATTGTAGAGATGTAGAATGGGAACCGAAGATGCACCTCTTGCTTTTCTTCTTTTTACTTATTCTTAAGAAGAATTTAATAAAATCAATACATTTGGTTTATTTTTATAAGAG
This sequence comes from Castanospermum australe, assembly GCA_019955255.1. NCBI lineage: Eukaryota > Viridiplantae > Streptophyta > Magnoliopsida > Fabales > Fabaceae > Castanospermum > Castanospermum australe. Next base: position 307,674 of record NSJW01000135.1, on the reverse strand, counting down.
TCTACTTTTGAAAGTCTTTAGAAGTTGCGATGCAAAATATTGTAAAGGATATTTTTTATGAAAAAGAAGAAAAATAAAACAATAAAATAAAGATAAATTACATATTAACCACTTGAAGTTTAGTCTATTTTCATATTTAGTACATAAAATTTTAATTTTAATATATTACCTCAATCCATTGTTAAAACCAACACCTATTTAACAGTTTCATAGTTTACCAAGGTTTAGGGAGGTAATATGTCAAAAATTAAATTTTATGTACTAAACCTAAAAATGAACTAAATTTTAAGGAGTTAATCTATAATTTATCTTAATAAATATACTTTTCAAGATAAAAATATATTTATTAAGATAGAATAACTAAATTTACTTTAAAAAATAATGTTTTTATTATTAAATATTGAAATGTCAAAATATAATTAAATAAATCATAATAATTCTAATGACACTAAAAATAAAGACTAATAAGAGCTTGCTTTAATTAATGATCCATGTGTGCTATATATATATATATATATATATATATATATATATATATATATATAGAGAGAGAGAGAGAGAGAGAGAGAGAGAGAGAGAGAGAGAGAGAGAGAGACTGAAAAGTCCAAGATAAACAACAATGGTGGAGACAGGGAGAGACAGGGAGTTGAGTGGAGAGGAAAACATGATGTGAAAACAAAAAAGGTGGAAATAAATAAGAGTGCATGTTGGGTCCTATGAAGATTCCTTTTACTTCTTGTAGGTGAGCATAAGAAGAAAAACTAATATAAACTATGATTAATTTAATTAAATAAATAAATAATTAAATAAATAATTAGATAATTAATAAATTTACGATTAAAAATATATAAATAAATAAATAATTTAGTTTCATATTCAATCTGTGTATCTCTTAAAATATGGTACTGCGACCATACTGAGGAAGTGGAGACAAGCATTAAGATTAAATGAACCAATCATATGAGATTAAAGAAACAAATACGGCAGACAGCAATAATTTTACAGGCAACAGATAATATGCCACGTTTGATTCTATCATGTTTCCTGGAAGATTTTCGTTAAGACTTGAATGACTGATGAGAAGCTTGCTTTAATTAATGATCAATATGCCATATATATCCAAAAAGATTATATAAAGCAAAATCGCATTAGGTTCTTTCGTGAAGATTATTTATGTTTTTTTTTTAAGTTTTGATATTTTAAAGAGTCATCGGTTACTTATTAATTATATTTAGTGTACTGATCTTGAATATTTATTATAAAAATTCATATTCAATATATAAATAAATTTTTTTTAGATTAATAATAAATAAAAATTTAATAATTTATTATAATAACATGAAAATAAAATACAATACAGGTCTTTAAAGTGAGAAATTTATTTTAGAAAGAAAAGTGATAGCTTATAACTATTGATCAAAAAATAAATAGTTGAGTTTATGATAAAATATATGCACATATATAATAAATTAAGAAGTTTTAAAATTCACTTTCTAAATTTTTTTCATTAATATTTGTAATCTCTCACTTTTCTTACTAAAGTGAATCTCTCACTTTAGAAGAACAAAATTATATAATGAACTACTTGACTAAAATAGTTTCTCTTTGGATGAATATTCGATTGTATACTTTAATTGCTCTTAAATAGCCACCAGCCGAGTTGATCATTGAATTTTACAAAGATTGTTATAATATATTTTAGAATATCTTTAGAAGATCTTTAGAATATATTACGAAATCAATTAGTGCATTAATTGATGAAATAATTTTAGGAGTCATATCATAATTTTATTATATTTCATGATTTATTTTCTTATTTGATTAAGGTTACTAGAATATAAATATATGTTAATACTTTATCTTTTGTAACATATCAACATATCTAATATATTTATCACATTGTTCTCTATTCTCCTTCTTCTTTTCTCTCTACCTAAACCCTATAATTCCAACATGATATCAAAACGGTATCATCTGCCTTGAGGGTGTCTATATTTTTTGCTATGTTGAGTTCTATAGAACTCCTTTGTAAATTCTCCTTTATTTTTTTCTCAACTCATTCTCTCATCTATTTTTTTTGCTTTTTTATTGTTTGACTATTTTTCAATGCTAGCATAGCATTGAGCGGAAGTGATAATGATAGTAGTGACTTCTTAATACTAGTGTTTGTGATGTTATCTTCCCATCAACGATCATTCCGATGGTGATTTATTTCTCACTAATGAATCATATCAATGGTGACATCTCTTCAATGTTAATGTTTGTCATGTTATTCTCTTCCCATCAAAGATCATTCCGATGATGATTTCTTTCTCACTAATAAGTCATATCAGTGGTGACTTTTCAATACTAGTGTTTGTGATGTTGTTCTCTTCCTATCGACTATCATTTCGATAGTGACTTCTTTCCTATTGATGAGTCATATTAGTGGTGATATCTCTTTAATACTAATGTTTGTCATATTATTCTCTTTCCATCGACGATCATTTCGATGGTGACTTCTTTCCTACTTATAATTCACATCAGTGGTGACATCTCTTCAATACTTGTGTTTGTGATATTATTCTCTTCCCATTAATGATCATTCCGATGGTGACTTCTTTCCCACTGATGAATCATACTAGTGGTATTTCTACTCAAGTTTACTGGATCTACCATCTGGTCAAGTAAATAAATCCCTAGAAATCCTCAAGTCTTTTGGGTCTGTCATATGGTCAAGTAAAACCCTAGAATCATTTCTTCTCACGTAGGTTGATGATCATTCCTTATTAAGTAATCTTTCCAACAATGTTTATCTCTCCGGCGTCCCCAGCATCCTGAATTGTGGAGTCCACTTTATATTTATATTATTTAATTAAAGTATTTATTTGTAACAAACTTAAAGCTTAATAAACTTTAACTTAAGGGGAAGTGTTAGAATATATTTTGAATATCTTTAGAAGATCTTTAGAATATATTGTGAAATCAATTAGTGTACTAATTGATGAAGTAATTTTAGGAATCGTATTATAATTTTTATTATATTTCATAATTTATTTTCCTTATTTGATTAGGGTTAATTAGAATATAAATAGATGTTAATATTTTGTCTTTTGTAACATATCAACACATCTAATATATTTATCACATTATTCTATATTCTCCTTTCTTTTTTCTCCCTACCTAAACCCTATAATTTCAACAAAGATGATCAAGAGATTAAAGATTACGTAAAGGTCATATGATTATCTAAAAATTCACAAAATTTTATATTAAAATCCTAATCATGCATTCATCTAATTAACGAGTGTTTGGTTCAATTTATTTTAAGAAAATATTTATAGGAATACCATTCTTAAGAATGGTATTGAAAATAGGGTTATCAATTGGAGTCAAGCCAATCATTAATTTTTTTGGTGAGGCCAAAAATATGTTTGAATCAGTATTTGGCTAGCTCAACTCAATTCTATACAAGTTGTAGGTTGATCGGGCCAACCCACTAGCCCAAACATAAATCTTTTTTTTATATATAGAATCAATTTTTTTAGAGTACTTTAGAAAATAATTAAAACTAATGTTATTATTGTTTTATGTACTATTTAACCAATTTTAAATTTTTTATAAGGTATCTAATTCTATTATTAGACAACATAAATGCTATTATTAGCAAATAATATAAAATCATAAAGTAATAATTAGTGATTAGTAATATCATAAAATAGTCATTATATAAGTAATAAGTAGCAAGTGGTTTATTTATTTTTTAAAAAAAAAACTTGCAAATGGTTAAGGTTCCTAATGTCATTATTTGTGCCGTTTTGGAATGCACCAGGTTATTCTAGAATCTCATTGTAATTGGTGATAGCCGAGTTAGTCTTAAAAAACTTGTGTAAATTAAGTTTACACAAAAATTTCCCAATTTTGAGGTGGTTTAATTAGATGTAAGCATGAGTGGTAGCTCAAGTTAAAGGAATCAACCTCAACACATTGCATTGCACCTATTATTATTTAATAATCAAATCAAATGTTTGAAATTTGAGACGAACTACTTCCTTAAATTGCTTCTATGTTATTAGCATGTTTTGCAAGTGTAAGTTTTCTTATGAGTGCATTTTTGTTTCTCTTATTCTATTCACCAAAAATTGACTATTTTAACGACCCATATATCGTTTCAAAGCTTCAAAAAGAAAGAAAAAAAAAATGAGAAGAAATTTCTTAATTTTGAGGTGGTTCGATTAGATGTAAACATTACTAGTAACTCAAGATAAGGGAATTAATCTCAACACATTGCATTGCACCTATTATTATTTAATAATCAAATTAAATATTTAAAATTTGAGAGGAACTACTTCCTTAACTTGCTTCTATATTATTAGCATATTGTGTAAGTGTATGTTTTCATATATTACCCCGAGAGCATTTCTCAACTCGATAACGAGAGAAATCACTAAGATAAAGGCTAATTAAACTCGTCAAATATTTATTAGTTAACTCTAATTCTGTTAATGTAGTTAGTTGTAGATAGTTAATTAGTTTGGTTCAATCTACTTGCATTGACAGATGTACATAAAGATATGAGATAATTAAATGAAAGATACAGAGTTCATTTTTCACACTCAATCAAATTCCCTATTACCATATGAGTTAGTTTTTATTTTCCTTCATTTGTTCTCCGAAACTTAAAGATTTAAATGATTCACCGTTTGAAAATTTTTAAAAAGAAAGGGAAAAAAAATACAAAAAGAAAATTCTCAATTTTGAAGTGGTTTGATTAAATGTAAGTATGAGTGGTAGCTCAAGGTAAGGGAATTAACCTCAACACATTGCATTGCAGCTACTATTATTTAATAATCAAATCAAATATTTTAAATTTGAGGGAACTACTTCCTTAAATTACTTACATGTTATTAGCATATTGTGTAAGTGTATAATTTCTTCTGAGTTAGTTTTTGTTTTTCTTCTTTTGTTCACTAAAATCAAAGATTTAAATGACTTGTTTGAAAGTTTTTAAAAAAAAGAAAAAAATTTCTCAATTTTGAGATGTTTCAATTAGATGTAAGCATGAGTGGTAGATCAAGGTAAGGAAATCAACCTCTAACACATTGCATTATTACACCTATATTATTTAATAATAAAATCAAATGTTTTAAATTTGAGAGGAACTACTTCCTTAAATTGCTTCTATGTTATTAGCACATTGTGCAAGTTTATTTTTTTCTTAGTAAGTTAATTTTTGTTTCTCTTCTCTTGTCCACGAAAAATCAAAGATTTAAGTGTCCTACCATTTGAAATTTTTAAAAAGAAAGAAAAGGACAATTCAGAAATAAGAAAAAGTAGATAACTCACAAAAAATACATATTTTTTTAATTAATAAGATATTTTTTAAAGGTTTATTTTGCTGAAATATTAGTATTTAATTTATAGGAATAAGAATTTCTTTTTTTTTTTGGTATTGTATAGGAATAAGAATTTTTTTTTTTAGCTGCAACAATAAGTACGGTTCAAGTAAAGACAAAAATAAGTGAGTTTTCATTATTTTAAATTTTTTAAATTTATTTTTTATATTTACTTTTTAGCCGCACATATAACTAAGGATGAAAGTTGGTTAAACAATTTATTAAAAACTTATGGCCTAACGTTACTTAAGCCTTTAAAAATTCATAATTAATCTAATGGGTTAATTTATTTAATAATTATATATATATATATATATATAATTTTAAAAATATATTATTTATATAATTTATTATTATATATCTATATAATTTATTAATTGTATATATAAATGTAAATTTTGATTAAAGAATTAAATTTATTTAAAACATTAAAAGCCTGTATTTATTAGTTTATTGAAAATATAAGCTTTTAAATATATTTACATGTTAAATTAAATTTTATATTTTTATAAAAATATTAAGCTAGGACTAAAAAAAAATTTATATCAAATAATATATCAGACTTAACTTTTATATTTTAAAAAATAAATTAGGCCTATTTAAGCAAAACCCTAATCTAGCCTCACCTATTTTTCATCCAATTCCATACTCTAAGTGAGACTCAAAAGTGAGGCGATGTTGATAGCATGAAATAAGAAATGAGTTACACCATGTCTGGGACAGTGTTTGCTGTCCCAGAATCACGTTTGTTGCAAAAAAAAAAAAATATCTTGTTATTTGTGCTATCATGTTTGATAAATTTCAATAGAATTATTTCTCAATTGAAACTAAAATTTTGATAAAAATAAGATTTTATTATTTTTACATTAGAATAAAAGTCAATTAAAAGAATTTTGACACTTTTAACTTTGATATTTATTCTTTATAATTTATTTTGTCTTTTTTTATTATACCTAAACTCATATTTTTTTATTAATTATACATTCAAAATTAATTTTAATTAATACTATCCAATCAATATTTATTTTGTTAAAATTAATTTTTTTTAAAAAAATTTAAATATAACTCACTTTACTCAAATTCACTTCTAATTAAAATTAAGTTTATAGACTTGCATTGCATCTGTAACCAAACAAAGAGACAGGGTTAGGGTTTTATCCCTTATTCCGGATTAGGGAAACCGCCAACCATTCACCATCTCCCTAGTCACTAGTCACTACTCAGTACAATTCAGACCCACTGGTAAGAGCTCCATGCTTTTTCACCTTTTTGGTTAAACTTCAAAGCTCTCATTTTTCAATTCGGAATTTCCGATTGCACATTATGTTACTCATCAAAACTTGCTTCGTTCCATTTCTGAATTTCACTTCCTGGGTTGCTGTCGTTTTGGATTTCAATTTTTGGGGTTGGCTTTTCGTAATCGCTGTTCTGGGCATTCTGTAACGGTTAAAAGATGAATGCTTGTCGTTGATAACGTTGGAATTCTGATTATTTTTGCTTCTCTGAAGCGCTTCCTTTGAATAAAACGAACGGAAACTGGTCTGATTATAAAGACACCGAAGTGAATTTTCGGTTTTGGTGATTTGGTTCTTTCTGGTCACACTGAAGTAAACTTTTCCTTCCCCCTTCCCCCATTTTAAAACATCATTTTAGTGTTGAGAAGGGTGGGTCCAGAATTTGCTCAGCTACCCCTCTTGCGTGGAAAATTGAATTTGAGTCAGTTTTTTAGCATTTGAAGTCACGAGATATTTAATGCCCAGAGAGTATTTAACTTTACAAGCACTTGTTGTGATTTGACGAATCACAATGTGGATATATAACTTCTCTCCAGGTTGACCTCTCATGTTTTTCCTTTTTTATGGAGAAAGGTTTTAAATTATATGATGAATTTTTTATCTGCAGGGATTTTTTGAATCTGAGTGAATACACTTCAGTTTCAAGCTTTCAGTGGCCTGTCTATGTGAAGATATGGACATAGTTATTGGATATAATCGGAAAGTAATAAGTGCTGTTAACCGAACTAGGTTTGATTGTGTCAAATTTGATCATGTAAGAGGAAGATGATCCGTGGTTTGTCCTTTGCACCTGTGCAGTACCATAAGCTATAAATGACCTCGGATAAACAGAAATTTCTTCATTTAGATTCAATCCAATCTGTGTCATTTGGAGCATTACTGCTCTAAACAGCTTGCAAGGGAAGTTATCAATTCCTCGTTATATATGCCTGGTCAAACATCTACGTTAATACTTTTGCTCAGATCACCAAAACCCCCTGAATATTTCTAAAATGTGCCTTTGTAGGATCCACTTCCCTTATCTCTTAGGGTCAGTTTTTCTAACTCATTTCTGGTTATCTGTTGAGGAACAACTGTGCAGCATGAGTTTTGGCTAGGGTCAACTGAGAGGAGCAAACTTTCAGCTTCAGGGTTTGGATAGGCCAGGTCATATGAATGGTTTTGCAATCTATAGGCATGTTGAATATGCAAGGTTGCTGCAATGGCATTATTATCTATTTCTACAGTCTACACCAGCTATCTGGACTTGAAAATTTACCTTTCATTTTTACCCCCATGCCAAACATGCACTTACGGTTAACTATATTTTGGATGACACAACAGCTTACTGCCTTACATTGCCTTGTAATTGACCATAAACCATATCATAGAAAACCGATCAGGAAGCAAGTTTTTCAATGAAGAACCCAATGTACAGTCACCAGTGCATTATTTGATTTCCAAAATTTTAAGAATGCATACTCATGAATGCTTAGAGTTGTTCATTTGACAATTTATTAGAGACAATAGTTTCAATGCTCAACATGTTAAGAGTAATCTAACACTTAAGGAAATTTTAGAAAAATATCATCTCCCATGAAAAATATGACATCCTGTTTTGGTGGGACTGTATATTGGGTGCTTCTTGTTTGCTTTAGCAAACCTTATTTCTTGTTTTGTGTGTGTGTGTGTGTGTGTGTGTGAAACAGTTTAAAGGGTAATCGATTTGCATCATCTTATACGAAGAAAACCTGACATGTTTGTTTGGTTGTTGCTTATAGTTAAATATATTTTTAATGGTAGAAGTTTTAAGTGCTGAAATACTAATTTATTAAAATTTCAAAATGTTACCAAATATGTATTTTCCAACAGGTGAATTATCATGCTCGTGATGAATGCAAAATGAGCATTTATTATTGGTTTGATACTGGTCTTTAAAATTTATGAGTGAAGTGGATATCATATAAATGTTTCGATCAATTAAAGGTTGTTAAATGGGAACTAATAAAAGTTGTCATTAATAAAAATTGGCAAATGGTGTAAAGACTAAAGATTTTGATTAGTTTTAATGAAGACTCAAACCAGTGTTATTTTTAACAAGTTTATGGATTGTTAACCAGGTCTGTATTAAATTCAACTCTGGAGTAATTGGGGTGCCTATGAACGGATATTATATGACCTTCAATTGTGAGTGTCCATATGTTCAAGAGGGAATCCTATCTTATTGTGCATTGTATCCACTATAATTGCTTCAAGTAAGAACATAAAAATAGAAATAAACTGACAGATTGATTTCCTCAATTTAAAGTTAGATTTAGTGTACGACATCTTCTGTAATATTTGTTTGGCATTCTCAATTGCCATATATTCCAATATCTTCAATTTTCTTCTTTTCTCACTAAGAAGGGATTCTACTTCTCTTTTGTATTACTATTTTATTTTATTTTCAATAGAAAGCTACCCTTTTGTATAATTCTTCCTACTTATGTTCCTGAAATGACATTTACGTAATTTCATTGCACAGTCAGAACTTTATTGCTTGCACTGAAATTTGTGTTTCCTTTTGACTCATATTCTTGGATGAGGTCCTTTTTTTTTTTTAACCAAATTGTATCCTAATTGTTTGGACTAGTCATCTACTAAGAATTATAATTATTTAGCAAAAAAGAGAACATTGTTTCTAAGACTTGATAATACCTCTTTTGCTCTAATTATTCATTACTTTATATATGCTTTTTTTTTTTCACTAACTGATGGTGTCCTCATTAGTAAGTTTAAAACACAATGAACAATTAAGTTTTTTTTTTTTCTGTTGATGGAAAAAAATTCAAAGTGGGCCTTGTCATATGTAAGTTTTAAACTAAAAGTTGGTGCATTTCAATTCCAAAAGCATACTAGCCTCAAAATCCTCATCATGTCTTGTGCCCTGCTCTGATTTGTTCTAAAATCAGCAGTCATTAGCATAAATTTCAAAGATGGTATGTACTTTTCCTTATTCACTTCTAACATACTACATTTGTGTTTTTTAAGGAGTAATGGGTAGCCAAACTACTATGAGCAATGATCGATCAAGAATGTATTGGACTCCATTAATGGAACGCTATTTTATTGATCTTATGTTAGAGCAATTGCACAGAGGAAATAGGGTAGGCCACACTTTTAACAAGCAGGCTTGGACAGACATGCTCACCATGTTCAATGCAAAATTTGGATCTCAATATGACAAAGATGTTTTGAAAACTCGTTATACAAATTTGTGGAAGCAATTCAATGATGTAAAGAATATTCTTTCTCACATTGGGTTTTCTTGGGATGCTGCCTGTCAAATGGTGGTGGCTGATGATTTTGTTTGGGATGATTACATCAAGGTGCACTGCTCTGCTGCATTAATACATGTGTACTTACAACATCAAAATGCGTATTTCATTACTGTGAATAACATGCAGGCTCACCCCAATGCACGATGCTACAGAACAAAATCAATGGTGAATTTTGATGATTTGGGTGTGATATATGGCTACACAACTGCTGATGGAAGATATAGTTTATCAAGCCATGATGTAAGCTTTGATGAAGAAGTCCAAGGATTAAATTTGGGTGTGTTACTTTTAGTATCTGCTTTCATACTATGATTGTTGGAGGCTTATTTATGTGTATAATATTCATTATAGTTGAAAATAAATTAGAATCCGAGAATCTATAATCTTCCTCAATATACTTTTTCAAATAATGTTTGCAGTCAGCCCACACCCTTTTATTTTGAACATAATGTGTTCCATACAAACTTCCTGATGCTGCCTGGAGGCCATCATAAACATATTTTGTAAATCATAAATGGTTATCTGCATACAGTTTTTGATAAACTGAAAGTTATTTTGAATATAAATGCAGCGAAGTAGAAAATATTGTCTTTCTTATAGAACACTTCCATATTACTGAAAAAAGGAAATAAGCTACCTCAAATATTGAGTGCAATAAAATTGTTTTTATGGTGGTTTATGCAACTTAGCAAGAAAATTATTTACCTTATTATACTGGAAGGTATTATAAATTATGTATTCTTTGTTTGTAGGTGATGGAATGGGAAGCATTGTTCCATCAAGTAATGAGCGTACATGGACAGATTGGACTGCTGCCATGGACCAATTTTTTATAGAGCTTTTGCTTGACCAGTTGGGCCGGGGCAATAAAGTGAATAATGGATCCAATAAAAAAGCTTGGAGAGATATGCTTGCAATGTTTAATGCTAAATTTGGCTCTCAACATGGTAAAAGGGTTTTAAAGCATCGATTCAAGAAACTGCTGAAATATTACTGTGATATAACAAATCTTCTAAAACAAGGCTTTTCATGGGATATACAACAACAAATGCTTGCGGCTAATGATGAGTTCTGGGATGCTTATGTCAAGGTATATGATCATGAAGACTGTGTGTGTGAGAAGGGGAGGGGGGGGGGGGGGGGGGGGGGGGGAAGATGTCTGGGATGGTTATATGCATGCTTCTGGCGCTGACTCACTTGAAATTCTTGTAGGCACATCCACATGCACGAACATATAGATTGAAAACTTTGCCAAACTATCCTGATTTGGAATTAATATTCAGAAATGTGTCTGATAATGAAATCAGCAATTTGCATCAGGAGAAAAACCATGAACATGTCACATCAGAAATAAAGGCTGGTGAGTAGCAACAGCTTTCTGTCTGCCATTTTGAGTTAATATGTTAATGTCCTGCATGATTTTTAGAAAATTAACATGGTCTATGATGGTCGCAACAAACTCATGGAAAATCAAACTTGTCTGTAGCAGTAGATAATACAGAAACATTGAAGAAATGGAAATTTTAAATTAGTTGTCCATGCTTTTTGTATCTTCTGTCATCCTCATTATAAATGTTGCCTGGATCTTTTGCTGCATGTAAAGACTAAAAGAAGGCATTTGGTACGTGACAATTATAAATTCTCAACTCCCAAGTGTTAGATATCTAGGTATAAGGTATCTGAGTATGAAATATATGGGAATCCAAGATCTCCTTGTTTCAATTGTCAGACTGCATAAGTTTGTCTTGAATTTCCATACATCTTATAGCCAAATATATTATATTTAGGTTTCCAAAATACTTGGAATTTAGGAAGTGTCGAGTAAGTGGACATCCCAATTACCCAAGTACTTAGAAACTTATATAGATATTTGGGTGTAATATCTCCGTCCTAGTTATGTATGTCATTCAGACAGAAATATTAAATTTATCATATATCTCATACTCAAATATCGTATAATGAAGTTTCAAGTACTTGGGTCCATATACCAAATATGTCCTTAAGATTTCCATGCAACCTACACATCTGAAATAACAAATTATAAGGAAAGTAGTACTAATATGTACCAACTCTCCTTTTATGAATGACGTTTTAATTCTTGTAAGATGTATTGCATGTTATAATTCATTTTTGAGGCCCCAAGATCTTTGGAGTATTGAGTAGTTAACCCATGATTTTGTATCTACATGAAGGTGAAGGAAAAGTAAGCCGTAATCCAAGAGGTACTGATCGTACAAGAACATATTGGACGCCCCCAATGGATCGTTGCCTCATTGACTTGTTGTTAGAGCAGGTGAAAAATGGAAATAAGCTTGGCCAGACATTCATTACCCAGGCTTGGAATGACATGATTATGCCTTTCAATGAACAATTCAAATCTCAATATGACAAAGATGTTCTGAAGAATCGCTACAAACATTTGAGGATACAGTTTAATGATGTGGACAATCTTCTTCAGCAGAGTGGGTTCTCATGGGATGATACAAGAGAAATGGTTGCTGCTGAGGATCATGTTTGGGATGCTTATACAAAGGTGACCTGTTTTGCACACTTATCAAGTGTCTCAGTTGTTCTGTGGTTAACATACAAGTTGTGCAGGTACACCCTGAAGCTCGATCACTTAGAGTTAAAACATTGGCTGGCTATCGCAAATTGTGCCTCATATTTCGAGAGGAAAGTTCTGATACAAGATACATCCGTTTATCACATGATGCAGACCCCAGTGTTGAATTACCGGTGCTGCTAACATGTATGTTTCTCACATTAGTTACCATAATAAGGCAGTATTTTGGACAACTTGGGCTGGTAATTGATGAATTAAGTATAGTTGTATTAACTTGTTGCCTCTTAGATTGACAACTGCCAGTTAGTTGCTACTTTTTAAGGTTAGAAAGTGATTTTTTAATACCAATAACCATTTTTTGGTTTGAGAAAATTTTCAAGTCAACTATTTCTACCCAATTTAAGAGATTTACGATTGAAAAAGAAGGAAATACCACCAATTTTTTAATATCAGGAAGTTCAAGAGGGAAGCAGTGTGTTTGCATTTATTAAGTGTAAATACAATTATCTCTCTCATAAGTTGTTTTTAAATGGGATTAATGAGGCGAAGGGAGTAAACTGAATCACAGTTCTATAAAATTAGTTTCTCAACACAAGAAGACTTATCTAGGAATGGGAGCCATGCATGAGATGTTATCTATCATGCATATCACTTTGTCATGGAAAAACTTTTGAAATGTTAAGGAGGGCCATTATATTGGTATTTATGGGAACCGAGTCATTTATCAAGAAACTTATTTGGTATTATGTGTTCATGTGGATATTTTATAATTCAAAGGTGAAGAGAAGAATGGCAGTTTTCCCAGTGTTTATGATGCTGCTTCTATGATAGAGTGGACAGAGTCAATGGAGTGCTGTTTTATTGAACTTATGATTGAGCAAGTAAATAGAGGAAATAGGATTAGAGATTCATTCAATGAGGAAGCGTAGACTCACATGATTAAAACATTCAGCGCTAAATTGGGACCCCAATGTGATAAGCAGTTTCTAGAAGATCAATATTTCTGCTTGATGAAACGGCATGATGACATCAGCAATCTTCTCAGTCATAGTGGATTTGCATGGGATGAAACCCTACGAATGGTAGTTGTTGAGAATGATGTTCGGAAAGCGTACATCAAGGTTATTTCTTCTCCCAATTGACAATGTTCTTTGTTTGATATCTTCTTTTTGCAGTTGCCTTCAGTTAGTGCTCAATTTAAACCCCCCCCCCCAAAAAAAAAAAAAAGATAACCCCCATTTTCTTAATTCGGGGTGTCTGCTTGCATAAGGGGGACTACATGCGGAAGTGGAACATTGTTTGCAACTACTGTTCCTCACAATTTTATTGATTGCAACTTGTTGCTGAATGAAATTTTCAGGACCACCCGGATGCCATCTCGTATAAAAACAGGTTTTTGAATGCTTACCATGATCTGTGCAAGATATTTGGAAATAAAGTATCAGACGCAAGAGTTAGTGCTCTGGGGCAGCTGCAGTGGATGGAAGCAAACGATATTACCGTTGGAATGGATATGGACAGAACTTCTGGAAATGTGGTTGTGATTAGCAATGCTGAAATATCAGCCGGAGATACAGAAAGACCAAGGGAAATGGATATGGACGGAACATTAGGAAATTTGGCTGTGGCTGGCAACACTAAAATATCAGATCAAGATACAGAAAGGCCAAGGGAACTAGATGAGGGTGGAACGTCTGGAAATTTGGTTGTGACTGGCAATCCGGAAATATTAGACCGAGATGAAAAAAGGCCAAATGAAATGGATATGAATGGAACATCTGGAAACGTGGTTGTGATTGACAACACTGAAATATCACACTGATAAAAAAAAGGCCAAGTGAGATGCCATCGGACTCCAGAACTCCCAGAAAAAAACCCAAAAAAGACCTGAGAATGGAAGAAGCTTTTTCTGAGATGGCAGGTGCTGTCAAAGCACTGATGAATAAGAAAGAGAAAAACAACAAATCATTTGAAGATGCTTTGAGTGCACTTGAAGCTATGCCAGACATGGATGAGGGGCTAGTAAAGGATGCTCGTGATCTTTTCAAAGATGTGAGAAACGCGAAGACATTTTTAGCCTTGGATATCTCTCTGCGAAAGAAGTGGTTGCTGAGAAAGCTTAGTCAATAAAGTTAACTTTCTTTTGGAAGATTTTGAACTACGTTGAACTTTTCATTGTTGAGGGTTTCCTTTTACTCTCTGGCAAAGTCCTAATAGTCTAGAAACAAAGCACAGTGAACTGTGATTGTATACAGTGCAAAATAAAGCTCAATGCTTTAATATTTTTGGGGATTGAACGGAGATTGAAAATTCCCTTGTTGAAGGTTTTAAGCTAATAATAGTACTCATTGACAGCGACAGAATGTTAATAGAAGTATACTAGTTGTTGCTTTTCATAAGAAATACTTAGTCTAAAAAGTAAAGCCAATAATCAATAAATACTGAATAATTAATCAGAATACTGGTACCTCAGAAAAAAAGTATGAATATTGGAGTCATCTCGAAGTGGGAAACTATTCTTTCTAGAAGGTTAGGCTCATAAACTTTCAGGCATAATTATAATTAATATTTCTGCTTTAGAAAGGAAACTGCTTAATAATATAAGCAAACTAGTTATTGATTATAATGTTTAGAGGCTGCATCTACTCTTTTAAAGCATACCAGCTAAAACATAGTTAAAGCCATGAGGTTAGTTAAGTGGTTTTTCTTTTGGTACAATGGGACACGGAGGTATGAACTTATTTAGTATGTGTTTGAATTAATTTATTTTATGGTCAAAACAGTTTATAATTAAAATTTTTTAAAAAGTGTTTTCGAAAAAAAAATAATTAATTTATTAAAAATAAGCTATACCAAACATGTTATAAATAGTTTTTTCTTTGGTACAATGTAGCACAAAAGTTTAAACCTATAACTTTTTACAAACTACTTAAATTTCATACTACTATCCCACTCTCAAAACAGGGCCAGTAATAAGCTTGTTTTTCGCTATTCTTTGAATGGTCGTTAGTGAAAAAATCTTGGTATTTCTATATCCCCACTTCAAACATTTGTTGCTCGTCCTTTGTCTTTAGATAATTTTTTCCTCAAAAATATTCTTAAGCAACTAATTTTTCTCTTAACCCGTCACAATAAGTCAATAAGTCAATAACCCAAAATTATAGTACGTACGAGACTGCATCAAACGGGACACTAGAAGCCACATTTCTGTAAGCATTTCATTACTTGCTCCATTAGTGTTTGTTAAGTTACTATACAAATATATTAACTTGATCATTTGAAGCTTAATTCATTCCTCGCATTCTATATATCAAATTTACTGACTTTTGCTTGATCATCAATTTTTTTGCTTTCTATTTTAGTTGCCAAGGCTTATACTCACGTAGAAAAAGTCATGGGCTATGTTTAAGTTTTTTTTTTTTTTACTATATATATATATATATATATATATATATGTATATGTATATGTATACTGACAAATGTGCAGGGTCTGGAACTAGTTATATCTACATTCAACCTCTCATTGCAGACTGGTTAGTAAACATCATTTGTTCTAAATAATTTGCAAGAATCAGTATAAAAATCATAGTAATTGAGTTCAAACTGACTAACCAATTATAAATATAATTTCCACTCTTCCATGCTTTGGAACCCGTATTTGCAGAATTCACCTTTTTTTTTTTTGGGCTGAAACCCCAATTCTTACCTCGGTTGATCTTTTGGTTTTTTAATCCCTTCGGAAGACTACAAATGCTATGCAGCAAAGTACAGAGTTGACAGCCATTATTCTATGAATTTTGGTAAGTTTTTTGTTTCACGTTTTTTTTTAAGTTCATCCATGGCATTTTGGTCTGAAAATGAACCAAGCACTGTATATATGGTATATGCCACATTCAAGCACTGTACAACCAAGAGTATCATTCAGACTGATATTGAGTTTATCGAAGTCATATCATTCATGGAAGAGCATCATTCATGCTCACAACAGAAAATCCATGTTCTCACTATTGGTTTGACCGTCCAGGTGGAACTCTATCATCTTGACAGAAAAATCATAACATCAGATGATAAGGTGCATTTTCTTTCAAAATGTTGTATGTGCATTTTTGCTTCCCCCTTCTGTGTGTGCCATGACAAAGAGTATATAAATGTCAACCTACTTTAGTTCTGCATTTGGAAGTTTTCTGATTTATGAGACAATGCTAATACTGCAGTTATGTAAGTTAATACATGTAAAATATGCTTCCCGTGCAGCTAACAATAACAAATAGTACACATTGCTTTTATTTTCTTTATTTGTTTTTCTGCATATTTTGTTGTTCATTGTGTGTTTTTTTACTTACCCCATTAGTGTTTGCTAAGTTATTCTGCAGATATCTTAACTTGATCATCATTTGAAACTTTTTTGATCATTTATTGCTTCCTTTAAACCAAATTTACTGTCTACTGATAAAAAAGTTTGTAATAATTGACAATATCAATTTCAGCCTCATTGCGATTTAAATTTTCATATTCTGCTTTTGAGAGTAGACATTTTTATTTCTTTCTTCTTTGATGTCATGGTCTACTGCAGCATCAATAAGGTTAGAGCAAGCTAGTTTCTTAAATAAGCAAGCAAAACATCAGGCCTTCACAGTACTGTGAAGACAGTTTTAGTAATTCACTGACTTATTGTTTAAAATACAGCTTATCTTTTAGGATAAGAATTGAAGTGTTTCCATTCTTTCAGAACATTTGATTTTGTTGGTTCGTGGAGTTGCAGAATCCTAGCAGATTAGCTGGTTTGTTGACAATCCAAGAGGAAATGCCGCAAAGCTCAGCTGTATTGGGAACTGTTCTTATTTGAAACTTTTTCAACACGTTTATCACGATTTCTTTGTTCGCATTTCTTTTTTCTCTTGCCTTGCCTTTCTTTTATAGTAATGGAACATTTCCTTTTTTTTTTTTTTTAATAATGTGAATCTTTACCAGTGTCATAATTTTTTAACCTTATCAAGAACAGCTTCTTAAACAATTGTGCTGGCCAACCATATGAACTCCCTGGGAAATACTCATTTTCAATGTAGATGAAATTCTTTGTTCACCGAATAGCAATTATATAGGCATCTTGGAGACTTCTCTCAATGATGCAATCCTTCCCATGAGCATGGCCTAATTCGGCAGCTTTCTTTGTGGGCTTGAGGAAAGTCAGAAACAGCACCACTGTCAGGAGATCTGAACTAATGAACATTCCATGCCCTCCTATCATTTGTTGTGCCTTGACAAATTATAATTTGTGTATATTTTGGTCAAATAGCCTTCTCTTTTCAATTACTTTTCTCTTTGGTGCCACTGATTATGAGTTTTCTCTTTGGTGCCACTGATTATGATTGAGATATCAATTGAACTGTCTCGAGCTTCAGTTAAGAAATTGGAAAGTCACTTCCACAACTACCTCTCTCCTGCTAGCTTTTTCCTTTTCTCTTTTCCATAGCTAGGCCTAAGATGTTTTTTTTTCAAGGTTTTAGTTTCCAACAACATACAAAGGTAGAAGACAACACCAAACCGTGAATTCATATGTTAGTATCTGTTATGTTAATAGTATGTTAGACCAAAAAGTGCCACCGATTCTCCCATATACATGTTTACCATTTTAAGAAATAAAATTTCTTTAGATATTTCAGTGGCTAGTCATAGCTAACACAACAAACTTCAATTGATTTCTGGACCGAGGCCATTGTCTTGCTCATAATATGATGGGAAGAATGGGAATAGGAAGCAGAGAGGACAAATTGATTTCTAACTTGAAGGAAGAAACTCTCACATATTTAGAAATTTCATGACGGGGTAAATGCAAAGTTTATTATTTTTAGCTTTTTGTAATTTTGATAAGTTCCCCCAAATAATTGGTAAATAAGTGGTTTTTTATTTTTTAATTATAAAAATTTAGTTATATCTTTTCTCCATAAATATGACTGCACATGAAATACAGATTTCTTATACACATGCAGATTTGAAAATATAGTTAGATCTTTGGACTTTAATTTGTTACATATCATATGAGCAGACCTTAATTGTTATTTTTAAAGCCTAACTATTTTAGCTCATGTCATACTTTGTTTTGTTGACTAATATTCAAAACTTCTAGTTTAACAATCATCACAATAAAAAATAAAATATATGCACATTAGACAACTCCTACTAGTATCATATAAACATATAATTCTCCCAAATGACAATTATACTTTGAATTTGATTTGGATTCATGTTAAGTGCAATCATGGGCTTTCATATCACTAAAAAAAGTTTGACTATCATTAAATATAAGCATTTTTAGCAATACGACAATACATTATGAGATGATATCTTTTTTATACTGATAATGTGAATCGAAATTAAATTCTTATATCATATTACCTAAAAATTCGTGAATCTAAAATTTATAAATATAAGAACTTTAAGTTACATAAATTTATGTCCTTTATTTGATAATTTTAAATTTGTACTAAATATAAAAATATTTATATAATTATGTATTTTATCCTTTATATCCATGCGCTCAAGACATTCTAGAATGTAAGATATATGTTACAAAGAAAACCTCCATCAAGTATTGAGGATGTATAAAGGGAACGAACCAAACAGTAAATTGTAACATTTTCAAGGGCCGCACTGATAAAAATAGGAGGCAAATGAACCCAAAAGATAATCTTTGAAAAACTAAAATAATAATTATTTTAAAAAAAGAAATGACATAAAAAATGTGGAGGTAACAATAAGTCAATCATATTCAATGAATTAAATCCAAAAAAAAAAAATTGTTGCTTTCTTTTTCGATTTGTATTTCAGCCATTTAGCCTCATTTTATGAAATTACCAGGGAAAAAAAAATCCAAACCCATCTTACCCCGTTGTTTAGACGATGTTTCATTATCAATCCTGGATACAAGTTTGATGAAAACTTCTCTACATGGGTGATGTTGAAACAAGTCTCCAGACCTTGGGAAAATAACAGTTGATATCTACCATTTCTTCAGTTGTCCAAGGAGCAAATCATTGGATCATGGAGCATGAAATGATTGAACTGGTAACACTAAATAACAAGCTAACAACATTACAACAATGTTGAGACAGATTCTTGTCTAAACTTTCTAGTGTTCTAAAGGAAACAAGTAATACTGTTCAAATCTTTTTAATCTGAAAGATAGCATGCCTTATAACCTACATCGTGAAGTGATTTTGCTAAATGCACTTGCTATCTCAACCATATTCATCCCTTCTGCACTACAAGGAAAACTCGGCATGTGGGATATGAACTCTCAAAATTAGCATTCAGTTGTGTGGATAGGTAATTGAACTCAACAATGCAACTTACAATTAAATAGTACAGGATAAAGATTTTAAATAAGGACAAGTTTTCTAGACATAGGGCACATGATTAGGATACAGTAAATTATGCCGACAACAATCATTTGTTTCTGAGACTTCTGCAGCACCAGCTATTGATGTTACAAATATGTGCCAAAAGAAAGTACAATTTTCATGTCAAGCAACATAGCCGTCAAAGTGTAGCCCACATAACAGACACGTTCTGCACTTTGTGATTTTCTTTACATTCAACTGCTAAAAATTATAGGATTGGTTGACACCATATATCAATCAATGTGCCAGTTTCTTCAAATGTTGAAAGGTTCGTTGCTTAATCCACTGTCGATCATGTGGCAAGTAAGCATGAATTGAATGATCATAACTGAAAGTAGAAATCAAACAGTCAGTCATGTTAGTCACCGCCAAGGAAAACCACATGCACAAAGAAAGCCCAATAACAGTCAACTATATAAATACATAATTGAGTTAAGCTATTACGTTAGTCCACTTCAATTTCAAACTTTTCCTGGACAGGGTCATATCAGATAGAGCCAGTATATGATGCAGCAATGCCATGATTCATTTAGGTTCTTATTAATCCTCTAGGTAAAAAGAGGACCTTGGGGAGGGGGAGTTTACTAACTTCTGTTTTCTCCAACCCTTTAATCTATAATGGGTTCAGGACCTCTAGATAAAATATTCAATTTTTATTTTAAAAATCTTTTTACTTGATCAATAAGAAAACAGCAGGAATGAGCAAGCTACTCGGTTTGTGAAAACTTATAATTGCTATCAATTTTCTCTCACCCATGGTCTTGGTTTTCACTTGAGTGATGGAGAAAAATAATGTAAACTCTCTTCAGTAAAGCCAACAGAGAGACAGTTCATTCTTTGTTCCTTGGAAATAATATATTTCAGTGTCAAAAGGAAAAGCACATTCAACAAATTAAGCTTCTAGTTCAGCAACAAAAGCTAGGTTAAAGAAGCAAGCTACTACTGAGTAATAAAACTGAGTCTTGAATTGTGAAGAGCTTAAAGCATCAGTAAATCCTCTCTCACTTATTCTCTAACTATAAAATTTTTTCTTTTACCTTCACTGATTATACTTTTTCATTTTAAGTTTTGAAAATAATAAAAAATAGACAAATCATATACTTTGTATTAACAAATCTGTAACAGCATTAAAGCAATATGCATGCACATGATTTTAGAGAGAAAGAGAGAGAGAGAGAGAGAGAGAGAGATACACTAGAGCACTCATGTCCGCAAGACCATCTATGAAGTTGTAGAGATCCGCAATATCATAAGAGAGATTTCTGATGGCCGGATTTAATTCCTTCAGTTTCCTTTCATACAATGCACATATGCCTGTATAAGCACAAGATTAAAACCACTAGGCTAAGAATCAATCCATATAAAGTCATTAGCATCAAAGAAGAATATCATATAAAAAATTATATCAACAGCAAAAGTCAAGTATCTATTCATAAGCTTTTTAATTTGTTTTATGCATGCTTGCTGCAGTTGCATACCTCTTCATATGCGTGTTTGTGTCTGTGTGTGTTTATGCATATTGGATAAGTTTTGGAAAAATGCCAGAAAGGGTGTAAAATTACTTTCATTAAATCTAAATTTGCAATTTTATTTGCAGAACTATAATCTGTTGATGCAAATTATGTCATCAAACTTAGAATTCAATGAGATTGTGAGCATCAACAAATTTGCAACGCTAGTAAGCATTCTAATTGTTCGGCCAGTGGTTTGTTGAGCAATGCTTTCAAAATGAATAGAAGAAAATATAGGCCTCAGCCAAAAGAGAATTTAACAGTAGGTCTCGAAAAAGTTGTGCCTATCACTCTCTTCTTTTCTATTGATGAAATTGCAAAAAGCCTTCCATCCCAAGTCAGAAACAAAACCAGAAGCATCTATAGTGATGTCAAGCTATTAAATGGCAGGAGCATAACAAACAAAAACATGACAGAGATACTAGTACTAGTAATAATGTAAACATGGTTTGGAGGATGATAAAACTCCAACAGCAATGGCCAAGCTATATATACCCCCATGTAAAACATACCATCCATGGCCTGAGTTATCGATTCATAATCCATAAATGTTCTAGTTGCTCTGTTCTGAGAGGTCTGCATCAGAATAATTGTGTGGCGATTAGCCTCCATGCGTGGACAAAAACAAAAAAAATTACAGTCAGTAAATCAGCAAGATAGAAGCCCGTAATGAACATATTAATGAGATGGAAACATGAACTAAACCACACAAAATTACTGAAAAAATATATATATTTCATAATAATATGTTGGAAGTTAATGCGAAAAAATCTCACGTCAAATAGAGTGAGATCATACGGTAGAAAGAAGGGTCATGGTAACATTAACAAGAAGAAGATGCATCGAAGAAAGAGTTGGCAAAAAACAAGAAGGATAGCCCTAAATCGTTAGTTGAGAAAGGGGAGGAATTGGGAGCAGCAAAAGGAGATTTTTACAAGAAGGGAATAGCGGGGCTTGAAACAGATGAAGAAAATCTTACCATATAAGAAGAACGAGAAGAAGAAGAAGAAGGAGACGAGGATCGGAAGAAGAGGGGAGCGTAAGTGGAAGACGACAGTGTCGTTGGATGGTTGCAGCAACGCTAGGTACCGACCAGAGCAGACCACACGCTGACTCGAATTCGAGAAGGAGAAATTATTATTTGCTCTTATAAGGCAAAAAAAACTGTGTTTTAGAATGTATTTTTATTATTCATTTTAATAAATTTTTATATTAAATATTTAAAATTAACGATAAAAATATATCTTAAAATATGTATTTAATATGTTTTAATAATATATAATAAAAAAAAATTTCAAGAAGAGCCAGTCTAGTGATGCTAGCTCTGTTCTCAAGGCGATGTGAACATTTTAAACATGAAATTTTTTAATATATTTTTATAGTATTAATAAATATGTGTTTTAAAAAATATTTTTATTATTAATTTTAAAAAAATTTATATATTTTTTATATTAAAAACATAAATTCAATAATTAAGATATATTTTTAAGTATTGTGTTTTAAAAATATTTAATAATTTTTCTTTTAACACGACTTTGGATTTGGGTTTCTACCAACCATTTAAAGTTAAACTTCGTAATCGTAGACCCAAACAAATAATAAAGACTTCGTAATATATTTTGATTTAATTTAAATTTCTTTATATTATCAACAAATTATACCATATATTATATTACAAGTTTTTGTTAATCGTACGTTCTTAAAACTTATATTGAAAAATAATAATAATATTTATTATTTTTTATTAAATTATTTTAATTAAGTTTAAAAAAATATTAAATTTGTTTTAATTTTTTAAAACATTAAATATTTTTAAATTAAATATTTCCGGAGTTAAGTCCTGCTCTCCTTGCAGACTCTATGGGAACCACATCTATTAGATTGTAGTTTGCTTTTTCTTTTGTTTTCTTTTGCTGTTGCAAAAAAAAAAATTCTTATTTTTTAATTTACACGTTAATAAAATCATTATATTATTTAATAAATCTGACTTTTAAATAATTACTATTATAGTTAAAATTATTAAATAATAAGTTTATGAGTGTTACTTTATCAATAACTAGTTCATTAACTTACGTAATGTGTATTTCTTTATATATAAATATTTATAGTTAATTTTTTTAAATATGATTTATAAATATTTATGTAAATGTCTGTATATTAATATTGGTAACTAATTTATTAATATAATTTATGAATGTTTTTATAATATTAGATTAATCTATACACTAAATATGTGTAAGCACTTGCATATTAATATTTATAAAAAATAGTTTTAATAGAATTTATACATATTTTTATAATGATAGCTTAGTTTATGAATTTAATTTGAGATAATATATTTCATTTTTTTCACTTTGATAAAAAATTATCTTTCAAATTTACTTACATGTTATGTTCAAATTAGATCAATAAGAAAGGAAAATGAAAAAGTGGGATAATAAAGTTGAAGAGAAAATGAAAAGGTAAGATAACAAAGCCAATCACATCAGA
This sequence comes from Castanospermum australe, assembly GCA_019955255.1. Lineage (NCBI taxonomy): Eukaryota > Viridiplantae > Streptophyta > Magnoliopsida > Fabales > Fabaceae > Castanospermum > Castanospermum australe. The sequence goes on along the minus strand of NSJW01000135.1, from coordinate 283,741 downwards.
ATACGAAATTCATGCCATCTGAACAATTGATTAGCTCTTTGAAAATGTCAAATCAGTAACACTATTGAGGTAAACAAAGCTCAAGTGTCACTAATATGAGGACATAGTTATTGAATTGCAAGCAAGCTTATGGGCTGGAGTATTCTAAAAATGAAAATAATCAAGATCTAAAAAGCATCACACCCAAATTTCATACAAGAGTTGAACTTTTGATGTATGTTTCATATGATAGAAAAGAATAGAATAGGATAAAAATAGAAATGAAATATTTTTATTTTTATGTTTGGTTAAAAAATAAAAAATAAAACATTCATTCTTTTAAAAAATTCTATTTTCTTCATTTGAGAGAACAAAAAAAAATTTTTATTTTATTTTTTATTTTCACTCTCATTCACATTTTTTTTTCTTTCTATCATACTAAATATGGCCTTGAGGATTGTTAAGGAATCTTATCATCAACCATAATCAATTAACGGAATCTGATTTAATTTGATTCCTAAAAGATTTCCAATTAGAACCCTGGCTGAAGGAATAATTTCTCTTTGAATTGATTTAACTTCTAGAAAATTGTCAGTTAGTTGCAGGAGAATTAAGTTAATAGTAATCGAATTGAATTTTCTTATTATTTATCATTTATTTTACCATATAAAGACCTTCTGGAAATCATTGAAACAGTGGATATGTTCAATTGTTGAACAAATATTCAAGACAAAATGGACTAGGCCCTATCATGCAAACCCAAGCTGAGCAACAATGCATTGCCCATTCTTACTCTTACACTTACCTCACTTAGGGTATGATTAATATGGGAATAAAAATGCTGCACAATATATATATATATCTATCTGTGTGTGAGAGAGAGAGTAAAAATAGAGAATAAATTTTTATTTATGAATTAATTTCATAAAAATTTATCTCTCATTTTTTTCAATATCAAACATACATTTAGTTGAAAATTCTCTTGCAATTCACGCAAATTCCTAATCTTCGATTTCCCATTTCGCAAAGGAGCACCTCACCTTCATAGTTCTTGGCCCCAGGATTACTTTACGCAGGAACGAGACGTAAACCAAGGCAAATATATAACAAACTCTTACCTATAATAAAATAATACTCTTACACATTATCATTATTTTTAACTTTAACAATACACTTAAGCCTCATTTTTAACTTTATACAATATTTGTGCAAGACAATGATGTCAAAACTGGATTGTATTGGCTGGTAGGACTAGTCAAACTGTAACTGCGAACCAGATTCCTTTTCCGTTATACTTCAATACTTTAATTGGATTCATGATTAAACCGTTTTAAGTCAGTTAAAATTGGTCAAAAACTGATCATAATTACTAAACTAACCAATTAACTAACCAATTTTTACTGAATCATACATGTTATGGTTTTTTTTTTTTTTTTTACTTTTTTAACTTTTTTTAATCAAAATATTACCAAATTTTTTTAAAATTAATGATTATTATATTATAATTAGTATTTTGTGATTATAAGATCAAAATTTTACTGTATATTTAGTTATTAGTGATGTGTGTTATAATTTAATGACTTATAAAAAAATATTATTAATATCTTATTAATTTGATTGTATTTGTTATATATATATATGACATCATCCGGTTTGACCATCTAGTTTAACAAATTAAATTTAAACTGAAAGTCTTGTCGGTTCAGTGTCCAGTCTAACTTTAATAAGATTGGTGCAAGATACTGTATAGTATAATATTTGATCAAAATAATTTTATTTAACTTTAATCTTATAATAATTAAATATCAAATTATTTTATCTTATATTATCTTATACAATTAAAATTAAAAAAAATTATTTTATCTAAATAAATTATTATCTAATATCTTACTTAAATATAAATAATATTAATTATATTATACTGTTTATTTTTTATATAATGTATCAAATAATATCTTAATTAATATGACACGAATTGAATAATGTAATGTAAATGTATATGATGTACGTAAAAATTTATCCAATATGTAACTACATAGCATTCACAAGAATGTAATTTAGTAATAAGCAATCTAAAATTCTAATAAAATAAATTTTACTTGGAATATATGAATTCGGTTAAAGAACAATATGTGAGCGGTAAAAAAAGAGGGAAAAAAAAAAGAGAAAAGAATGCATAGCGGTTGACGCGAGTATGATAATTGCAACAAATTTAATTGAAAATTAAAGTTGAGTTTTATCTTTGACGGGGACAAGTTCCAAGTTCTCTTCGTCTACGTCGCCACCACTCGTATTCTTTCCGGAAAGCTCAGAAGGAAGCAGTCCCTCAGATTGACCCGCCATGGGGACAAGAAAGACCAGAGCAAGCGTAGCAAATCGAAGCACGTCCCTCAAAAGAACAGCCAACCACAGGTTCGTAAAGTCAGTCCTAGTGACATGGAGGAGACGAAGAACCACCCCTCCACCCCACCGTGATAAGAGCGCGCCAATGCTGTCAATGGACATCAGCAGAGCGAAGAAGGTGCCCTCGATGCCCAGAGGGCACAGCTGGGTGCTCAGCACCACCATGGGCATCCACCTGATTTTGCCGGAGATTCGCGTGGCGGCTTCTTCTATGACGACGAAGAAGTAGTCAGGGATTCCGAGGACCAGGTTCCAACGGAGGATGAAGAAGAGGTCCAGCACGCCGGATATGGCAAAGAGGAGCTGTGCGTAGAATGCCAGGCTTCTGAATGGGTAGTCTTTTAGAGCCTTGTGGTAGATCAGAACCCCTATTATTGAAGCCACTGCTCCAATTGCGTAGATCATCCCAACAAACTCCTGCATGGAAGGAGCGGGAGAAAACTCTTTGAGAAAGAAAGAAATGGGGCGTTAAATAAAAAGAAATTCTCCTACGTGTAAGAGATATAAAATCATTCATGTCTCTTTTGCCTAATAAGGTGTTAAGTTTTTGAATATAGCTAATTCATGACATGATATGATATACAATTATTAATTTCAGCACAAGGTATAGTGTACTTATACATTGTTTATATTTTAAGTCCAAAGTACTCTTATATTAAGGAATATATTAGAGATATAAAATTATTCATGTCTCTTTTACTAAATAATTTAACTTTTTAAAATAATTAATTCATAATAATATGCTCAAAGAATAGTACTTTTTCTTATTTTATGTAAGTAGACGTAAGATAAGTGTATAAAAATAATGTTAAACTTAATATCATATACTTATTCCTCTTGCGTTCACTTACACGGAATAAAAAAAAGTACTTAATCACTAAGAGGAGTATATAAGAATTTCTCTTTAAGAAAATTGCTATCTCGTTCGTTAATTAGCAGCAACATACAAACGAGGTACCTGAGAGAATGCAGGGCCATCTTTTGCATCCGTGTACCAATAAAAATGGCCTTCGTGAGTGGTTATACCAAGAGCCAAAGAGAGGAACATGTATAGAGAAGGCTTCCACACTTGAGGATACATGATTGTTTGGTACATGCTTCTAATTGTCATCCCTACGCTCTCCACTGCCTGCAAAAATCCTGTGTGTTTGGTTAAATCATCTGGGAAACATACAGATGTAGATCTTTCAACTAGGAAAATAAGTATAGTTTTTGTCACTCATTTCTAAAATTCCAATTGATATAAGATTAGATGAGATTTGTGTGTTTAGAATGAATTACTCCATAACGTACAGACTAAATTTTGATCTCACGAATAAAAATTTTTTAAAAAAAAAAGTAGTGTCAAAGAGCATACTTAATTAGATTTTCATGACCTACAAAAAATAATAATAATAATAATAATAATAATAATAATAATAATAATAATAATAATAATAATAATAATAATAATAATAATAATAATAATAATAATAATAATAATAATAATAATAATAATAATAATAATAATAATAATAATAATAATAATAATAATAATAATAATAATAATAATAATAATAATAATAATAATAATAATAATAATAATAATAATAATAATAATAATAATAATAATAATAATAATAATAATAATAATAATAATAATAATAATAATAATAATAATAATAATAATAATAATAATAATAATAATAATAATAATAATAATAATAATAATAATAATAATAATAATAATAATAATAATAATAATAATAATAATAATAATAATAATAATAATAATAATAATAATAATAATAATAATAATAATAATAATAATAATAATAATAATAATAATAATAATAATAATAATAATAATAATAATAATAATAATAATAATAATAATAATAATAATAATAATAATAATAATAATAATAATAATAATAATAATAATAATAATAATAATAATAATAATAATAATAATAATAATAATAATAATAATAATAATAATAATAATAATAATAATAATAATAATAATAATAATAATAATAATAATAATAATAATAATAATAATAATAATAATAATAATAATAATAATAATAATAATAATAATAATAATAATAATAATAATAATAATAATAATAATAATAATAATAATAATAATAATAATAATAATAATAATAATAATAATAATAATAATAATAATAATAATAATAATAATAATAATAATAATAATAATAATAATAATAATAATAATAATAATAATAATAATAATAATAATAATAATAATAATAATAATAATAATAATAATAATAATAATAATAATAATAATAATAATAATAATAATAATAATAATAATAATAATAATAATAATAATAATAATAATAATAATAATAATAATAATAATAATAATAATAATAATAATAATAATAATAATAATAATAATAACGACGATGATGATTTCTACATAAAAAGAGGACAGGGAGATCATTTTTATTATCTCTTTTTATTCGTAATTTAAAAACAAGATTCTTATGTATTCACATAATTTGAAAAAATATAATAAAAAAATTCATATATTTTAATACTAAAAAAATATAACTAATATTATTTAAGAATCATATCATTAATTTTTATTTCCATTTTTCTCATTTTTCTTCACAATTTTTTCCCTTATCTTGTTTTCTGATCTTCGCCTAAACAGTTTTAGGCTCACATGTGCGCTCATAGTTATAATAATAACAACTTATCAAGTTATTCTTGAGTCGATATGGAAAAGTCATATATCTAATTATTACTTTTTGCAATCTTAATGCTTTTGGTTATTAAGCAATTAGATTATAATAACTTGAATGCAGAGCATGCTCAGAATAAAAATCAAGATGGGACATGTGAAAGGATGGATAAAGTGATGATAAAGGAATATGTCAGAGTGAGGGAAAAGCAAGTAAAAAGAAGATATAGACGAAAAAGTGCCTTGCCCCTACCTAGCTATATTGGTTAAGAATCCGTCTTTGCTTAATTTGATGATTTCAAACAAAGTAGTTTGGACCTTACGATTAAAAAAAAAAAAGAATCAAATACCACGATTAGATCATCCAACCAGAAGAGTGCAACTTTACACCATACTTAGTTCAAATTGAATTAAAAATTGGTCTAGTAGTCATCAACTCTAGATATTTGATATTTCTTGTTAATTGAAAAATGTTTTGGTAGGATAACAGAAGGAACCAGACAGCAACACCACCCACCAATGAGTGACATTTTTATAGACAATGATGAGGTGTGACCAAAGGGCATGCTTTAAGATAAATATGACTTCCAGTTAACTGACAAAGAAAAAAGGAGTATGAGAAAAATGTGTAAATAATAACTTGACTCAATTTTTATAGGCAAAAAGCTCTGGTGTTTATTATAAGGATAGGGATTTAGTGACATACTTATTGTAATAAATGTATCAGATTATGAATAACAATTTTCAGAGATAAGCTAAGTTTCTAACCTTCTTTTCATGATGCAAGCCGCTTGTTCTGTGTTCAAAAATCACAAAACCCAGCACAATTATTAAAGCAGGTGGAAGTGCCATAAGACCCAGTGACCCCTGCAAAAACACAAATACTATTTTCAGTAAAACTGTGCAAGCAAAGATTATATAGGAGATAGTACAGTGAAAACACAGTACAACGTTGTTTGCCAAAGAGTTGTATTTGGAGAAGCACTAAATCTTTCTCAAGACTGTTTGATCTCAAAATAAAATCTCTCTACCCTTTAACCAAATTTCCTTTCCCAACACTATTTCCTCATAGACACAACTAGTTTAAGAATATCAGCGTTAATTATGCTATCAAGTTATAAAATAAATAATCGAAACTTTTAATGTTTGACAAGTGAAAACAAGAAATGGGGAGCCGTGACCAGAAATGGGATACGCAGAACAGAACAGAGAGATAATCACGGTAGCAAAATAATTAGTAACAGTTAACACTATCACAACACAGTTATTATAAGCATAAGTATCTTTTCTTTTGACTAAATTACAAAAAAAACTCTAATTTTTGAATGTTTTAAAACTTATTAACACCACAATTAAAACTTACTAAATCGTGCCCAGTACACGACTCGTGGCTTTGGGGTTTTTACACAAACACAAGGTGGGTAAATAGCATTAGTATACAGGTTAATGAATTTTAAAGTATAAAAAAAAAATTTGAGCATGATTTGAAGGGACCTTATGTAGAATTTACCTGAGGGCCAAGATGATGAACAAAAAACCCACTGGCCAGGTACCCAATCAGAGCCCCAGTGGAAGCGCAGAATGCGCAAAGGCTCTGCAAATCCGGAGCCAGCGACCGAACCTCGATGCTGTTCCTCGCAATACACGCATCGATGGTCACATCGGAAATGGCCATCGACGCCGAGACGCCAATGAAGCACAGCACGGCCACCGCAGCAGCCAAATTTCCCCGAATCGCGACCACCAATCCCGAGACCGTGCCAATAACTCCGGCGAGCACGAAATAGGGGCGGCGGCGGTATCCCCTCACAGGAAAAGTGTCGGTGAGGATGCCCCAGACGGGTTTCATGATCCACGGAATGAAGTAGAGGCCAACGAAGAGCTGGACCACCGAGGGCTGCACCTTCTGCACGTCCTTCCAGTAGTAGTCCGAGGCGACCTTGAAGAAAGATCCCGAGAACCCTTGGCCAAGGCCATAGACGAGGAACACACCCAAGATGAAGGTTGGGCTCAGCTGGGAAGAGAGCCTTCTCAGCCATCGAAAGGGTTCAATGACGATTGAAAGAGGGTTGGTTTTTGTTGCAGCAGTAGATGCCGCTGCTGCTGGTGCTGCCGCCATGGCAGAGTTTTTCAAGAGATGGGGGTCATAATACTCGTCGTGTGGATCATTTGGAGCAGACATAGCTGGATCTTTAGGTAATTACAGTGAAGAATATTGAAATGGAGATTGGTTTATGTTACATGGATGGGTGATTTGAGGAACTGTGAGAGTTCCTCCTCATGTTTTGGATTCAGAGGGCATGGATCTCATCTGGGTTTGGATGAGATCGGAGAAGAACTGATGAAGAGATCGATGCCAGGGTTGACTTCACTATAGTGTGTGGAAATTGTGGAATGCAACGTTGAATTTGGGGTGCATTTCGGTCAAACTTGTGCATATCTTTTGTAATTTGTTATTCTTTTTTAATGATGTTGGTTCCTCCCTTCCCCAGATCAGATACACCCCTTTGATATGTATATTAGCATTACTAAGAGATTAACAAATAAAAAAAAAACAGAAGAAGAAAAGACCAAATCCCTGCTATTAGACAAGTTACCCATGTTGTTGTCTCTGCAAATTAAAAAGAACCAAAAAAACCAAAATCTGTCGTCCACGGAAGAAAATTTCAGAAACTTGGAACTGGCAGCAACCAAATTTAGAAAAAAAAAAACACACATGCAGATATTTCAGCACAAAAGTTATTAACAATTAAACAATAACAATGTGATAAAATTTTGGAGATTATTGTTACATCTTAATTAATTATCGTACGTAACTCAAGTGCTGCACAAAAATTCTTGGTCTCCCCAAATCAAGTTGATTGCCTGAAATCTCATCTGATTTTTTTTTTTTGTCATCAAATCTCATTTGATTTAAGTAGCAATTGTATTATAGCAATTGATATGTCAGACACACATTAAAGTGAAAGCCCAAACGTACTTTGAAAACTTTAAAACGCGAACAAATGAATGCGAGTAAATAGAGAGCGTTTGGATATATTTTTTTTTTTAAAAGAAGTATTTTTTTAAAAAAGAGTATTCCAACACATTTTAAAATATATTTTGACATAACTTTAAAAAAAAACAAAAGTTAAAAAAATTAATTTATTTTTTTAAAAAATTAATAGTCTTTAATTTTTGAAAAAAATAAAAGAAAAAATAATTTTTAATATAATTTTACAATAAAAATATCATTTACCTTTATTAAAAATTATATTTTATATCCTATATTTTTCTTTCTTATAAAATCTATTCACATAAACTTTCTTAAATAATTCTGTGAATTACATTTTAAATAACATAATTTTAAGTCATTGTGCCCTAATGCTTTAAATTAAATTTTAATTTCAATGACTATACTATTTAAAGAAAATAAAATAAAATAATATTAGTAACATAATATTAAGCCTTTTGGTACACAATTCGATATGTTTTTATTACCTTACATCTAACGCTATTATTATTACATATTTGTAAAGCTCACCATCTATATTATGTTAATCCATTTAATCTTATATTACATATCATAACTCATCATATCTTATATTTAAATATTTTTTTCAATAATTTTGATATAAATAAAGTACTTCTATTTTTTTTTATCCAAACAAACTTAAAATCTTTTTATTATTCAAAAATACTTCTTAAATATTATATTTAAATAAAAAATGATTTTTTAAAAAAAATCTATTAAAATAAAATATATAAAAAAAATACTTTTTTTAAAACGAGCCAATATTCTTCTCATCTGCAATCTTTCAAGTTTCAACAGCTCCATCGTTCTTCCTCCATCGTTTTTTATTGTCAAATGTCAAGGCTAAGGTGCGACTGTTATCAAATTGAGTTGGAAGTTCATCACCGAGGTTTTTACCAGGGCTCATCACCAACTTATTGGCTGTGACAAATTTGTTTGGTTGGTATTTTATATTTGGTAACTGCTCTTGATTCTGATCTTAACTATAACTAATCTATTTGTAAAGCCCAAGTTAAGTGCCAATATAAATGTAAATTTGGGGGGGGGGGTGTTATTATGATGTCCTACTTTTTTCTTTTTTTATTCTATTTTTAAAAAAAAAATTAAGTAAAAAATGAAATAAAATTATCACCAATCCCTCCTATTTAAAAATTTTTAAATAATCCTCTAAAATCTTCACTTATTAATTTCTATTAACATTTTTTAAATTCTTTTAATTTTTAAAATTTAAAACATTCAAATAAAATAAAAATAATTTATTAATTAACCTTTTATTTTCTTTCTTCCCTTTCCCTTCATTTTCTTTAAATATCTTTCCTTATCATCTCCTTTAAACTCCCAAACATAACCTTAAAGTGCAAATAACCAAGCTAATTTGTCAAACATTTATTAGTTATTATGTTTTCACAATAAATGCTTAAAGACTAAATATTTAAGTTAATCTATGACTAGAAACATGCATTTGGAGCGGGATTTACGATAATCGACGCTTTCACACATGCACTCGCATCCTCATCCACGCTCTAGTGACAGCATATGACTAAGGACAAACATAAAAAGACCAGAGGTCTCTTACAAAAATATATCACCATTAGGTAACACTCAAACTAATTTCTTTTGGGCCAGTAATAGACTAATAGTAAGTTATAACTTTTTCTTCTATAAACTGATAATTGCATAAGTAGAGAAAACAAACACAGATTTGCATAATTATTGCTTATCATCTCATCAGTTTTAACTCCTTGTGCAAGCCTCGCTCAGTTTTTGCTCCCAACTCCCAAGTGCAGCTATCCTTTCTGTCTCTTGTATTCCACACTCACGCCGCAAGTAACCTCTGGATATCCTTCTGAAACAAATATAAAAAAAGCAAAGAGCAGGTTAAGAATAAACTATTTTGAAGAGCTTTTCGCATCAAACACAGATAGAAGTTCGTGCCGTCCTTTTAACCGTATGTACAAATATAGATAGTTGCTTTTACTGCAAATTACTCTCAATGCAGACTGTAAGAGAACAAAACCAATGCAGGAAGTTGGTCTGGTGGCATCCATGGCTCGCCAGGCTTTCCAGAATTCCATCTTCAGACCTTGCGAGTACTATGCATAACCAACAAACCAACGGCAATTGGCATAGTTGGCCAACACACAAAAGCAACAGACACCTAAAAATTATTTGTGAAAACTAACCCAATGTACATGAATGTGATGGTGAGTGTATGGTTTTATTTATTTATTTTGTTCACTTCTTTCTCATTCATAATAAGGTAGGCTTTATATAAAACAAAGACAAATGGAAAAAGAATATATTGTTCTACATTTTGAGGACTTCAAGACTTCAAGATAACCAGTATAACTAGTTGAGGTCCCACCCCACTTGCTCCCATGGGATTTGAGGATGGAATACCCATTACTCAACAATTAGGGGCAGACCCTTCAAGACTGGATTCTGAGTATCAATTTGATTTTCTCTGACATAAGAAAGAATGTGGTGGAGTTATAGTTAGTAGAGTCCCTCCTTAGGGCATTGCCGGAAGAGCCTATACCCTGAAAGAAACCATTATCAGGAAGGGCTAGCCGAGATTCATCATTTCATGTTCCCAGGTCTTTCCTTGAGAGCTCACAATACAAACACTTCTCTTAGGGAGACTTAACCCTGTCAATAGTGGGCATGATCGTAAGTATCACCAATCCTAGAACCCATGATCTCCAATCCACCAGACACGTGGGACTGAGCTTTACATCTAAAACATCGTCTCCGATGATTGGGGTGTACTATTAATCAATAGCATAAATTAAGAAGCACTTTCCTCTCAACATTTTTCCAAATTTAAACATTATATGAACAGTTCTAAGTCTTTATTACAAGACTGCCTCTCTTGGTTAGTGAAATAACATATTTCCAAAGAAAGGCTCATCTTAAACAAACCCCAAAGTAAAGAGAAAGGTAATTTCAGATGTCTCTACAGATATGGCAAAGCCATGTCAACCACCAATGAACCCCCTCCCACTACTGATTGATCATACCTATTCTTCAGACTTCAAGACCTTTTCAGAGTCAAGCATTTTGCAAGCTTCCTGTCCCCTTAAAATGTATTCTAAAAAAATTCCACTTTCGGAGTAGAATGAAATACTTAAGTGTTAATGTATTCCAAAAAAAGAATGAATTATTTAATCTGCTTCCAGTACTCTTATCCTAGGCTCAAAGATAGGCTAGCATGCGAAGAATACTATTAATATTCTTCTGTTAGAACTCACTCATTTCCTGCTGTTTTAAAGCCTCAAAGCATTTTTGCGATTGCCAGTAATAGTCTCAAACCAGAAGAAGCTTCATTCTCAACTGTGCTGAAAATAATTCAGTTGTGTTTGTTTAATACCTACTAGAAATGAATGTTTGTGAAAAACTGCTGAAACCATTCGGCATGGAAGAGATCACTGACTACATTCAGCATCAACCCTTTCCTTATTTAACTTATTATATGACAATTGTTTCCTTTATTCTAACCTCATTTATCTTATTAAATGTTAATACTCTCCTTTAATAAACATTAAGCACTTAAAAAAAAATTTATACATTAAAATTTAGAGCTGAATTTTCAGTGCTAAATTTTCCAATTTTAAAACCACACCTCATAAAGTAGAAATTTTGCCCCTAGACTACTTTGAACATTGTCTTTTTAGTCTCATTATAAACCCACTGAAGATCTACTATGTAGCAAAACACATTGACATACTTGAGTAAGCACCTTACTAGTTAATAAATTAATTGCCATTGTAACAATTTGAAACCGAATTTTAGCTGCCAGTGGGGAGGGGGGAAACTTAACATACCTCAATCTGAAACGGAGAGGTTGTTGGTGGGTATCTTTCAACAACTTTACCATTTTTATCAACCAAAAATTTCTCAAAATTCCACTTGATAAGATCACCTAGAAAGCCTCCAGCACTTGATTTCAGAAACTGGTATACTGGAGCTGTAAATGGTCCATTTACATCAACCTGTTTTCAGAACTGTATTACTTTGTTTGCTCATATATAAACTGTAATACTGACTGAAGAAACACATTATCAAACCTTGTCAAAAATTGGAAATTCTGCTTTAAACCGAGTGCAAGCAAACTGCTTAATTTCTGGATTTGATCCAGGCTCCTGTCCACCAAACTGATTGCAGGGGAAAGCTAGAATCTCCAAACCTGGAAAAAAAAACTGCACAAGATCACTAGAAGTGTGTGGGTGAGAAAAATATTCCTTTTGAACTAAAACTCTTAGAGCCATGTTCAAAGAGTAACGACAAACTTCAATGATGCACAAAATTGGATTTAAGTCACTTTTGAATCTGTCCTCATGAAATTTTAAATTTCCTATATAATGAAACCACCAAAGTTCTTCAAATACCAAGAGACCAGAAATGCATCTATGGCCATAGCTCACCCAAGTTGCACCATATAGTAAACCTGTTATGCCACCTATATTTATAAGCAACTTAAGGTGTGCTTGGTACAGATAAACATGAGTGTTTAAAAACAGGACGGGGATCAGAATGAAAATGGAGTGGCTACAATTTGCATTTCATCCTGTGTACATTCTTTCACCCCAACATGGAATGAAAATGCAACATCAATAGTCCAAACAAAGGGAAAATCAAAACCTTCACATCTTCTCAACTTTCACTCCCCGTCCTAGTTTTTCACTTATCTGCTTTCCATCTTCCCTATCATGCACACCCTTAATTTAGCTAATGATGCAAATATAAAGGCATGAAGCATGACACAGATATGCACCTGGGAAAGAGGGAAGGGGAAACAATCCCTTAATGTTAGACAAATTGATATCCAAAATTCCATACTAAGGGTGAATCCTTACATGCCTTTATTTCTGGGTGGGTTGTACTACATTAAAAAAAAAATTAAAAAAAAACTCTAACTCCAAAAAATTTTTGTTTTATCTTCATATGAGTAGGGAGAAAGAAAAACTCAAAATTCTAGGTCATATTTGGCATTATTGTCAGAAAACATTGTCAAATAAATAATTCATAAAGCATGTATCTGTTTCTTTCTTCTTTCGTTTTTAACCATAGATAGTACTTACATCACATTAATAAAATCCAAAATAACACACATCACAGCGGAATAAATCAGAATAAAGGAGTAACCAGGTTATGAACTTTGAAGTATCTCACATCATATACAATTCCATTAAAACATGGACAACCAGCAAGATAGTTTGTCCGAAGAATTAGAATAAAGCATCACAAGGGGAAATGGACATACATTGTAAAACCATAACCAATAGCTTGCCATATAAAGCTATGTTTAGCCTATAGAGAAACACCTGAAATAAAGGTGTCTTTTTAACTGACCATATCAACAAAATGGTGTCTTTGAGGAGGTTAGTAGGATTTATAATTTAAGGAGATGTGAGAAACAGATCCCAGTTAGTAAAATCCATTGACAAGAGTATCCACGTCTAAATATACCAATATATCGTCCCTGAATTTGAATAGGACATACTTTTCTCTTGAATTTATAAGGATCCAACACAAACAGAACGATTTGCAAAAGTAGATAGATTCAGAATCAAGAAACTACACTGTTCAAACATAAAGTAAAATAGGACCAATTGTCATACTCAGAAATTTCAAAAAGAAACAGAAATAACTAATCCTCCATACGTAACATACCTTGAGTTTTGTATTTTTCATATATGTGTGTCAGCTCAGAGTAGTTCGATGGTGTCAGACCACTGTCATTCAAAGCAAACTTATTCAATGTAATCATAACTGACCAGAAACTCTAACATAGGTGTTAAGTTACATAGGTTTCTGTGAAACTGATTTGATTTTCCCTTTTACATTGAGCAAGAGTTGGGAAGGAGGGAGAAAGATTAAAGAGGGCAAAATTTGGCTCAAACAGATATATATTGAGGTGCATATCTTCCTTGAGGAGTCCATACCATCTTGAAGCAACATTGACAATCAAGAGAACCTTCCCCTTGAATTTGCTCAGAGAAACATCCTTCCTATCAATATCCTGCACCATATAATATCCCATCGGCGCATAAAAAAATTAAAAAAAAAAAATCAAACGCTTTTCTTCTAAAATTTCGAAAATTTTTCCCCATACTAGGCTGAAACGGCAAGATTGGCCCAAAAATTAGAAAAAAAGAACGGATGATATAATCAAATAAAAGAGGTGATGGAATACAAGTACAGCATGATATACCTTGACAGTAAAATCATAAATGGTTTTCTCTGTGGCTGCTCTTGCGTAAACTCCGAAAGATTGAGGCTTGAAAAGAAACCTAGGAAAATTGGTTGAGGTTTGAGAGAACCCATGTTGAAAGAAGTTTGACTTCGAGGAAGCAAAGGAGGTTTTGATGGAGGGGACGATGAGAGCCATAGAGGGCCATGAGGGTGAAGAATTTGGGTTCGCTTTAGGTTGAGTGAAATCACGCAGGGGCGCAAAGAATGTAGTAGAGGAAGCCATGGAAGCCATTTGAGTGGTAGGGAATTGCAGAGCCTTCTGGAGTTTTAAGTGCTTTTGGTGGAAGTGCATTTTGGTGACAAGGGACATCCTCATTATTCTTCACTCTGTTTAGGGAAGTGGTAGTCACCCGTAGAGGATTTCGAAATTATCTAATTAAAAGTTTAAATGAATAAATAACTAGTTCTAGAACCGCGTAAAGAGCATTTTTGTGTATATTAAATTAATAAAAAATTAATAAATCATATTTTAAATGTAAAATAAAATTTAATATAAATCTATTAATTTAATGTACACAATTTATATAAAAAGATGTTAAATAACTCAATTTAACAAAAAAATGATTATATTGATTAAATTATTATTTTATTAAAAATACTTGAAATATTATTATTTATTTTATTAATTCTTTTTTATTTTATTAATATTAAAGATAAAATTAAAAATTAATTAATATTTTTTATATTTTAAAATAACAGATACAATATAATAATTATTTTAAATAACTGATAATAAAAAATAAAAGAAATATTTTTTTTTGTGCAACCTCTAATCTAAAATAATAATATTTCATAAAAATGTTCATTACAATTCATGAATTGAATATAATCAATACGAGTGTATTAATTGCCTTTGATTTCGACAGATGAAAGCAGAACTCTCACAGTGGTCAACTTAATGCATGTTAGTAATAAATTAATTTCAGATAAATATCATTAATTTTTTAAAAATAATTTTATTACATATTATTTTGAATATAAAATAAATTAATTTAAAAATTAAACTAAACTAAATATATACTTAATTACTGATAAAAAAAAGTATTTACAAAATCCACTTTGACCAGCTGTGTGCAACCTTTGGCTAATAAACGTGTTTTATGCGAATACCAAAAAAAACAAAAAAACGTGTTTTATGCGTCTCAACTATACCATCTGATTTGTATTTGATGTTATAAATCCATCTGTTTTTCTTTTGATATGACAAGAGTATGGCCGTAAGTTATGACTACAAAATGAATATAGCAGGAAGAGAGAGATGAACGCAGCTTGATTGATCCCTTTTTCTCTTGTACTCCTAAATTATTTATTTTAATATGCAGTGGACTAAAGTTTCACTGGAGAGACAAAGGAAGGAGAAGGAAAAAATAGACAGATTAAGAGAAATCATTGGAAGTGTTCACGATTTAGCTTTATTCGATTTTAAAGATCAAAGTCATTTGAATTAAATCATTTGGTTTTAATATATTGAAGATAATTTGGTTTCATTTTAATTAGAAAATCAATTGGTTTGATTCAATTTAATTAATTTTTGCTCAATTATTTTTTATTAAAATATTATATTTAATTGATTTTTTTACAACTTAATTAATAATAAATTAATTTAAAAATATTAATAAAATATAATTAAATAAATATAAATAATAAATTGACTTAAATATTTTTATAAAAATAATAATAAATTAAAATATAACAATTATAAAAATATATGTATAATTATATAAATTCAATTTAATTTAATTTTATAAATAAAAATTAAAAAACCAAACAAATCAATCAATTTATATAAATAAAATTGATTAATTTTAATTTTATTTAATTTTTTATTCAATTTTTTTGATTTAAATTAGTTTAGTTTTCCCTAAAAATTATACTAGGTGATTAAGTGCAGGACACTCATAATATGCAAAAATTGCTTTGATTGGGCTTGTCATGAGCGTTCCATCGCAAATCACGAGGATTAAGATCCCTAATGGGTTGATCGGCGAATTGAAAGCCCAAGAAAAGAGGAATGGACTACATGTGCTAGGGCTGAAATCGGGTTGCCCTGTTTGCATTCAGGCTATGATCGGGCGACACAATTCCTTTTAGGCCAGAACTGAGTCTACATGTTTAGGCTTAGTTTATCTTTAATTTTCTTAATAAAACTTTTTCAGTATTTTTTTAAATTTTTCAGAATATTCTTCATTTTTTGAATGAAAAATTAATTTTTTAAAGTATGATTAGATATTAAAATTAATTTAAATATATACTAATTATTTATGATTATAAATCGGGCAGCCCAATTACCTTGATAAGAAAAGCAAAGAGTAGTTATCCAGTGACATAGTTGCTTCATCATCACCAATAAATAAATGATGAATATAAAAAGAATAAGTATCATATCTTCATCATGTGCCCAGATGAGATGCAGAGAGAAATAATGGACGCTTTGTTTTCAGGACATGAGGAACATGAATTAAAATAAAGCAAGCGTATGGTCTGAATGGGACTGGGACAGCTCAACACGGGAAGCACGTGACGGTCAGATTTTATTTTATTTTTTTATTTTTCTTTTAAAAGGAGAGAAGAAAGCAACTTTTCCTGTATGAAAAATGCATATACGGAAGTATTCAGTTTTTCTTTTCTTTTTTTTTTTCTTTGGATTTGTTTAGCTCCGGGAAAAGCTTAGAATTGCACTTATTTTCACATTGTGTTTGAAATAATAAATTTTATAATTTAATTTTATTTATAAATTAAATTTTTTGCTTAAAATATTATAAAATTAAAATTAATATGACTTAAAAATTTATAAAAATTTAATAATTTTTAATTAAGTTAATTTTAAAATTCTCTTAAAAATGAGAGGATTTAGATAGATTTTAGTAAATTTTATATCATTAGTTAAAATTATAATAGAATACATGTACATATATAATCTATACTTCTATACTATATATAAAAGAAATTCTCCTTTTTAGTCTCTACATTTTAATTTCTCAAAATACCCTCTCTTATTAATTACTTAATTATTTATTTAAAAATTAAATTAAAAAGAAGTCAAACTAAAATTACTCACATTCCATTACAATTACAGTTTCATATATAATATAATTGTCTTCTCTATTTTTATTTAAAATTTTAAAATTTTAAATATTTTAAAATATTTTATTTTTTTTCTATTTTTACATAAGATAATTATCTTAAATATTTAAATTTTTTATTTTTAAAATAAAAAAATTAAAAAAATACTGATTGACGGACACTTTAAAAATAAAAAAATTAAAAAAATACTGATTGATGGACACTAAAGTGTCCGTCAATGCACTCCTAAACTATCAAATTGTTAAAATAACTTTTTTACTTTTTTATTAGTAGCTGCAAACCTTCACTCTCGTATGCAGTGGATCAAGTGTTTTTTTTTTTGTCTTCCAGTGGATCGAGTTAAATTAGGCTAATCGGTTCAGAGAGCTGGTAGTGTATGGGCCGTAGCCCGTATGGCATGGACAAAGTGGGCCTCTCTGAGGCTGGTTCTGGTTCTTCACCGTTCCCTCTCATTCCTCATCGGAAACCCTGAAGACCAAAAAAAAAAAGATCACAAACCCTAAAATTCCTTCTTTTCGCGCTCAATCGAGATCGAGAGTCCTCTGGTTTGTCTGGTTTAAGTAAATGCCCTTTATTTCTTCCCTTCTTTTTTTTTTTTTGTTTTTGTGAAAATTGTATTCATTATAGCTTGTTGTAGTAGCGGTGTTTGGATCAAAAAAATTTCTGCAACGTCCTCGCTGCATAAGTGATTATGAGCCTTCTGTGCTTAATAATCAGACTCACTCATACGCACTCAATCTTTAATACATCATATATAATAATCTTAAAATGAACGTTGCAAGTAATGTGATTCAGTAATCGTGTTTGGCTGAATTCTAATTTGCAGATTTGGGATAGGTAGTGGTGGAAACATGACTTATATTATTGAGTGAGACAATAGAATAGAGGAAAAGTCTAATTATTTAGGGCTTTTGTTTCTGGATAATTGTGATTCTGGGGTGCCCCTTTGCTTGTTTGGTAATGGGTTGTCCTTTGTTAGAGGTGTTTTGGAGATTTAGATCCTGAGTTGGATGTTTTATTTGGGTCTCACTAATTTTAAATGTTGTATTGCTGCAGTGACCGCATCAGTAATTTACTGCAACTTAATCTTTTTTCCTAATATGCTTGTTTCATCTCATGGTTAGTTATTTCATGAATGTGCATTGGTTAATCCTGTTGGATTATAGGCTTCTAGCTGAATCAATTCTTTACCTTCTGTTCTGATTTATTATGAAATGAACTACTGCACCTAAGTTAATGATAGCTGAATCAATTCTATGCTTTACTGGTTTTTATAGCTGATGCAAGTCATGCAACTCTGTTTTCATTAAACTCTGTTTTTATTCTAATATATGTTTCTTTTATTCCGCTTTTTATTGGTTGCTAAATGCTTTTCTGGTAAAATTTCGTATGGAATATAGTCTAGATTCAACTCTGTTTCTATGCAACTTAGTATGGAATATTTTGTAACCAACTTTGATTGATGAAGCATGTATCTTCCTATTAGATATGGACAATTCATTCCAAAATACTTCTTGAAAAGTGAAACATATCTACATCCTGCACATGATTGATTTCTGAATTTGTTTTGTGAATTTTCTGCATGGACTCAATTGATGGTCATTGTGGTTGCATAGAACTTGTGTAGGTTTCATGTAAAATGATGGACTCAAATGATAGCTGACCTATACTTCTCTTGCAGCATTTTCTTGTGTGGCAACTTCTCCTCTCAATTATTTTTCCTGGGAGAAGATATAAAGTCAACCAACTACTTGGATGCTCTCTTATAGCAATTGGTGTAATTATTACTGTAGCAAGGTCAGTAGTTATATTATGTTCTTATATTATTAATTTATTAGTAACCTTTTCATTCTCTCTTTTTTTTATTGTTATATTGTATCAGATATATCTTATAGCTATATTATATCAGGTTCTGCATAATTTTCTGAGTGTGTGGCTTATTATACCTGTTCTTACATAAGCTGCCATTGCTTTTAAAATTTAAAGGATTGACTATACAATAGTTGTGATTCTGCCACTGTTTGCTTTACTGGAAAATGATCTCCTTTTTATATAATGTGCTGTTAAATTGTAATTATATAATTCAATGAGAAATAGTCTCTTTCTAAATTGTTATTTTTCTGCAAAGTGCAGTTTATAAATAGTAAGCTACTGCAGAATATAAATAGTAAACAGAAAAGAAATCTTGGTATCATCCAGTCATCCACTTTGGGCTTGCATACACAGTAGAAAATAGTTAACTACTGCAGAATCTGAACCTGACTGTGTAGTTTCTGCCCTTGTAGCAAATAGCAAATATTTGATGCTGTTTTGTTTCTCAACATATTTTGATTGGATGTGAAAATTTGTACAAGGTGCCAATGCACTACCATTTATACAAGAGAAAGGAATATCTAGTGTGGAGATTGTTTTTCATTTAAATTTCTTTGCACAATTTTAGGGTTTCTTAAGCTGCTAAACTCACTATGCTAAATTCAAGACTAGCAAGAGTCGGAGCTTTGATTGCCAAAGAGCTGTCCACAGGTACATGTCTATTTTATTTCCCCCCAAAATAAATTTTCCACCTCCCTTTTTTTCCTACTTTTTCCGTTAGTGGTTGTCTTAATGTGCATAACATGATGAGAATATCTAATTGTATTGAATCTACAATACAAAAAATAATTTTTCTTTGTTTCATTTTGACAGGGAATTATAAATCCATGTCTAGAGCAGGATATATACAAAGGTTCAGAAACCATCACCTGAAACCTCAGGTTAGCTATTTTTTTAACAAGTGAACAATACCCAGAATGTGAATTTTGCTCATCTATCCTTATACATTTTCTGGACGTATAATTTATGCATTCAATTTCCGTGAAGTTTGACAGTATGGAAAAGTTAAACGTATTCTGTAGCATTGTATCACGTGATATTTACATAACATTTTTGGTTTTTAAACCCGTGTCTGAGTGTCTGATTGAGTTTTGTTTGACTAAGAACATAGATAATCTGTTTTTGTTTATAACATGAATGTCTTATGAAAAGTAAATGTTCAGTATGTTGCAATCTATATTCAACTATAATAACTATGGAGGCCTATGCATCAAGGATAAATAATGGAGCTTTTGAACGTATTGGGGAAGCTTGATAATGAGAATATGAGATTAACCTATTTCACCAATGCAAGGGGCTTTAAGGGGTGGAAATGGTAAACACTCTGCTCCCCATAGCCAAAATGGCTAATGTGTTTGTGGTTAACACGAATGGAAAAATGGATTGCAATTTGTGTGATGCTTTTCTCTTTACTTGATTCTGACAATTTGGAAATGTTTATGAATTTAACATTGACACATTGTCGTTTGGTTTTGGATATGGATTTATTAGTTTCATATGTTGGTCTTACTGGAAGGGATTTGGTTACCTTTGAATTCTCCGAATTAAAGATTGAATTGATAGCAAAAAAAATTAGCTTTGGGTAAAGGGATTAACCCAGAAATTTGGAAGTCTGCTATCAATTTAGTTATGGAATTTTATGATGGAAGAAGGAATTTAATAGAGAGGAAGAGAGGGTAGGTTACAAAATTGAGGGTTTTATAATATGATATTCTCAAAAATTTGTCAACTTGACAGTTGTGTGAGCAAATGTTTATGGAATCCATAAATTTTATCTAAACTGTGGATGTGCATGTGTTTATTGATTATTGGAGAAAGTTCTATTTGATTTTCACTTTCTTACAGCATTGGTTTATGCTTATCTCTATTTTTAAATGTGTAATTTTTTGTGTCTGTTTTTTGGAACAGTTTCAACAGCTTTCATCTAATAAGTTATACAAGGGAGCCATGATTAAAAAGCATCATTTCCTTTCAACAATGTCTACTAACAACCCTTCTGAGGAAGGGAGTGAACAAAAAGAAACGTAAGTTCTTTTTGTTTTGAGATGAGTAGATGACAGTTTCTGTGGCAGTATGCTATTCTTTTGTAAATATGTTGTAGCATTAAAAAACATGGAAATGGTGTGTTATAATTTTGGATGCAGGAGCAATGTTGATGATCTTGATTATTTCACCACTTTCTGTTTAACTTTACTGGCACTTACAAGAAAAGCCTTTGCATAGTATAATACTTCTGTGAAAAAATTGGGAATCTTTTTAGTGTTAATATTATATTTTGACTTACAGCATGGCTGCACTTTGTTGACTAATTGTGAACTGCTGACTTCTTGTTTCTTGGCATGATTTGGTCATTGACCAAGGCCTCTCCAATGTTATAAAGTGAGCCTTCTCTCTTTCTGTCAAGTTTTTACTAAGATGACGTGGTTGTTGAAAGGAAAAATGTAAGATCAGCTGTTATGTGGGTGCTTTATCATAGAGTATATTAAATATTTTGAAAAAAAAAAGTTATTAATGACTGACAGTATGAAGTTAAGTTTGTTTGTTGACAAAGGTCTGGGGCATTAAATACTCTTCTCCAGATTATACTGTAGCATACATGGAGCTAACATAAAGTAAACTCTGTGGCTTCGCCTACTCCAAATTAGACTAGGACATAATTGGAGCTAAATAATGCCTTGTTACACTTTCAAATTTGATGGTGATTGTGTTGCTTGCTGGGAGAGTGGCATTATGATAGAATGAATTGCCATGACTGCAGATAAATGTCTGTTATTTTGGTTAAGAAACACTTAAGTCAATTATTGAGTGAAAAGGTCAGAGAAAGTGGAGACTAAGAATATGAGCTTGAAATGTACTTATATTTTCTTTTCTAATGGTGAAATTTTCGAAGGCATTTGAGAACTTCAAAGTGCAGGAATGCTAATGTCACATGAATATTGGGGTTTAGCACTCTGATTTATACATGCATTTATGTTGTGTGCATCCAACCAGTCTACATTTCATGCTGTTGACCATGGGGGTATGATATCTGAGCAGGTGATAGGTTGATTCTAGAGTCTGATACTTTAACCTAAATGGCAACAATAGCAATCTTTGAGCCTCAGTTGTTCCAGTGGGTCTCATTTGCTTGAAAATCTTACATTCCATGTACCATGTCAGATGGCAAGAATCCACCTACTTTTCAAATGCCCAACTGGCTTATCATCACTAGAGTTAACTTGCATTAGGACAGCTGACAGAATTACTGCAGTACCTCACTCAGATAGGTGATTAGATGACGGTAGTGCATCATGTGAGGGTGACTGATTGGTTGACTAATTGAATGGTAGAGTGAAGTAACATCCTAGGTGAAGTGCATCAGGGCCCTATATCTTCCTCAAAGTTTAAAAGAAAAATGCACATTTGTCATTCTGCTCCTACTCTTTGATGCAACTTTGTGCAGAATAGCTGTGACTTTTGTTGACAAAGATGGTGAGGAAAAGCATATTAGAGTCCCTGTTGGGATGTCTATGTTAGAAGCTGCTCATGAAAACGACATTGAACTTGAAGGCAAGAGCTTTGACATTAGCATTCTACACTTTCGTCCCTAAATCATTGTCTTCTGATTACTCTTCTGTTCTTTTATGTTTGGTTTTTCTAAAATCTTTTTGCATTCTGGAAGCCTGTTTTGGGTGTTGCCTCGCTCATGATGGATATGCTGACCCTTCTCATGTGTCCTGTTTTTTGTCAAGATTAGGGGCTTATGTCATAACTCGTAATAGCTCAATATGCATCCTCTCCTCAAGTTTCTTCTGGGGCCAGTTACTGAAGTGGCATAGCATATTTATTATTGATTTAGTTCGTATTTGCTGTTACTAAAGTTAATTTCTTACTCAATGTTGCTGCAGGGGCATGTGAGGGCTCACTTGCGTGTTCAACTTGTCATGTTATAGTTATGGTACAGCATGAGTGATATATGCAGTAAAGTACTGCTTGAAATTCATTTTATTGTTTTCCAGAAACACTGTTTTTCCATTTACAAGAGGGTCAAATTACTGAACTTTGTGCAGGACGTAGAATATTACAATAAATTGGGAGATCCAACTGATGAGGAAAATGACATGTTGGATCTAGCTTTTGGGCTTACTGAAACGTGTGTTTCTTTTCCATGAACAATGGACTAGAAATTGTTCTATTCCATTTTATTTTTTTCATCAAATTTTCCTATTAATTTTGATAGTTACTTTGCAGATCACGTCTGGGTTGCCAGGTGATTGCTAAACCTGAACTTGACGGAGTTCGTTTAGCTATTCCCGCTGCCACTCGGAACTTTGCTGTTGATGGTTATGTGCCAAAACCACACTAGAGATGATGCAAGTCAGAAATTTTTTGGGTGCAAAGAATGCAGCTATCTCGGTTTTGTAGCTTCATACTGTGTCAGAGAACTGAGCATTTAGTGATAGTAGGCATTGTTTTTGTGTTGAGTTTTTGCTGGGTTACTGACCTCCGCTGTATGACAAACCAGAGAGATCACATTGAAAATTTCCCCTGGCTCTGCAATTGCTAGCCAATAAATTGTACTCTATTATTCTATTGTACCAGTAGCTTCTGGCCAAGCCCATCCTCCATCCCTAAATTAAATAAACATTATCCTCAAAAGATACGAAACATCAAAATAATTTTTAAGTGAGGATTTTGTCTGTCAGAATTGTCTAAAGTAAAAAATTAATGTGATGTCAGATCACAATATTTTGGACTATTTTGAGGGATGTTATTTAAGAATTTTTTGATATCAGTTATAAACAGAGAGTTGATATGATGGTACTTGTATTTTTCGAAAACTAAAATGAACATTTGCCCATAAATAAAAGAAGAGGAGGAGGAGGAGGGAATATTTGAACCATCTTGGATATAGGAGTATTGATTTAAGACAAACCATCTAAGCCATTGATACTTCTACTCTATGCTTGTTAGGTTCCAATCTGATTTAGAGTCATAATCCAACCTAGAACATAAGGAACACCATCTAACAATGGAGCAAAATTGATCCTTTTCCCAGCAAAAATTTCTAAGAAACTGAACTCTTACCATATCAGCACCAAAAAATTTTTATGAAATTATTATAATGTACTCTTATATTTTTTTATGAGCAGTTATTATTTACACTTTATCCTATAAAATAATACACCCTGTACGTGAAGTACATGTATGGTTAGGATTATATCTTCTCATAGAACAAGGCGGGTGTGAGACTAGAGCAATTAAATTTATATTTAAAATATGTGTTAGTTTAGATTTTATTGTACTAATTTACTAGTTTAAATTATGTATAGAGAGTGTAAATATGCTCCTTTAAACATGTCTTTCAATTGGAAGACCAAAAAAAAAATATGTCTTTCAATTTATACAAAATAATGGTTGATTTTTAAGATTGTAATTGAGTATTTGTTGGAAGTCATTTTTGTCAATAGCTAAATTAGTCAAATGGGTCTTGTATCAGCTGATATATGAGATTATTGATAAAAGAAAAAATGGGCCCAAAAGGAAAAAAGTGAGCCATCAGCTGGCCAAACCATGTACAAGCTCCACTTAGTGGGGAGTTGGGGCTAACCAAGCCCAAACATGATAGCTAGGCACAAATAAAAACATTGAAATATAAGAAAAAGTGCATAAAATCTAGCAAGAGGTGGCTAAGTGGTTAGGACTTTGGAAATTATTTGCTGAAATCCAAGTCTATAAAATGGGCCAACTTCGAGAAAAAAAAAACACACGACTCAATCTACTGCACCAAATCCAACAGATATTTTATTGCTGTCAATCTTTTAAATTCCTTTATCAACTTTCCTTTACTACAATTTCATTCATTTTATACCGGTTTACTCTGTTGCTCTTTACATTTTTAGCTGTTTACTTTGTTGCTTTTTACTTTTCAGTTGTTTAACTTATTGGCATTTACCTACCATGTTGTTTATTATTTTTCCGAGTCCATTCAGTTAAGTTAATGTATTACCAACTATTTCATCAATGAAACTTCTTTCTCAGATTAGTTTTGCAGTCATTTTCTGTTAGTCGAGTGCATCATATTATTAATTTAGAATATTTGCATCAAGTTTTTAAGGACTTGCTTCCTAAGAGCAGGTTTTCCTTTTATGCAGCAGCTTCTTAAGTAAGTTTGTCTAGCAAACACAACGGTGAAAGTGTAACTATTATTGGATAGTGGTTAAGCCACACAATAAATTCTTTAGAATCTATATTGTATGAATTTATTTAAAATATTTAAAAACATAGAAGGAGACAAATAAGATACATGTTTTTAATATCTTCGCAAAGACAAATTCAAGTTTTGATTCTTAAGAACAAATAGGGAAAAATTATATCATATTTTGACGAGTGTGAAGTACCGAGTTCCTATTACCATTCCTATTTTTTATTGAGCACTGCTTGCGATATAATGAAGATAATTAAGTAACGGAAGATCTAACAAGCTTTTGAATGATGAAATTGTGTGACATAAGATTTGGCATATCTGTTGAGATCCACTCTATCAAATGCGAGAAAATTTTCTTCCAACCAATGTCTCAAATCCCAAAAATGCATTAAGAATTCAAAAAAACCAAGTTAGGAGATGTGGCAATAATAAATAGATGCCATCATCATCATGACTTGAAAACATGTGAAACGATAATTAGATTATTCTGATATAAAATTACTAGTTTTCTCTGACAAAAGAAAGAACAAAAAAACAAAGATAATATAAAAGCTGAATATTTTATCAATGTTTCAAAAGGAGAAACAAAACACCTATATATATATATATATATATATTGCATCCTATATTATAAAAGAAAGTCCATCAGATGTGGGACTTATAGTAAACTTGCCATCTCAGAAAGTCCCTTCGTTTGCAGGAAAATGCAATAAAACAATCTGTGGAATTAATAATTATTATGTATTTGCAAAATAATATGCAGAAACAGCAAAAGGGAATTGATGTTTTTCACTTTTTTTTATTAACTTTTGTTCTGGACCAAGCTGACAAGAAAAATATCTCCGATGGGCTGAAAATTTTTTTCGTTAATGAGTTTATAATATATATTATATAAAATTAAAGGTTTTAGAAAAAAAAAGTATTTTATTTTATTTTTGGTTTTAAAAAATTAATAAATTATTTTTTTAACTTTACCATTGATATTTTTTTAAAAATAAAATGTTCTTACACATGAATTAAAAAAATCATTAAATAGTATTATTTAAAAGAAAAACAAATTATATTTAGTTAAATTATTAAAATATTTAAAATATTATTATTCACTCCATTAACTCTCTTTCATTTTTTTTTTTTGGTAAGAACTCTCTCATTTTATTAATACTAAGAATAAAGTTAAAAAAAAATTAATACTCCCTTCAATTTATAATAAGTGTCATTTTGGTGGAAAGCACAAGAATTAAAATAAAAAACCAAACCTTAATTATGGGATATTTTTACTAAATTGTCCTTATTCAATTTATAGCAGTTAATTACTCTACATTATTATCTCACACTATCTTATTGCATAATTCATTAATTACTCCACACTATTATCATAAGGGTAAAGTTAGAAAATAAATAATTAATATTATTTTAAAATTTGAGAAAGTCACTTAATATGGACTAAGAAATTTGCACTAAAAGGATACTTATTTTGAATCGAAAGAAGTACTCTCTTGATTTTCTAAAATAATAAATAAAATAAAATAATTTGACATAAATGATAAATATGATGGATAATTATAATTTAATGGTTAGATTAATTAATATTATGCTCTACTAGCGTCTTAAGTGATACTCTCGTGTCTCTCAATTCTTATTTTTTAAATTTTTTATGTAATTATTTTATAAATAAATTTATTTTAATTTTATTATAATTATAAATTAATTAGTTAAATAAAAATAATTTTATGAAAAAGTAAAAAAATAACTATATATTTAAAAGTAATTATAGAATATAATTATAAAAAATATTTATTTTTATAATTTTTTTTCTATTTATGATCAATTAGTCATTAATAAATTTTTATAAGAAACTAAAAATTTAAAATCAAAATGAAAAATCTCTTTGTGATAGTATAAATAAAGCAGATCCTACTTAGATGACATAGTTAATTATTAAGTCAATGTGACACTAACCAATAACTCGACCAAAACCAAGCCAAAGGAAGACTCTTAATGATAAGAACCAATCACTTTACCTATAAACAATGGCCTAACTAACTACTTTAAGAGATATTCTTACCACATAAGGATTGAAACTCCTAAAAAGTCTCTAGCACTCGGCCTATATAATAAAGGCCACCAACTAGGTATACACTATAACTTGAACCTCATATAGTACCATTATAGTTATCCCACCGAAAGTACTTGGCCTATATAATAAAGGCCACCAACTAGGTATACACTAATTTGAACCTCAGAGTAGTATTATAGGTATTCCTCCCACCTTCTTCATTGGATATTTTATACATCATCGTAATCATTCATGTGAAATTTTAAAATAATTAAACACACAAGATGGTATTAATACGGTAGGAGGCAGGTCAATATGTTACAGCAACCAACACAGCCTTTGAAATATTTAATTTAATTGCTTCCGTAAGATTGGGTTCAAAGGACTTTGAAATCTCCTAGACCAGTGCGTGTACATACAATTCAAACAAAGAGGGCATAACAGTGGAGGAAGACAGAAGATTTAAGAGTCCAAGTGAAGGTGTACTTTGCCCCTGCAAGGAATGTGAATATTTTTTCTAACATTATAATATTATTATAACAAAAAATATGTGGTTGTGATTACACTTTACAAGGAAGAAGTTATCTTTTTTACATTTTTTTTCTAAATTTAAAGCCCTACCTTACCAATTATGGAAGAATATGATCACTTCACGCAATTTACTAATTTGAAGATGTTTCCTCTCAAGCCAGAAAAAGCTTTGCCACACGTACGTCTGTTAAGATAAAGAATAATTTTATGTTTTCTTAAACAATCACTCTTTTAATTCTCTTAATTATTAAATAAAAAACAAAAATTACCTGTGTGGTATGATGAAAAAAAATAATTTAATAGAAAAATCAAAAAGAGAATACCTATTTTCAAAGAAATACCAATCCTTTTATTTTTGAAATACTTATTCTATTTCCATTTTCACTCATACTTTCATTTCAATTCATTCCCTTCCTTTTCATAATATCAAGCATGCATTAAATTTATTCTAGATTCTTAAGATATTAAATATTTTATTTTTTATTAAATATTAAAAAAATAAATAAAAATTATTTAAAAGAATATAGTATTATTCTAAGATAAATTATTAATTTCTTTGTGCTCGAACTTGCCCATACAATTAATTCTGTTACGAGAAAAAAGTGAAGATTCTAGATTAAGTATTTGTTTTTTTTTTTTTTTGGTTATGTTTTAGTATGTTCGGATGAGTTTTTTTTTTTCTAAAAGAAGAAATTTGAAGCACTAAAAAATATATATTTTATATTTTTTTTAAGTTAGATTTTTGTGCATATAAAAAAAATTTAAAACATAAAAAAATCTTATCAAATATTGCATTTAAATATAAAATAATTTTTACTTTTTATGAAATATTTTTTAAAAATAACTCATATAAAAATATCTTTTTTAAAAAAGACTCAATCCTGGGTCATGACAAAAAGCAATCAGTATAATATTTTATATTGAGATATTATCACCTTGTAATAAGTTTACTTATATTTTCAATTACTTTAAATTTGTAAAAAAAATAGTTGAGCTACAAAATTTCATTACTGATGGCCCTATATTTTTAATTCTCTGAATTAGGATTCACATAAGTGAAAGGATTCAAGTCTTTATCATTTTATGTTTTTTAACTTTATTTTCTAATTAAATACTGTAAAATAAGAAAAAAAATACATCTATTATTTGGTTGATATCAATTTTTTATTTAGTTGACAGCAATTTTTTTAGTTATCATTATTTTTTTATTGGAAAAATTAATAGTAACATGAAAAGATAACATGAGATTTGAATGCTAAGTCAAAATAGGGTGTTAAAAACTTTTTTTTTAATCTGTAAAGCTTGTTTACTTACTAGTAAAAGTCCACCTTAATACACAAATTTTGCTAGATATGCTACTTTGGTCAAATTGATCAAATATTATTGGGATGAAAATGTAATTCAATGGACAAAAAATATTATTAAAAATTACAAGGATTATTCTGGCACATAATTTGTTAATATCGGTACTCATGTTGATTTGTTAAATATTTATTGGTTATTAATTTTATTTTTTAGATTTCAAACATTTATTATAAAAAATAATAAGTAATAAAAGTTTAACAAATTAGCTTAAATAATAGAAAAACTTTTTTTCTTAAAATTAGCTGGATTATAAATTTATGAGTATATACATTTTTTGGTTCCTAAAAGATATACTTTGTATACTTTTAATCTCTAGCGTGACGTTTGGTAAGTAAAAATAGTGATTTCATTCCATACTCATTTCATCTAATTGAGTATTCATATATTTGTTTGCAAAAAAAGGCATAGAATGGTGATTCTATTCCAAAAAACTAGGAATGGAACATGAAATTCTTTCCCTTTTAAAGAGATGAGGTTGAGATTCCATACTCCATAGAATAAAATTAAAAATATTTATTTCTAATATATCTTTAAAAATTTTATATAATTATACCTATTGTCCTTCTATTTTTTTTGTAATAAAATATTATCCTTCTTGATATTTTTCAGTTTATGATATAATTTTTTTATGGTTAAATTTTATATATTTGATTATTTATTAACATTGATAGTATTTTAGTTTATTATTATAATTTTTAATCTCGACGTAAAATTTTTGTCTTTAATTTAATAACTTATTTATATATAAAAATAAATATGAAGTATTTACTTGATGTGATAATATTATTCTTTTTGAAAGATAATAATATTTATTCTAATCAAATTATTAAAAAAATTAAAATTAAATATTATAGTTAATGTTTAAAAGATTTTTTTTTTATAAGAGATATTTATGTTATTTATATCAACTTTGATTTTATTTCACGATAATTTTATGTACCAAGTAATAGAGTGGCTTAAAAAAATATTATATTTCAAAAATTACTAAACTGTAGAATAGAAATGATCATTCTATTATATTCTTATTTCATTTTAATTTCATAAAATTATTATTTTATATATCAAATATTATGTAAAAATATTTTTAATCCGGTTTAGAGTTTTTGATATTAAGGAATTATTATGTATAAAGTAATATTTTCTAAGATTAAAGATGCACAAAGAATATCTTTTAGGGAAAAAAGTGAATCTATTCTAAATTTAATTATAACTTTCTTTTCGTGGTAAACCGGTATAATTAATCATGAAGACACAGACTAGTATTATTATTAGAGGTGTTAGATGTGGAAAGTTTTCTAATTCGATAAACAAAATTCAAGGGTATATTTTCCACATTAAAAAAAAATCAAGGGTATATTGACGATATTCATTGATTTCATTCGTTGCAGAGTTACATCCAAGCCAGCTTACCACAAACTCGAAGGCAGAGCAGTCATTATCCCTTGTTGAAACCTTAACAACTGATGTTAATTACCAACAACTAAACATAAGGTTCAGATTTTTATTAAAAAGTAAAAAATCTGGGTCATGCATATGCTTCAACTTGAGCATTGGCATTTTAAGATGTTGGTTTAGTGATTAAAAATGAATGTTTATTGTTTTGACTACTTGAATTTGAATCATGAACTAGTATCTAAAATAATTAATTATCTCAAATATATAAGATTATTGTTAGAGTGCTCCTCTGAGATTGCTTAAAAAAAAATAATCTCAATTAGTATAAAATCTAACCTAAAAGTTTTCTTACTATATATAAAAAAAAAAAACTTAAACACTGACATATTTTATTGTGACAACAAAAGTTAAGTTTGAGTTTTTCGTAATAATAAGTTAATAATATTTCAAAATTAATTAATAACTATTAAATATAATAATTAAAATTAAATACATGATAATTTAAGAAGATTACATTCATTATGGTTTAATATAGATTTTTTTATTAAAAGAGCAGTAATTTTTTTTTAAAAAATACTTCGTACAAAAATATTATTCACCATCCTCTTAAATTAAGCTGAATTATTAAAAGTTTTAAATATTGTACCAAGTTTTAAATATGTGAAACTGTAAACAGCCGACACAGTTCCACAAAAACAAAGGAGATGAGACAAAATAGAAGAGAGAGAGAAAGACAGGGTGTGAACTGGGAAGGCAATGGCATGAATGAATGAATGAAAATGTCG
Source organism: Castanospermum australe (assembly GCA_019955255.1). Classification (NCBI taxonomy): domain Eukaryota; kingdom Viridiplantae; phylum Streptophyta; class Magnoliopsida; order Fabales; family Fabaceae; genus Castanospermum; species Castanospermum australe. The sequence continues at coordinate 252,112 of NSJW01000135.1, read as the reverse complement.
TCGTGGTGTGGGCGATGAGCAGTTACAGAAAAATTCAGAGTCACCGAGCCCACGAAGGAAACATCATTCTCTGCCGTAAAGTCGTCTCCTTTTCTTCTGATCAGTAGCTGCTGTCTTGGCTTCTCCTTTCTATCCATTTTCTTTTCCCTTCTGTCCAAACCCAAACCCGTCTCTTTCTGGACAGTTTTGTTACTCTTCAATCTTCACCACCCTTTGTTCGTTCCTGATCTTCTCAAAAGTGAACAAAATTTCTTGAATTGCTCGGAGAATTACTTTCAAGTTTCAACTTTCAAAGGGAGGCCCTGCCAGTGCCGGGCAAAGTTAAGCGAGTATGCCCAGCAATTTTGAATTTTGATCTTTTTTTCCTTTTCTGCATTCAATTTACTGCTCCTATTATCATCTGGGTCTTCCTTGATTTTTGATTCTACCTTCTGGTTATTGATCTCTCTTATTCTTTCTTTCTTTATTTTTTTCCCTTCAAACTGTTCATTAATTTTTTTTTTCAACAATAATTGGCATCAGCCATCGGGGTCTTAGATTTTCTTCTTTTCGGTTAATTAAGCATTGCCGTAGTTTGAACTGCAACTTAGCGTGCTTCAAATTACTGCAATCCCGAAATTCTAAAAACTTGTGGATTTGTTCACAAATTTCTTTGCCGAATTAAGATATAATTACGCTAATTTGGTCTGAAAAATTGCCTCCTGTTTGAATTTTGAACCCATATCCTCGTTTCGTTTCGTTTATGTGCCGTCTACAATGATTACTTGTTAGATGACTTTTTTTTGACCGGAGTCTTCTTCCTAGTTCCAGACTTGAAAAACACGCCCTCATCAATATCTTTCTTCAAAACTATGATTGGCATGCAGAATTGCAAGAGTTTTACTTCACTTTTTTCTCCATTTAGGTGTCTCTAGCACTTGCACATTTTCTCTTAACTTCTCTCAAATATGTTGTTTTAGTTAATGCACGCGCACTCATCTGTGGTACGGTGGTGCATAATTTTGGCTGCGCTCCTAGACACAGATTTTACAACCAGGAGTTTACTTTCATTTTTGAAATGGAAGATTTTTAATTTTAGCGTACGGTGTACACATTAGATTTGTGTTTTGCTTCTTGAAAACAATTAGATTTGCATGTTGGCATCATGCAGCATTTGAAATTACGTGGCATATAATCAAATGGCATCCAGATTTTCTTTTCTATTACTTCTTTTGGTATAAGTTTTCTTTTATTTCCATGCTTGAAGAAATTAAAGTAATGTTTATTTGTTTTAATTCAGATAGGAATGGGAACAAATCTCAGCACTCCGAAAACTGAAAAGTTTTCTGAAGATGGTGAAAATGACCATCTTAGATATGGTTTGTCATCTATGCAAGGGTGGCGTTCATCAATGGAAGATGCTGTGAGTAATCACTGGAAAAATTGCTATTTTATCAAATTGAAAATCTTTTGCATATAAATCCTGAATTTTGTAAAGTGAATAGCTGTGATCCTCCAATGTATTGTCTAGTAAAAAGTAGCCAGTAGTAATGGAGTAAAAATATGCTATGTTGTATCAGCTAACACTGATTCTGAACTCTGTTTTACACTTAGACTGCTTCCATTTGCTTTTCAAGTTGCACTGGAAGGAATAAAGTTTGTTGCGCCAGGATATCTTCCATTTTCCCACTAGCCTTCCAATTTGTTAAAATGCTAGTATGATATATGGATCAGCAGGTCACTCTTACCTAGGTTAACATGCAGTTAGGTTTTTGGTAAATGGTTTGTTGGAAAAATAGACAGGAGGGACTTGCTTCCCTGAGCATTAGATGTCATACACTCATACTATTATTTATTTTGTGTGAATGTGTTTTTCATACTCTTATATCTTCGATATATGCAGTTCACAGTGAGCATTGTGAGTCATTCTTTTAGGGCTTGTACACTCTGTAATTTTGGTAGAATTGTAGAAACTGATAAAAAATACGTGTTATCCCTTTCTATGAGAAAAATGAAAATCCTAATATTCCTTGAAATTTTGAGTACTCTGCAAGGGATTGTTGTCAATAGTGTCTGATGATCTATTGTATATTTTGTGGCACTCAGTTGTTTTAGTGTATTGCATAATTGGGCTTTGCTTAGCATGTTGATTAGGAGATGTTGGTGTTGTTAGGGGAACTATAAGATGTAATTTTATATTTTGTTTTTGTTGTCTCAGAGGCAATGAGTTTTTGGTAGAGTGAATTGTGATTTCAGGTATAAATGTAACTGAAAACAGAACACCATTAATTCTTCTTTTAATTTTGCATTTTGCAACTCATTTCATTGTATCTGTTTGACTTGGATTGCTCCTAGTAACCATAAATATGCTATTGATTTTTTCATTCTCTTTTCTTTTGCTAGCATGCCGCACATCCTGATCTGGATGAGTCCACTTCGTTTTTTGGTGTTTATGATGGTCATGGAGGTAAGATTTGCAGAAGTTTGACTATTTGGATGGATGGCAGAATGCCAGTTTTACTACTTTATAACAGATGTCCATGTTAAAATAACTTGTCTTTTGCTGTTTCATTTTTCTCTTTTGAATAATATCTCGCCCTCCTACCCATCTCCTCCCCAATAATAAAAGGATAACTAGAATATGATATATTCTAAAAGCTAAGAGTTAAAACAACAAAAAATATAAAATAAAATAAGACAAAGAAGCCCCAAAAAACAGAAAATCAAAACAGCAATGCTCTATTATTGCTCTCCAATCTCTCTGAATATTCACAATAGACACTTTTGCAAAAACCATGCTTTTTTTTTTACTGGAAAAAAAAAACCCAAGTTCCTTATTGTACCGTTTTCTGTTTCTTCTTTCAGTTGAAGTTTTTCTTTTTTCATAAAAAAAAAAATTCATCAAGCTAACCTTTGTGTTGCTTTCTAATCATCAATTATTTCAACATTTGAAGCATAATTTAAAGTTATTTCTCGATGATTAATTCTTATACTCTAATTTTGGTCAACTTTAAGTGGACTAAAACTTGTGAAACATGTCTGAAGACCCTGGTGCGCTGCATATGAAGTGTAACTCATGTAACTTGATTCTAGGTTTCAAGATTAAACTTAACAGGCTTCCATCTATTGGTCAATTGGTTTTTCTGCCGTGCCTTTAAATTGTATCTGTGCTTATGTTCTATATTATGTTGTACTTTTTTTCCACTTATATTTTCAAACAAATAGCTGCTGCTTCCACCTTTTAGGCCATTTTCTGGTGGAAATTGTAAGGCCCATATTCATTGATGCTCCTTTACTTGTTGCCTTAATCTTTTATGATGGGTTGCCTATATTTCTTCTACAAATATCAATAATCCCAGCCAGTTTCATGGGAGAACACTACAGAAATTATGTGTAGTTTGTAATAAACAATGTGTTACGGATGCTCACGTAACCCCAAAATTTTCAGGTAAGGTGGTTGCAAAATTTTGTGCTAAGTTTCTTCACCAACAGGTTCTCAAGAGTGAAGCATACGCTGCTGGAGATGTAGGAACCTCTCTTCAGAAAGCTTTTTTCAGGTTAGATGAAAATACAGGGCCCCTTCTATTTAATTACTAAAGGTGGTTCCTCTGTCCGGTATTCAGCAATTACATGACCGAAATGAGTTTGATGCTTGTATGCAGTTGAGTCTTTGTACTATTTTAACCTTCCTTTTGGATCATCAGCTAAAATTTCAGCTATGTAATTCTTATTCTAGGACATGTTTTCTTTAATATACAAAGGGGTGTAGCTGCCAATAGTCTCTCACTCAGAATCCCTTAGAGATGTTCACTCACTTGAGTAATTGGAAGATTACGATGGAATTATATCCATCTTTAGGTAATGGCAACTTGTAGCCCGCTCGTTTTGGTGGTTATGGTTTAGCATATCTTTTAATTTATTGCATTTTATTAAAATTACAGAATTAAATATCAGATATGAAGTATGGCACTGTGTCCGCTCTGTCTCGGTCAAATTGATAATTTGATATAGAAGAAAAAGTGATCACTGGTTCCTCATCCATAATTCACTGTCTTCTTCCACTACACCCCTTGCCCAAAAACACCAAAAAGGGGAAAAAGGTTATGAGCTGGTATTTTCATTATTATGCAGAATGGACGAGATGATGCGTGGTCAAAGGGGATGGAGGGAATTAGCAGTCTTGGGTGATAAGCTAAACAAGTTTAATGGGATGATAGAAGGGTTGATTTGGTCTCCACGAAGCAGTGATGGTCATGACCAAGTTGATGATTGGGCTTTTGAGGAGGTAGGTATGACATTTGAAGAAGGATACTTTAAATTTCTCTTCGTCGTCATAGCTTTCATTGGAAATAATTGGTCTTTTAGTGCCTCGCATAATGCTTTTTAAGTGAAGAAATATCATGTTCTTCGGATTATACAATTATGTTTCTCCAGATGTGCTGGTTTTCTGTGTGTCTACTAAATCAAAATTTTCTACTCATCTCCCTTTTTCTTTTTTGATTTCTTTTTCTTTCATCCTGTAATTTGAACTTATTTGTTGTAATCAGGGACCTCATTCCGATTTTGCTGGACCAACTTCAGGAAGCACCGCCTGTGTTGCAGTTATTAGAAACATCCAACTTCTTGTTGCAAATGCTGGTGATTCACGTTGTGTGATATCTAGGAAGGGTCAGGTAACTTCAGAATGGAAATTCTTGGATTTTTTTTTTATCATGCTAACTGCTTGCATGGATATATACATATACAAGTACAGATAAGTATATCTGCTGTGCCTGTGTTTAACATGCATAACTACTGTACATTGGGCAACAACGCATGTCTCTTATTTGACTGGTTAAGTTCATTATGGGACTTGTTTGAATACTCAGAAAATTGTTTATGTCTCTTTCTCTTGCAGACTATATATGGTCAGTTTTTAAAGTAACAGATCTTGTAGATAATTACATATATTCTTCTGATGATGGCTCTTTTCTACAGGCATATAATTTGTCTAGAGACCACAAACCTGATCTTGAGATTGAGAAGGAAAGAATCTTAAAAGCTGGTGGTTTTATTCATGCAGGACGAGTTAATGGGAGTTTAAATCTTGCAAGAGCTATAGGTACTCACCTGCTGGCATATGAGATGTGAACTTTTTTAAAGATTAATTTAAGCTTCTTTTTTTCAATTTTAACTTTGAGTTACTTACCTACCAGCATGTGAAATTTTTTAAAGATTATAATAAGCTTCCTTTTTTCAACATTAACTTGAGTGAGTAGCCTGGGCTTCTGCATCTTTATCTGAGGCAGATCCATGATTGTGAACATCATAAATGATTATTAAAAGTACCAAAAATGAAGGCAACTTTCTATTCTTTTATTTTGTATTTGGTTCTTTACAATCTCTGGACACTAATTTCTTTGTCAAGACACATATTTATTTGGGATTTTCGGGGGTGGGGGTGGATTGGGGATGGTTTCTATAGTTTCCGTTCTTCAATATGTTTCAGCTTACTGCAGGTGACATGGAATTTAAGCAGAATAAATTTCTTCCTGCTGAAAAACAAATTGTGACTGCCAATCCAGATATAAACACTGTAAGTTTGTTCCTGCTGTACAAGTCAGCTAACTTCCTAAGTGATACATAGATCTAACACAATTTCCTATTGGCTATTGCAATTTGGTAGAACCAATAATAAATGCTTGGTTAGGATTCTTAGGACTCAATGCTATTGTAAGTCTTCAACTTTTAGTATTCATATGTTATGACATAGTTTTTGTTTATGACATTTTATTATAGGTTGAGCTTTGTGATGAAGATGAGTTTATGGTGCTAGCTTGTGATGGCATATGGTATGCTTCTTATGCTTTCATAACCCTGTTTTGATTCTGAATGTTATATTTAGAGGATATACAGTCATTTACATCATTAAAATGTAATAACTGATGGGATTTTCATTTTAGGCACACTAGGCAGACAATGTTATTCATATCTCTTGTGGCATGAGAAAAGTTTCTTGTTTCATGCATGAATAAATTACACTGACCTTGTTTGAGATTTAAAATTTTTTTTGCAAACATCTCTAATTTCAGACATTACACAGAACGGCCCTATTTTCATCTTTCATCAAACAAATGTGCCATGTTTAAATATTTTCCACTCACATAACCTGTGTAAATTTTTTCTACACAAATATACCCATGGGAAGTCTTTGTATAAAATGAAACTAGAGGCCTTTGCATAGGTCAGTGCAGTTTACCAAAACAATGCTAACACTTAGAGTGATATTCTGCTGATAGTAATTTGCTTACAAATGCCCCCGCACACTGCCTTGCACTCTCTTTGTTTTTGTTGGGGGAGGGGGTGTAGATGTCGTGTCTTGAAAATTCTTGAATGATTGATTTACTTCCCTCCCCCTGACTTTTGGTGACGGTGTTTATTTCGTCTGAGTATTTTCAGGGATTGCATGTCAAGCCAGCAATTGGTAGATTTTGTACATGAACAACTGCTCACGGTGAGTTTTGTTATAATTTTCCTTATAAGGTGATTAAGTATTCATTTTATAAATCTCTGAATTATGCTTATTGAAGATATTTAATGCCGTAGTTGGTGCTTTGATGGGTGTTATTTGTACTTGTAATCAATTAGAAAGAATTAGTGAAGCATGCTGCTGAGTAACATTCTAAGTGGGTGTTTGGTAACATATTATTTTTAGGAAAAAATCGCTTTTTTTTTTTTCAAAAGTTCTCTCAGTAAAATTTTAATTACAAGCTGTTTTGAGTACAAAATAAACTAATCTAAATACACACTAAGCTTTTTTACTGTGAATAAAGTTATGTTCTTTTCCACCTAACATGCTTTTCCACTTACTAGCCATTGTCTTTTTACCCAAGCACTAGTATATCATGCTTTTGGGAATGGTAAAATCAGTAATGGGCAGTGGCCTTTTATATGGTCTGCAGGTTAATATTTTGTGCTTGAATTTTCTTTTCAAGTGGTGTCTACCTGGTTAATGATCCAAGTAATTACTTTAATGTATTATGGCTGATCTGTGAACGGATGTTTGACTGATACCATTTCATCTCACAGGAAACAAAACTTTCTGCAGTTTGTGAAAGAGTACTTGATCGGTGTTTGGCACCATCAACTGCTGGTGGCGAGGGATGTGATAACATGACCATGATCTTGGTGCAGTTCAAGAAATCCACTCCTTCCGGTGCACCAGCAGAACAGGAATCCTCATCAAACGGACAAGCTGAATCTGAACCAAAACTGGAGGGAAGTGGAAGTTAGTAGGTATTCAGCAGCAACAGTACAAACATGTATTATATACAGTGTGGACCACTGGTTAGAATGCATCTGGATGGTCATTTTTCGCTTTGGACTCTCGTTTTGTACAGTGCATTGTTTATAACCGTTCACTAAAAAAATGAAACAGATTAGGATTTGTTAAAATACAAGCACATAAATAATAAATAATTGATTTGTTAGAATATTCTTCTTCGTTTTTCTTATCAATAGTTACTCATTTGTACTTTATTCTCTAAAATGCACCTTGGACTTTAGAAGATCCTAATTTTTTCACTCTCAACTAGCATTATATACAACTATTATTCTCCCCCTATTCTTCTCTCATTTATTTTTCGCACCTAGAGTCTCTTCTGCTTGTAAAACACGCTGCTCCGAATGTCAGTATTTGCAGTTATAAGCAACAATCTGCAAGCATGTTGTGCTAGTTGTTAATTGCAGGGATATTGGTCCCAACATAGGATATTGTGTAAATCTCTCACTAAATGACTTTATTTGGTCAGTAGGATTCAAGGGAGTCTGGAGTTAAATTTTCTTTTGACTGGTCGTGAAGGAATCTATTGAGTAAAACCCAAGATACTCTACTTTAACACACAAAAAAAAAAAAAATAAATAAAGGAAAAGAAACAGGGTTTAATGTGTTCCTTTACTTCATTTCCTAAACCACCACCACAGGCTGGCAAAAAAAAAACTTTCATTCAACCGGACATCTAGACATCCATACAGCATTGCTTTTAGGCATCTTGAGACGTGTAGCTGATAGTTAAAGATTTACTGCATGTTTAGATCAGTCAATTTTGTACTGGAGTTTTTTTAGTACACTTTTTTGAAAGTAAAATAAGTTATTTAAACATGTATTTAATTTAAAACATGTTTAAATTAATTTATTTTATATTCAGGTTGCTCGTAAAAACCGGCCTAGCTTGTTACTCTTATCATTTATCTGTTTCAAAATCTCTAGCTTATTTGCAGGCACGGTATTTGCCTAGCTTGCAAGTAACTTGATGTCAAATAATCTAGCAAACACCGTTCAAGTCTAGATGTCCAATAAATTTGACTAATTCGGCCAAATTTGAAATTCTACCCCTAACCACTTTGGTATTTGCTTTGACCCATCACTTTTTATTTTTTTTATTATCCTTTGAATAATCACTATTTATTACAAAATATCACCACTCATAATAGAAAGAGTATGATTATCAATTATAAAAATTATTTCTCTATTAAGCTTTTCGCTACTCAATTTTTTTTAATGAAATAAACACTTCATAACATAATCATTACAATTTTTTCGTGATTATTCTGTTGATTATTTTGAAAACAAATTTAACTCTTCCTAATTTTTTGACCATTTTTTTAATATAAAAAGTTGCACACGAAAATCAGTATAAAGTCAGGATAAAAAATCTTACTTCCTGTATAATATTTCCAAATCATATGAAAAGATGTTAAGTTAGGATATTAAGTCATCAAAGTAGTTCGGGGTATCAGGATTTGGAAAACATTAGAAAGGTAAGACATGACAATCCAATGTATATAAACAGTATTGTTCCGATAGAATGTGACTAATTCAGAAAAAAAACAATAATTAAACGAGTGAGATTAAGTGTTGGGGCTAGGTCCTTATTCATAGGTCCAGAAGAGTTCTTGTAATTGTATCTGATAACCACGTTTTGTAAAGATATTTTTTATTAGGATTATAATTGATATCTAATACAGGTAATCTTGAATAGTGTGTATGGAATGATAAGTTTTAAAAATTAATTTGATTTTTATAAATAAACTTTTATGTTTTAAAAAATTATAAAATTGGAATTGATTCGATTTAAAAATATATTAGATTTCAGTTATGTATATTTAAAAATTTGTTTAAATTTAGTTGAATTTGAGTGTATTTGATTCAATTTTAATTTAATTGATAATTTTATCCTTATTAATTTATTTACTTATTTATTTTAAGTAAGAATAATAAAATAAATTATTAAAGTAAAATGAATTGTAATCATCTTTAAAATGTTCTAAACACAAAATTTAATTTACAAATCAAATCAAATCTTATTTTTTATAAAAGGATCTAAATATAAGAATTAATTTATAAATTAAATCAATTTAAATCAATTGCATTATTAATGATTCCAAATACAACCTAACAAAAATTAAATCCAAGAAGAATTGATGTTATTGATGTTAATCCACACTTTCTAATATAGAACCATATAATTGTGCCTAAAATATAAATACAAGAATGAATTTTAGATGGCAAAATGATAAATTTTTTTTGTAAGAATTAAAAATATTTTTATAAAATTTAACTTATTTAAATTATTTTATAAATCTAATATCTCCGAAATCAAAATGACAACTTTTTAATGCACAGCAACAGCACCCAAATCAAAGTTGGCTCAAATCAGCATGGCTGAGGATGGTGGAGTGATGATGAATATGATTATGCCAATAGGATGGCCCAACAAGGTGGGGTAATCTTGGAATACAAGATTCTTTTGCAAGAGTTATTTTTGTCGTTGTACCAAACAAGTGGAGGGTATTTCAGTAATTCAAATGGGTGGGTTCCCCTGTGTTTCTCAATTCTTTTAATGTGAAGGGGCACCACCATTCCTAGGCATGTTAAGGTTACAAAAGTTACAAACTGCAAAGGAAAGCCCATCGGAAATGTGCTGCAGCCATTTTATCTGCTACCTTTCCTCTCCTGCACCCTTCTTTCCTTCTGAACCATTGCCCCCTCAAACCCAAGCCAACTCAGATAAATAGAGATGCATGTCCCTTTCTCTGTCTAGGACTTCTTTTTCTCTCTCTCAAATGGTGAGGTAAACTGGCCCAGCTGGACTAAAAATCCCATTTTGGAGAAAAACAAAACAAAAATAAAAGAACGATGAAGGGAAAGCTAAGCTAGCTAGATTGATATGTCTTCTATTCTCCTCCAACCACACCTCTCTCTCTCTCTCTCTTTCCATAAAAACAGTATCTTCCACTTCCCACAAATGCCCCTCTCCGTGTCCCTCTTCATCTCTTATTCTTTCATGGGTCTATTCGGCTTCTCACAGACACTTCGGGATTCGCAGAAGGATCTTCCTCCTCCTCCTTCTCCTTCTGTCTGTGTTTGTCTTCTTCTCCGACAGTCACGATTCCAGCCTGCTTTCTCTCTTCCCTTCTTTCTCTCCGTATTTTTGGCTTCTTGCGTCAAAATTTTCCCTTCACCGACGCAGAATTTTGGAGAGGGGGAAAGAAGATTATCATTGAAAGCCCCTGCCTTTCGATTGAAATTTCAAAATTGAGGGACAAAGATGAAAAGGGGTTCTGTTGTTTCTCATCAATTGTATGGTTCTCCAGAAAACTCGAAGGTTAACCACAAATACGATACTCTGTTGGAAGATTATTTAGAGCTACAAAGGGTTGGTATTCTTTTTTTTTGGTTTTCTGATTATACTTTTGGGATTTGATAATTTGTGTATTATTTTATGTTTCGTTTTGCTACCGAAATTCTGCTTTTTGATCGTACATTCTATCACTCTTAAGCCTTGCTTGGTTTCCGAGATGGTGACAAAAAGAAGAGGAATATAGAATATGGTTCTTGTAAGTCATAGTCGCATTTAAGCCCAAAGGATACCCGCCAAGCCAATTAAGCTAATTGAATTTAGAAAGAGAATTATAAGACGTTTTGTTTTCATGGGTTTTTGTGATTGAAAATTCAGGAATATGTCTCCAAATAGTTGGATAACAGATTTTTGTCTAGAAACATATGGAGGTTTGGAGTGAGAAGATTATATATATTTACATTGGATTTTATCGAAAGAAAGGAAGAAATATATTTAAATTTTTGGGGTTTATGTTCTTTGAATTTATGTTTGTTTTTATGTTAATAGCTAAATGTTTATTACGAGTTATGACAATGTTACAGGAGTTTGTTTCTAAGAAAAAGAAATTGCAAGTGGAAAAGCAGAAGCGAGAGATACTTCTGGATGAAGTTCGGTATGAAATATACGATGTTCATCCATTGTTGTTATGTTTTCTGCTTTTGAATAGTTCTGTGACCCCGTGCTTTCTGCCTTCAGGTTTTTGAGGCAACGGCATAAATATCTAACAAAGTCACAGTTTGCCAAGGCTGAATCAGAAATTGGTCCTCACCAGAATGCAGATATTCGTGATGTGACCATTAGGAAGGAGAGGAATTACATTGTCAATGAGGTATTGACTTCGTTTAAACCCCAACTTATGTTTTCAATATGAAGGATTTTGAACTTAGAATCAAGAATCATTACAACTTTGTTCAATTGATTTAAATAAAAAAAGAAACTGAGGTCAACTCCTTTAATGCAGTCTAACGTAGGGCAAGAAGGCAAGGGGAGGGAGGAGCTAGTGTGGAAGACACCGAGTGTAGAGAAGAAGCCTAAGAATTTCTTAATCAATGAAAAGAAAAGTGGAAAGAGGAAAATATCATGTCAAGATAAGGTGGCTTTGAAGGTCTGAATTCCTTATCTCCAGTGGGGGAGAAACAACTGATTTTGGCTGAGGAAAAACCTGCCAATGGCTGCAAGTTACCAACTTATGTGTGTTCTGTTGGTTGTAACTTACATCTTCTGCAGTGTTAGCTAAAACTGCAAAAACAAATTCTGATACCATACTTAATCTCCCAAAATTGGGTTGGGAAAACCTTGTCTCTGTAAATTTCAAGTTTTGGACAAGATACACTGATATATTTTTAAATATGTATCATGCTATTTGCAGTTGATTGCTGAGGCCTGACATTATCCGGGACCTCTGAGCCAAGTAATGAAATAGGCTCATGCTCTCCTTTACACACTCAACGCATAACAATCAAGTTTATAACAGCAGATGACCCTGTCTGCCTATTTTGTTCATGAAAGGATTCAAAAAAGCATAATTACTGTGTAAAGTCGTTGAACTTTATGTGGATTTATGCAGAAAAGTGTTGGCGTAACCTTATTCTTTGCACATATCCAAAAGTAACTCTTATATTGCATAGATGTGACACTTTTTGAGTTATATATCTAGCATTACATTTTTGTACATACAATCATTTAATCATTTTGGGTAAAGAAGTGGGTCATTTAAGCCTCAATTCAGAAGTAATCTGATTAGAACTTTTTGTGTCCTTGTCATTGGTATTACTTCATATACACTAACGTGTGCTAGTCGATTGGTGTCGTTTTGTGAAAGAACTAAAAGAGGAACATGAGTCTGTGGAGCGTTAGATCTGTATTAGACTATTAGAATCCTTCCACAACATCATTACAGGATGGGAGCTCTTTCACCAATCCAAGAGGCCATCTCTCTCTGATTCCCTTAGGGGAAAAACTGAAATTATGTTTTATATTTTTCAGATTTCAGGTCGTTTATATTTTCCTTTCCGTGGTCTATTGATCCAAGGGGCAAATTTGAAGCATCTTTCACCTGAAATGAAGTTAATCTTACATGACAGTAGAACTACTAGTGATACAAACTGAAGCATGTTGTTTTTATTGGTTTTTAATGGGCTTTGCATTGATAATCTAACATCTCCGCAAAGAGCTTAGTTGCTTACCTCCAAATCTTCCAGCCTTTAAAATACCATCAATAAGAGGTCATATGTACTAGGGGTGGGACAGAAATCAGCACTAAAAGATCACAAAAGGGCAGAGATCAGAATATTATGGTTTACTGCATTAGGTTTGCATTCCCTACAAAGCATTAAGTAATCCTCCTAGATTTTCCATGAACATCAAGCAACGAGTGAAAATAGCTGGGCCACAACCTGCGTTCTTCATCTCGACATAGAGATATCAGGCTTTTCCCTCTTTGATCTCGGTGTTTTCCCTCTTTCACTGAGCCAGCCCAGCCAGTAAAAAGTTTTTTCTTTTTTTCGGGGGTAAATAAAAGATTAAAGAGGGAACAATCCAAAAGTACCCAGCAAACCGGGTACAAACAACCAGACTACCAAGATTCAAAGTCCATTAAAGGATCCTCTTTAGATAATTGGGAGAACTAGACAAATCCCAAAAGTTTCACAGTTATCATGCTTAGGCTAACAATTCAGCACATCTATTATTTTCTGTATTGAGCATGAACTATGAAGCCAAAACACTTTTCACTTGGAGTAACAATTAAATCCATAAATTCATGACCTATATATATTTAAATCAAATTTAATTCATTCAATTATAATAATAAATTTGATGAATTTGGATGGATTTAATTAGTTTTAGTTAATAAATAGTTAATGGACTAACCAAAATATTTATTGGATCCAATGAATATTTATATGCATGATTTAAAAAATATAATATATTTGGACATAAGAAAATTCTATATACATTTAGTTTAGGATAGATGGTTAAAAAAGATTAATAAATAATATAAATTAAATATCATTTATTAAAATAAATCATGTATCGATTATATAGTTTTAACAACATTTTAATAAATTTTAAATAAATTATTAATTTATTTTATATCCATTCATTAACAATACAATTCAAAATCCATCCATATAATTCAATATTGGATTGAATGGTAGATGACAACGTATCATTTGAGTTATCACTATTGCCAACTTTAACTACTACATTAAATTTTTCTATTATTAATTTGTATATAGTTATTAAAAAATAATTAAGAGAAAATAAAATTTGATATATTGTTGTTTTAAAATTTATTTTAATAAGTCCAATTTTAATTTTTTTTAAACTCCAATTATTTGCACCAAATAAGCACTAAAAAATACTTATTTTTTATTATGTAATCACGACAAAAGAAAATGTAACTATATATTAAATTCGAAAATATAACTATATATTAATATTTTATTACAAATTCTTAGCTAGACATTCTACAACATAATTATCACATATTTTATTTATTATTTTATTATAAAAACTAACTATTTTAAAAAATAAATATAGTTGACTTGATATTAAATACCAACTTTTTATAATCTTTTTAACAATAAAAATTCAGATTCGGATACAATTTTGAAATTATATAACAGCACACCCTAACCTAACCGAACAGAAGCTGCAAAATAAACCAAACCTGAATCCACTTCTAGGTTGCGGTTGGTTGCATTGTTCCGAGGAGAGCACGAAGAAGAATACGAAAGAAAGGGAACGCGGAAGAAATCAATCAAAATTGAAGTAGCTACCATTCCAAGTTACGAACTTGGAACTCGCAAGTGTGTCTGTGTTTTGCTGCTCTTCTTCAACCCCAGAGACAATGGTGAAAGGAAGTGAAAGTGAGAGCGGTGCAGTACCTGAACCGGTGATGGATGCAGTGAACCGCACCTTGGCCAGCGTTGAAGAACTGCAAACCCACTTGCCCCAATTTCTGTCTCTCTCCAACCCACAAGTCCTCCACCAAATGCCGCCTCTTCAACGGGCTCGCTCCCTTTTCTTGCTCGCCAAAATCACTTCCACCCTCGTCACGTGTAAGGACACAATAACGATTCTTCTTCCTTTCTTTTCTTTTTCTTTTTTGGAAAAAATAAAACTTTCTGAGTTCTACTATCTAATTACAGTGTCAAGTTTGATTCCACTTGAATTTGATTGTTAATTTTCTCTTTCTCCTTTTTTTTTTCCTTCTCTGCAGTGAAGTTGAGGTGCAGTGGGGTTCACCCAGATGACCATCCTGTCAAATCGGAGATTGTAAGTTCCTGCTAATGGTTCTTTGGGGCATTGTTTAATTCTGTTGCATGGCTGATTTTTTGCAACCTTTGGTAATGCCTGTTGCTTAAAGTAACTGGTTTTCTACTTTTTCTGTTCCCAGGACAGATTAAACTTGTATGAAGACAAACTGGAACGCCTAGTAGATTTGAGTAAAGGTACGTGTTTCTTCTTCCTGAACAATATGCATTCATCCATTTGTCCCAATTTGTTCAATTTTCAAGTTAAAATTGAAACATGCTGCATCACTCTATTGCCTACCAAGTTGTGCTTCAAGGCTTCCTTTTGGTTGTATGATGAGTTCCAGTTTACATTAGCATTGTTCTCTGTTTCAGTTTTCTAATTTTAGAATTTGATTGGATGATTTTGATGTTGTTTGTGAAGCTCCACTTCGACCTTCTACTACCTTGAATTATCAGGCAGCTACCCGCTTTATTGAACACTCTTTGCCTGATCTCACTCCAGGTGGGTAATGAATTATTTCTTTCAGGTGTCATGTATGTTTCTTCCATTTTGATCTCATATGTGTAAAGAACTGGTTATTTCATGCAGCGCAGAGGCAAAATATGAGGAACATAAGTAGAGGGGAGGGACCAAAGATGAACTGTCAGGAGCGAGCTGGTCAAAAGAGGAAGTATCAGTCTTCTGAAAAGCAATCTGTTCAAACTGCTGCCAAGGAATTTTTGGAGAAAGCAAGCCGGGAGCTTCTTGGTAATAATAATGGAAATATTAAGGGACCAATACAAATTGACATTTCAGATGATGATGATGAGCTACCTGTGCCCTGATTTTCCTCAATTCTGGTAGAGTTTCTTGTGATGTTCTCATTTACTTTATGAATTGAATTTCCCAAATTTATGTCTTTTGCTATTGTAACTGCATTGTGATCTATAGTTTAGGGTGATACTCTTTGTTAGCAGTATAACAAATGCTGAACCAACAATGCATGTTAGGGGATCTTTGCAAATTTACAGATGCACCCATTAGATCATATGAACCACCAGCTAGGAACCTGTATTGCATTTGATAATTGGAGTAACCAAATATGAAAACATTTTACTACTTTTACTATTATTTAATAGTTACTGTTTTAGATTTGTCTTTCAAATACCTTTATTTGTGTGGATCTTTCTAATTGTTAACACGGATGGCCATTCACTTAGTGTCAATTGTAATCATTCACGTAAACCTTGTTTGACTTTTAAGCAAAGTGTTTCAGATGCAGCATGTGTGCTATTTTCATTTAAGTTCTGCTCTTCGGTTCAAACATGATTATTGGAGCTTATTGGAGCATACCAACTCACCTAACCTTGTAGGAGCTTTGGACTCATATTCATTGGCATGGGAGGAACAAGGTGGGCTTGAACGTTGCATTGCCTATTAACATGGTAACTATTATTTGTCAAATATTAGTAAATTGGAAAGTTGCCAGCAGTCCACTGGACATAAAAAGTTTAGACCAAAAAACGCAAAATACAAAAGGAAGGTTACTTTTTCTCTTTTCCTTTCTTGATGGCTCCAATGTGACGATGTTGCAATGAAGTGGATTGGAATCTTTTTTTTTTTTTTTGTGTTGCTTAGTAATATGGTAGGAAATGAGTATTATAAATAATGTTAGAGGAAAATAAAAATTCATTGCAATATGAGCTGTGAGCTGGGCTTTTTGGTTGTGTTTGCAGCATAGCAGCATTAATTTTGATATGGATCCAATTGTTGGCTCAAAAATATCTGAGCTATTAACCACTCATCTTGTGGACAGCACCTATATAAAAGACTGAAGAGAACAAAACTAAGTTCCCTTTAAGGAACTTATGGATGATTTTGTTTTTGACCCATCAATGTGGGTTACACAATCGGTAACCTTCTCCCTTAAAGATGAAGGCAGCATAATCTTTTTTTTTCTTTCATTTTGTGAGAAATCATTTAGTTTGATTTTACATGCCCACTTGCCCCTTAAAGAATCATGTTCTGCTAGCCTTTAGCCTTCCAATATCAAATACCCTTTACTGCTGCCATTTAATAATCTTTGTTTGATGAGTCAAATGTTTTATTCACATTTGGTAATAATGCTGTTGTAATAAAATTTAAGGATCTGCCTCATGTGCACATATATAAGTTCCACTTTTGAGAGTGAGCCATTGAAACCTAATACACTCTTAGACTTTTAAAGTAGAGTTGTGGAGTTAAAATCATGGATTGTGTGAGGTTTCAATATGGAGGCAGAACAAAAAATTCCACTTTTGTGATAAATAATATATTCATGGCCAGTCATTAAGTTCTGGCAAAAATTTGGGAAATTGGTTTAAAAAATGATTACAATTCTTTCCCTCAATTAGCATAATTGATGTGACTAAAGGGGAGATGTTTCCTTGGTCTATAGCTGGTTTTAAAGTATATTGGGCAAGTCTGTCACATTTAAGTTTTCCCTACCATGGAAGACCAAGTATAGTCAGTTTGTCTATGCTTCTGAGGAAAATAAGTTTGAACATGATAGAAACTGGATCAGAAATGTGAAGAACAGACTGGAATATTTACTGAACTTCCTCCTGATGCTGTTATCAGTGTGATAACAGTCTCAGTGGGTACTGTTTACAGAACTGAAATGAAAAACAACGGAAAAGAAATACAAGATAGCCCAAGCTTTCGAGAGGCTTGCTCTCTCCCACTCCAAAATCCTTACTCAATGTCTGCCTACCTTGCTGTCTTCTCTCCTCTCTTCTTGTTCTACTCCCACTACCCATTCTTCTCTCTGTCCCCACCTGCACATAAGCAGGTTGTTACAAAACAAAACCCACAATATGCTGATCCATGCCTTTCCCACATGCCCACACGTGCCCCCAATTCTCTACTGCCATTCTCTTTTCCCTTACTGTATATCCTAGTTATGGGAGGGTACCTATCAATACTCCCCCCAAAAGATCCACCTTGTCCTCAAGATGGAGGTTCGGTAAGCACCCTGTAGCTGATGAAAGAACTCTCCGGGGCCCATTGCTTGAAATCCTGATGGCCAAGTTACACTTGAAGCACAAGGGCTTCCACTGGGGTCCCATTGAGCTATTGCAAACAGAGGTGGTTCCTTTTTTAAGGGCCATTTCCAGGTCAGTTTCATGAAGATAGCTCTAATTTCTTCAAGCCTTTCTAAACACTCCAACCACGAATCTGCATTTGTTCCCCCCGGGTCAAATAAGAAGAAATCCTGGACTATCTCAATATCTTGCAGCTGCATCAACACTCCCATCTTTCCTCCTGTTATTCCCCATCCAGTCTTCTCTTCATATCCATAGTTAGTTACATGAATGGCCTTCGTGATTAGCATTGAAGAATCTGCAGATTCAGGCAGCTCTCCATTCTCCATTGGTGTAGATTTAGTGAAAGCAGTAGATAAGCTAAATGTTTTTTTAAAGCTCTTGTGTGAAATCAGCATTGACCTCTCAAGGTCACTGCACATACACTCCTGTAATTGTTTCATCACCCTTGGAATGTATTCTTCTTGTACAACAGTTCCTTTGATTTCAGTTTTGAGCTCACATCCTCTAAATTGCATGTGATTCACCTCTCTTTCATACCCAGATGGCACATCTATCTCATGAGTTAGTGGGTCTGTGTCATCCACACTAAGTGTACTAGAATTCCAAACCCTGCCCAGATTATCAGAACTGTCCATGACAAAGGATTAAATGCGCAACAAAGAATCTGATGGCTCTGTGGCAAAGTACTTAAGGGTGGGCCAGTGCTCTGAGCATTAATTCCACTATGCCAAACTCGAATGGTATCGTCAGCTGATGAGGACATAACAAAAGTATTGTTTGAACTCACAGGCCAGTCAATGATGTAGCCATAATGTCCCTAGCGGCTTACCCCACGACAAGCAGTTTCCATTGACCAATTTTTTTTCAAGTTGATCATTCAACAGATAGCTCCTTGACCAAAGTGCTGCTTGCAGCTTCTGGGAGTCTTCGGGCAGCAATTTTAATACCAAATCCTGCATTTTAATGATGATTTTCAGAAGAAAATTCAAGGATGCTGCAAACGCATCACATATTTGACCTCCGAAATACAAGGTATCAATGTATTTATGACCAAAAGTTTCTAGTGTATCCCCAAATTCTCGAAAACCCCCAAAGGCACTATTGTGGTTAGGATTTCTATCATCAGATACACCAAATTGACCCAAGCCATAACCTGCAAGCTCATTAGAATGATCAGTACTACGAACTCCCCTAAAATAATTTGGACGAGAAGCTCCACTCGATTGAGTTCCCTCAAAATCTGGTAGCTTAGGCAAACATGAAGATTTGGCTACATTGCACGAGTTCTGGGCCCCTATTTCATGTGTGTTGAACAGGGGGTGGAGGACATTGGCTGTGGCTGCAAAATCACCAAAATTACTTCGTGCATCTCTGCCCAGATTTTGAAGTAAGCCCGCGTCACGTTCTTCCCTGGTATTCCCGCCCTTGAAATCATTCACTTTAGGTCCAGATATGGCCTTGGGCAGCTTTGAATAGGCTGGGTTATCCAAGGTTTGAGGCTCTGTTTTATGCGTGCTACACAGGGGATGGCTGGTGTTGGGCGTGGCTATGAATCCTCCAACAATGCACCATGCATTTCTGCTTGGAATTTTGAAGGGAATCCTCCTTACCACCCCAATTCTTCATTTCCATTCTTAGAAATATTCCTTCAACACCAATTCCAAATATGTTCCTATTGCAGACGGAGAGATTATTGAGAGAGGGTGCTGCTCTGTTATCTCTTACAAACTCTCTCTTTAAATTGGGTTGTGGTCCAAAGTCTTCAGCTAAGTAACCAGCATTTTGTGCACTAAAGCTTCCATTAAATCCATTCTGATCCCATATCATTTCATTAGCTAACGGCACCTCCTTCCATTCCTTTGCCAATTTTATTGTGGATTGTGCAGGTCTCCCATGGAAAATTCCAATATTATAGGCAGCACTAAATAAAAGTTTTGAATTGGGTGATTTTGTATTATTCCATCCAGCCCTAGTATGCAAATTGGGCTATGGCTCAAGTTCTGATGAAATGGTTTTATTGACCTGCTTCATTTTTAAATAAGACCTAATTTTCAGCCCCTGATATCCCCCTTTCTTTTTCAAAAGCCCAGCTTCTCTCTTTCTCTGACTCTAAGCTCTGCTCCTTTTCCTCACTCATTTGGGCATGACCCATTAGGTTAGAAATTTTTTTTCCTAATTCTGTTTCTGCCCTTCCAGCCTTCTCCCACTTCTGTTTCACTTTCACGCAGTCTCTGTGATGGGGCACTACAGCGACATTGAACTTTGTACTAGTATCCGGCGGCTCCGGTGGTCTCCAGTCAGGTGGCTTCGGCGGCAGCAAGGGGATGGCCGGCCGGACCTGTCATGACGCTCCATGCTATGGTCTCCTTCACCCAGTTCTCCCGCATCTGCTTCACCCCTTTCATTTTGTCATCCCAACGCAGCCATGGCCGAGGCAATTTGCTTCTCTCCATCGTGCGACTCCATGGGACATAGTTTGTCTCCAACCTCACCCCAGCCGTTCCACCAAACTGTCCTCCACCACCATCTCTTCCTTCATCTTCTCCCTCGATCTCTTCCTTCTTTGTATCGTCCAACTCCTCCGACCACACTTCTGACGCCATCTCCTTCTGTTATTCCCCGCTTTTCTCAACTTCAGTCCCATTGACCTCCTTCACAGACCCATTAAAAAATGTTGGTTCATCTCCTGCAATCTCCACCGCTTCTGGTTCCAAGATATATGGTTCCTCGTCCCCTTCAAACACAAGCAAATATGGGCTAAACTCCGGCTTAAAATGCTAGATTAGTACGACCTGGAATCTCAACCAAGTCGCCTTTGGATGGCGTTGATTCCACCACTGGAACCAATTGAGAGCTCGACCAGCAAGACCCTTCACTGCCTCCGATAACCTCTGCGCCTCCAGTGTTCCCTTTGCATCAAAGTACTCCACAACGTTCATCAGCCACCAATAAGCATCTTCTCTACCATTGAACACCGGAATCTCCATATTTGGCGTGATGTACCACAGCTTTTAGATCGGAGCTCTAATACCAATTTGATAGAAACTGGATTAGAAATGTGAAGAACAGGCTGGAATATTTACTGAACTTCCTCCTGATGCTGTTATCAGTGTGATAACAGTCTCAATGGGTGCTGTTTACAGAACTGAAATGAAAAACAAAGGAAAAGAAATACAAGATAGCCCAAGCTTTCGAGAGGCTTGGTCTCTCCCACCCCAAAATCCTTACTTAATGTCTGCCTACCTTCCTGTCTTCTCTCCTCTCTTCTTTTTCTACTCCCACTACCCCTTCTGTTCTCTGTCCTCACCTGCCACATAAGCAGGTTGTTACAAAAACAAACCCACAATATGCTGATCCATGCCTTTCCCACATGCCCACACGTGCCCCCAATTCTCTGCTGCCATTCCCTTTTCCCTTACTGTATCTCCTAGTTATGGGAGGGTACCTATCAGAACTATATTGATTAATTCATTTACTATTTGTGATGAGCAATCTAAACCTTCATTTGCTCATATATGATATTACTCTTAATATGCCATTAAAAAAAATGTGACTTTATTAAAAGGGAAGATTTTAGGAATTCATCCAATCCTCTTAGCCTCTCTCTGTATGATAGCCTCTTTCTTTGTATGATAAATCACAATTCATTGGGGAAAAAAAAATGAAATTTAAGGGTTATTAGCATGCTACTTGCTCATATATTTCCTAGGTGTTCCCGTGTGTCCTTAATAGTGTGAGAATATCCCTAAATTTTCATTGTAATTATGGGATGCACACCTAATGTGGGTGCGCCGGTGGGGAAAAGCCTGAACAAGTGGGTGTGTGCTCCTAATATAATTTGAGGGTAGAGTCAATTTAAAATGTATGGAAAAAGGCAAAAAGCTGCTTAATGCTTTATGTTCTGTGTTTGGCTGTCTCGTGATACTAGTATGTTTTCCTTGTATTCTCCTAATTCTCCTCAAATTGAAGAATCTGAGTAAAAAAAATATGATTGTGGGATGCGAAAAAAATTAAATTTGTAGTTTTAGGCATTAAAGACCCGTCTCAGTCTCTACTAATACTATCAATATCCACAATACTGATGAACTGAGTGTGGCGCCACTTGGGCATGTCTCTGCGGCTCTGGTGGTTGGGGTGGGTAGGAGTTTGGATAAAGGTTTTAGGTTCAAGTTGTAACAACTTTCAATGTACACCAAAAAAAGAAAAAACAGTGTGGCACAGGAGTCAGGATTGTTTTTGGCTTTATGCTACTGGTGTGAACATCATTTGTGCTATAGTAGTGCAAAGCTGTTCATGCAACTGTGACATATCTTAATTATTTTCTAATCCTCTACTTCTATTTTATTATGTTCCCTAATTTTATTTAGTAGTCACGTGATGGATCAGTGATATGCAGTAAACAAGTGCTGAGATCAATGATATAGAATAACCTTACTACAGAATATAAATAGGCCCCTAGGGCTTATTGAGTTATTGTATTCAGCTGTTTTATCATAATTTCATTTATCTGAGGTTTTTTCAACTTTTAATTCCTTGGTCCAACTTTGATTCACTTGATTGTTAACATTATGTTGTTACTGGGCTGCTGCGTCCAAAAAAATTATCACAGCCTGACTGACCATGATTCCTGACTGCTGGCCTAGATTTTGGTTTCTTGATGCATCTTCATGATAAAAGTTCATCTTAGAAAGTAGGTGGCTTATGATGGCACATGATTGTGTTTTGAGATTTTGATCCACTGTACTATAGGCATGCATGATTTACTCTAAGAGCCGTTCTCTGAATGGACTCAGTCTAGATTTGAACTTGAATTAGAAAGAAAAGCTCGGGCCCAGCCCTGATATCTGAATAGAAAACCTGAGACCTGGGCTTGGCATGGAGCCTACTCCAATGTTTAAGGCTTTTTATTTTAGTTTTTGAGGAAAAAAATGTCAATTTGTAATGAAGAGAACTATCCAACCAACTCATCAATAAATCTCATTATTTTAAATTTAGACTTTGGATTGAGGGGATCACTATTCAAAATTGTAGTAACTTGTAGTTATATAACCAAAACAATATTTGTATCTCAATATATATATATATATATACACACATAGGCTGAACCTTACTAGGTTTCAATGTAAGCCCTAGCCTGGCCTGAAGATTCAAAGCTGCTAGGGCTTGAGATTACAGCCCTAGCCTGCAACAGACAAGTATAGCCTTATACTTATTTATTACCTAATATAAATATTTGGCTTACCATAATATGCAGATTTCTACAAAATTTAGGTTTTATTGTTTATCCTTTTATTCTGCCTGAGACTTTTTCTTATGGAATTTTTTGTTTCACAGTATGTGTGAACAAAATGGAGCTGTGTTCATGAAAGGGAATATCACGGTAGCCTTGTTGCTTTTCCATGCTTTTGGGTGACTTTCTTATCATTTCTGGGCAACGGAGACTCCCAATACTGTTCACCTATTGAAGTGACAACTGGATGCCTTACTGGCATTTTGGCATGTGTCAACTATCCAAGGTGCACTGCATGTATTGTACCAATCTCTCTTTAGTTGTCATCTTAGCTTACCATCCCAGTTATGTACTGATGTATAACAGCTATCCAGTTAACATTGCTGTTTGCAAGAGACAAATGCCTGTGGCATGTGACTGGGGGAACCATGCTATTATGTTAAGGTTGGACTTGTATTTTCAACCATGTATATAGCTCCAATTTTGGATGTTGATGATGATGTTAGTGCTTGATTTCATATCCGCTTAGCAGCATGCTAAGTCATTCTGCGTTAAGTTTTTGGTTAACTTAATGGAATGCCGGCACAGATCAGGTGCTTAGGTTGGCCAAATGCAGAAAATGATCAACACTTGGATTTGGTTATGACAGCCCAAGTCCAACTTTTGATGTATGATTGTTTTAGTTTTCTTTCACAAATTTTGCATATATTCTGCAAGAAGTGATAGGGGTTCATGGTTAATCATTTTTATATGCTAGGAATACTGAGCATCCAAAAGACGTGGTAGAAAATGAAACATGCAAATAGGAAGAGAGGAAAAAATGACATACTAAAGTGTGTGCATATATATATATATATATATATATATGAATCAGGAGCATTCTCACTGAAATTAGTCTATTTGAATTGTCTCAGATTTAATTTTTTAGATCAAGAGTGATAATAGTATAATTTTTTTCATAAAATGTTATTCTCATGAATTGAACTGCCCTTCTCGTACAAGGGGATATAGCATATTTTTGTTATGCCAATATTTCTATAGTTTTTTATTTTTATTTTTTAAGTATTTGTATTTGTTTATGTATATATGTGATATTGTCATAAATAATAATAATAATAATAGTTAGAGTACTGTTATATTTTCATAATACATTTATTTAATTATTTAAAACAGAAAATATTAAATAAAAAGTTACAACGTCTTAGTATATATTTATATTAATTTATATTTTAATCAAAATAATTTATAATTAAAATTTGTTGAGAGAATTTTTTTTTAAAGATTTTTTTATAAAAATAATTTATTCTCAAATATGTATTTAAAAGCTCTCGTAATTAAAAAAATTATTAAGTTAATTTATTGTGAAAATTTAAAATTATTCATGTTGATATTATTTACACAACTTTTATTTCAAATGATGCAAAAATAGAGATGCCTTACATTCATTTTAGCCTCGTTACAATATAATCTTGTCTAATTTTAATTTTTATAAGGCAACTCACGTAAACTTTTAAAATATTTGACTTCTTCACATAACATTGCATATTCTTTTAAAAGAAAAACGATTGGGATGGCCTATTTTGGATGATTTTTACTACACAACTTTATGTGTTGAAACGCTCTCAATAAAAATACTATTTATTGGTCATGATTAAATTCATTAAGAAAGTCTATTGTAAAATGTTAGCTTATTAGGAGAGAGAGAGCTACACGATTTAAATATTTCACAATTTATGTATTTAAAGTTATTTATTTTCTTGTTATCTTGAGAACGATTGCGATGGCCTATTTTGGATGATTTTTACTACACAACTTTATGTGTTGAAACGCTCTCAATAAAAGTACTATTTATTGGTCATGATTAAATTCATTAAGAAAGTCTATTGTAAAATGTTAGCTTATTAGGAGAGAGAGAGCTACACGATTTAAATATTTCACAATTTATGTATTTAAAGTTATTTATTTTCTTGTTATCTTGAGAAAAAGATACTCTTATAATTAATTTATACACTAAATCTTTCTCATTGAAAAAAAAATATACTTTCCAATGTTTAAATACTCTCTACACAGAAGACTTTATGTGTTGAAACGCTCCCAATAAAAGTACTATTTATTGGTCATGATTAAATTCATTAAGAAAGTCTATTGCAAAATGTTAGCTTATTAGGAGAAAGAGAGCTACACGATTTAAGTATTTCACAATTTATGTATTTAAAGTTATTTATTTTCTTGTTATCTTGAGAAAAAGATACTCTTATAATTAATTTATACACTAAATCTTTCTCATTGAAAAAGAAATATACTTTCCAATTTTTAAATACTCTCTACACAGAAGACTTGCGCAGATTTGCTTGATAACTATACAAATCACGGTGTGTTGTTCTGCTGTAAAGTAACTGAATTTTTTGGTTGGATAGGGTCTGTTTTTAGATCCTTGCAGAAGCAGAGGATGAGCCGTCTTCCTCAGAGCTTGGGAATGCTATAATATACGTTGTAGGTTCATTACTTATAATTTAAACATAATTATGTCTTTTTTCAACTACAATCTTATTTATTATTTAACTAATAGAAGAGGAACTAAATCTTTTAATTTTGACGCTGAAACTCTGTTCTATAGTCATTAGTCAAACAATTATCACATTTGAGCAAACAAATTGTCATAATCTGCGTTGGCCTAACTTTATGAGCAATGTACCGTTGGGAAATGTAACGTAAATGTAATTTTAGAAGACACTGTTGGGAAAGGCCAAGGCCAGAACATGAATCAGATACCAAAATTTTCACATACAAACTGTATCTGAAAAGGAATTATATAATCCTTACAAAAAGAACAAAACTCACGATACCCTCACTGTGTCGGTCTCTTACTATCCTAATAGCTAATGAGATGGGGCCATTCACATCAGAAAAGCCACATGGCCAACACTCCCAGAGCCGTCACGAGGCCACCGTGCAAAGCTGTGGCACCACTAGTAGGAGCAACAGCTGGACCTTCCAACTCTGCCGGAGAAGGTGCAGGAGAAATGCCAGTGTACCTGTGCCTTGGGGTCATAACCACTACAATTAGCTTCTGGCCCTTCTCGCAATGGCCCTTGGCCCCACTGATGAAGTAGAATGGCCCAGGACGGTCAAGCTTCGCCCTAGTGCTCCCATCGTTGTACTCTTTAATGGGATTCGAGGTGCCGCAGTTAGCATAATCTTCCCTGCTTACTTGCAAAACTGAGTCTTTCCCACCGTCATATTTCCAAACTGGCCAAGAAAGATGAAGAAAGGTGTCACTGTCAGTGATTGCTCCCAATATGGACATATCAAAAGAAAATGAACCTCTCCATGTTTTTTCATTATCCCTCGTATTTGCAAAACCTGCACAAACTTTCTTTTGCAGTATATTTTTAAAATATAAAAAAAAATCTATATAAATACTTAAGAAATGTGTATACGTAGGTTTTAAAAATAAAAAGAGTTTTGTGAAAAAAAAAAAACCAATAGAAAACTTTACTCAAAAATTGCATCTTAATTCACAGGAAACATAAATGGGTGCGCAGAAAAGAAATTGAGGTACCAAGATGGTCGCCGACTTGGAAACGAGACCTTTCTGCCCATTGATTGAGGGAGCCTGCTTCAGAAGAGGGAATCTTCCATGCATCAATGTTGCCTCCAACCAAGATTTCCTTGGCTGCAGAGAAGCCAAAGAGAAGGAATAGGAGCAGAAGAGGAGCCGAGGCAGCTCTTGAACAACCAGCCATGAGAGTGTAGAAGCGTTTCTGCCTTTCTATAGCACAGATGCAGAAGAGAGGAGAGGAAAGCTGGTTCGCATAGGGTGGGGCGCTCTGGAGCTTGGAGTATTTATGGTGGTGGTAACTGGAAACTAGCCGTTGGGACTTGGCAGCGGCAGACGCAATGGTATGGGGGCCACTGACTCCGTGGGTTTTGTTGTGTCTCCTTGTGCCACAACAGATGATTTTGTATGTTTCTAATTCATTCTCTAATAATTTTTTTAATTATTAAATAAAATAAATATTAAATATTTTTTATATTTTTAAAATATTAAATACTTTACCATTTTATTTAATATATATTAAAAAAAAACATATAAATTTCATAAATTTTTAATTATTTACAAATAATTCATAAATTTTAAAATTATTTTAATTAATACATTAAGTATAACAATTATACAAATCAATCCTTTTATTCACAATTCATTTATTTTAAATTTTTTATTTAATTTAAAATAGATAAAAAGTGAATGGAAGAACTAATTTATATAATTGTTATAATTTAAGTATTAATTAAGATGATTTAAAATTTAAAAGATTATTTATAAATTATTTAAAATTTAAAAAATTTATATGCTTTTTCTCATATTTATTTTATTAAATGTTAAGATGATTATTAAAGAGAAATTTTAGAAAGATACTATAAAACTCAACAATAGAAAGAGTTTAATTTTGGAGAAACATTTGTTTGATATAAGACAATCCTTCATTGATTCGGTGACTGGGTGTAAGATAATTATGTTTTCACGTTAAGTTTTATAAACCATTATTATCTTTGTTATTTACACAATAACAATAATCAATGTTGAAAAAAAAAACTGAAATACCCACATTGAGTATAAATACTTCTTACAATGCATTAAGAATCACTCAAAAAATTTCCTCACCAGGGTATTTAATGCGCCGAAGTAGCTACGTCTTCGATTTCATGAATCACAGGTGCCTGCTTCAATGACGCGTAGCCACTACGTGTTGGGAAGACACCCAAGTTTAGCTCAGACGTGGCAAGCAATGTTCCTTCCGAAAAATTCTTAGTTACTCTTAAAAATAAATGTTTTTTCTTATTTCATCGTATTGGATATTGAACAAATATATAAAAATAATATTAAACATAATGTGTTTATCTGTCCTCCACCATACTTGATGATATAAGAATTTCACATTCCTTCCTCTTTTTTATTGTTTTGAAGCAAGTGGTAACTGGAAATCCAGAGATAAGGAGGAAGAGAGGGAGAAGCATGGATGGAGACCAAGATTGGAGGAAGATGGCAGACACGCACAAAATGAGTCCAGAAGAAGTAAAAGCAGCAGGAGTGGAGGCCTCCAAGAGACCCCCAGGTCACAACCCCGGCGAAGTTCTTCACCAGAGGCGAGCCCTTCCCGTCAGCTTCACCACCATGACCGTAGCGGGTTTGCTTCTTACGGCTGCCACGGGATTCTTCGTCTTATACGTCAAGAAGAAGCCCGAAGCCACTGCCAAGGATGTCGTTAAGGTTTCCGTTGGGGTTGCAGAACCTGAGGAGACTCGCCCCAGGAAATAGCCATACTTACATACGTGAGCTTGTCAATTTTGAGTGTATGGGTAGGGTGAACGACTCTTTGTTTTGTTTCTTCTTTAGATCTTTCTTTTTGGTGTTGATTTCGACAATACAAAATGAACTAATGTCCTGTTCTCCACACACGCATGCTAATATAAAGTCTGCTTCCATTCTAACAATCCTGTCCAGTTCAATATTTTTGGCGGAAACACAATAATTCATCAGACGTGCACCCCGCAGAAGAAAACAAGTTAGAAAAACGGGCGTAATCAAAATAATAATAATAATAATAATCAGATATGATTCATATGAAAGAGGGATCAGATTCAGATGTATTCAGGCAGTGATACTCACGAACGGTCACTGCCCTAACGTTGATGAGAATTTCATTTTTATTACACACTGCTAATAATAAAAAAATCAACTGTCAGAGTCATTTTATAATTCTCCAAGAATAACATGAAACAGCCGATTTGGACTGTGCAGGGTACCCTAAAATCTGTACTTTAACAAGGATCCTACTTCAACAACTCGGGGAAGTAAAAGATACTGAAACAAAAGAATCACGGTTTCGTCACAATTCAAAATTGTATAAAAATAGGTTACATCTGAACATGATAGTACCTGAATTTCAAAATCCTTACATAAACTTTCTTCATCCTTTAAGAAGTATGGTAGATTAACCCAAACCACTGACTGTTGTAACTAATCAATTTTGACTGAGGAGTAGATAAGCCTTGTGAACCAAAAGCATGCATAGAATCCGATGGTACCGGTTACCACAAAAAAGGCATAAGAAGCTATAAGCATGTACCCAAAGTATAATATCCCAGACACGAACTTCGTAATTTCAAGCTTGGTGAAGAAGTAGAATGTCGCATAAAGAAAGAGGTAAAGAGAAGAAGAGCCAGATGTGAGGTACGACCGCCACCACCACAAGTAATCCTCACTGCACAACTGGAAGTAGCAAAGCACAATGGTTATTTCAGCACAAGTGACGATGAGGATGATGAAGACCAGAAAAGAGGAAACCGAAGATGTAGTAGAATTGATTCAACCAGATTGAGGTGAGGATGAAGAAAAGCTCAATGAAAACAGCTCCAAATGGGAGTATTCCCCCAATCAGAACTGAGAAGACCGGGTTCATGTACCACGCCTGCTCAGGGATCTGCCTTGGGATTTTGTTTGTCTTCACAGGATGCTCAATTGCAGGCTTCCTGAATCCAACATAGCAACCCACGAAAACAAGTGGAACTGAGATCCCAAACCATAAAAAGATCAGAGCAAACATTGTACCAAACGGCACGGCTCCAGATGATTTTTGGCCCCATATGAGAGCGTTTAATACAAAGAAAATGGCAGAGACAACTGCAGGGAACATGATTGCAGTCCTGATGGCAATTTTCTTCCACTCCGATCCTTTGAACATTTTGTATAAGCGGGCGGAGGAGTAACCAGCAAAGAGTCCCATGAAAACCCAAAGCAAGAGCATGGCTGTCATTAGCCCACCTCGGTTTGAAGGGGAAAGGAACCCAAGGATGGCGAAGAGCATGGTTACTAGTATCATCCCGAAAAATTGAACACCAGTTCCAACATAAACACACAGCAAATCTGAGTTGTTTGGAGGCCTAAAAACATCCCCGTGGACAAGCTTCCAACCAGTCTCTTCTTGTGCTTCTTCTTGGGTCTCAAGCTCATTGTACTTTGAAATATCACGGTAGAGTGTCCTCAGCATTATCATTGCCACCATGCCCGAGAGGAAAAGAACAATCATTAAAGAATTCACAATTGAGAACCAGTGAATTTGGTCATCATTCATCAGCAAATAGGCATCCCATCTTGAAGCCCACTTCACATCACTCTCCTGAAGGTTAGCCAATGGGAAAAGCAGATCTTAAGAAACAGACCCAACAATCATCTTTCACCAAAATAATAATAATGATAACAATACAAGGAGGGGGATGAGAGAAAAGAAGACTCCACTAGGATGGAAGTAAAAAAGAAAGAAAGTTCGGTGAAAAAAAAAAAATTATGAAAAAGACCTTTAACGCAAGATGAATTTTATCTGCTTGGTCATAAAACAGCTTCTCCACTCAAGCCATGTACTTACTATTTGGCTCATGCAAGCCAATAACCAATCTAAAGAAGCAAGGAAAGCATACATGTACCATTTTATCATCATAACCTCATAACCTCTCACCTGGAATTCAACATCATATGTGAAAATAATATCCTTTTTCTCTTCAACCTCTTGAGGATTGTTGGAGTTGACAACTGTGTGTTTAGCATGAGGGTCACATGTTGTCAAACGGGTCTTTTCATCCCATTTCCCTTCATATTCATGTCTAACACTGCACATCAACATTCAGATTTAGAAAATCACTACAGCATACTACAAAAAGTTGAACCGGTTAAGCGGAATAAATTAATAGAACAAGCCGAGGTAAAAAATATCGACCTGAATGGCTTAACCTCAAAGCCCACAATTCTAGCAGATTCAGTTAGCAAATCTCTATGATACTTGACAGTAAATGCCAAATGGTTGTGAATAAAATACTTCTCCTCCTTGCTCTGTGCATTTAAAAAAAGTAAGCAAAAGAAAATATTTGGCATTCACAACAATAGACATTTTGCTATAAAATAATGAGCATACCCCAGTATACTGCCCTTTGAGTCCAACATGGAAGCCAAGCTGATAAACAGTAGAGTCTTGATCGATCCGTTTTATGGGAACAACAAGAGGAAGGTTATCTAGGATCCTATACATAAAAGGTAGAACCATTATAACTTTATTAAGATACAGGATATCAAGATTATGGCAGAACACTGGCAGAAAAATATAGGACAATTACTGGCATGCCATACATGTTCACCCGATACTCATCATCAATCTTCTCTTTGAACGCCTTTGTAGTTTTGGCATCAAGTGGAAGCTTACACACAACATTGCACATTTGTGGTTCACGCATTTTAAACTGCAAAATGTCACTGAGTTGGAATCAGATGATAACCATAATACAACTAAACAGGTAAGACTTAACATGTCATATAAAACTGACCACATAACGAGAATTTTCAATGCGATCACCACGAAGCACTTCCCCAAGATTTTCAGCACTATCCACTATTTTCTCTGGGTGACAATAAGGAAGTGAATAGTATGAATATGGAAGCTGAGTCTTTATTGATGTTAATTTGTTTACTTTCACTTGCAATGGATCTCCCTACACCAAAGAAATATTAAAGTAGTCAGTGAAGAAGTAGATCTATACATGAATTCTGAATATTCATCATTTTGACCAGATAAAGAGTGCATGGCAAAAAGAAATATCGCATTTGACACAGTGTATAACATTTTTACAATAAAATATCCTGTGGACATGGTCAATAAAAAATGGCAAGCCAACTTTAAAAGGGCTACAACAATAGTCAGCTAGAGTTTTTCTGCCATCATAAGTTCCATTATAGTTGCTATGAAGTATCAAAATTGTAAAGTGATATTAAGCAAGAATTCAACTGTGAAGTGCGAAACATAATTTAATCATATATCCTTCATATTTAGAAAGAATTCAAAAGAGAAGGCTAGAAATACAGTAATAAGGTGGTAGGAAAGGAATTTTTCAGAAATTAAAAAGAAAAAGGAAGAAGGCCAAAAGCTAAATTGGATATGAATCACATGTACCAGATGAAACATGCATTATATAGGTGGTTAATATGGTCTGAACAAATTAAATTATTAGCACAGGCACAGTAACTGGCTACAAGAGGTTGTAGACTTTAGGCATATGGGAAATCTAGGCCCTCATATGCCTAGGAACAAAGAGGTCACATCTAGTCATCTAGATTACCAAAATTTAGCTACCTTTGACAAGATACAGAAGCCATAAACCGGATAAAAGTGGTATAATTCTTCATGTGACAGTAAACAGCATAAGCATAATTCAATTCCATACTCCTTAATGTAATGAAATGAAACAAGTAATACAAAGTTACTATAATTTTTCTGTAAAGTTGTAACTGCTTACATCAAATGGACTCATGGCTAAATATTGACAAATCTACTTCTCTAAATAGAATAAGACAAAGGAAGCGCATGAAAGTAGAAGGTAATACAATGCACCTCCGCAATAATATGACAAATTATCAATGTTCTGAAAACCAAACCGGACTGGCCGGTTCAACCGGTCGGACCGAGAACCGGTCCCCTCAACGGTTCGGACGGTCTCCCAGAACCGGTGAGGTCAAAAACCGGTGAACAGGTCCCAAACCAGTACCGGTCCGTACGGTTACCGGTTCTAAACCTTTTTTTTTTAATTCTTTAAGCAAAACGACGTCGTTTTGCTCTTGATTTTACTAAAAAAGAAAAAAGCAAAACGGCGTCGTTTTGGGCCATATAAAGGGCTTGCGGGGTGAACAGCATTCTGTACTAAAGCTGTTTTCAATTAGGCGAACCACCAAACCCTTTCCGAAAGGCGAATAGCCTGCACTGCCTCCGCACTCCGCAGAACAGACGCAACGGAGGCGGCTCCGTCCCGCAACCCCCTCTGGCCTAGGTCTGCCTCCACACTCCGCAGAACGGACACGATGGAGACGACTCCGTCCCACAACCCCCTCCGGCCCGGTCTGCATCCGCACTCCGCAGAACGAACGCACCGCAGCCGCCTCCGTCCCGCATCGCGTACCCCAGCCAACCAGCACCGTCCGCTCCGCCTCCGCACTGCACCTCCAGGTTGAAGCCTTACAGTTTTGTTGTTGTTTTAGGTAGAGACTTTATTAATTCTTGCATTTGTTACTCATTTCTGCTCAATGTGTGTGTGTGTGTGTGTGATTGTGTCTTTTTCAGTCGTCAGAGATATTATATAAAACGGAAGTGAAAGTGAGGCCACATTGGGATTCTGTGAACACGTATTAGGCACAAAATCTATGAAAACTGATATAGGTTATCAAAATTGACAAGTTTTTGAAATTGAGGCAAACAACTCCAGTGATTGAAGATCCCATCCAGTGATTGAATTTTGTATG
Organism: Castanospermum australe; assembly: GCA_019955255.1. Lineage (NCBI taxonomy): Eukaryota > Viridiplantae > Streptophyta > Magnoliopsida > Fabales > Fabaceae > Castanospermum > Castanospermum australe. The sequence goes on along the minus strand of NSJW01000135.1, from coordinate 218,575 downwards.
TGTAGCTTGCAGCTGTTAAAGAAAAATCTTGAACAGTATGTAAGAGCCGTTCGGAATATTTGTTGTATTGCTTAGATATGAATGTAATATTTTTTTGCTTTATGATATTATTTTTTTATGTTTCAAATAATTTAATTATTGATTTATATTATATTTTTTATTTATTTTATTAGTATATAAATATTTATATATATATATATAAATATACTTATATTTATATATAAATATAAATACATATTTAATTATATTCCGGTTCGACCACGGTTCGACCATTGAACCTTGAATCAGTGCCTCGACCGGTTCAATAACCGGTTCGGTTTTCATATCCTTGCAAATTATACAGCTTAGTTGCCAGTCCTAATCTCCAAAATCCTCTAAGGATACATTTCCAATTTCTGTAGAAATTTTGCATGTAAAGCTCAAACCCTCACATGCCTCCTCAACAAACAACAACAACTATTTCTAATTACAAATACAGTTTAACTTGATCCACCATCAATGTAAAACATTTTACGCTATCAACCGACAAGAAATTGTCGCATCATTATAGTAACTAATTAACTAAAGCTTTTCACTTGCAGCAAAGGCTTCTAAAATAAAATAAATAAACAACATGCGGCATCACACGATTCACTTACAGTGGATCAAAAATAAATTCTTACAAATAATGATGACAACAATGACGAGTACAATAGGACCCTCGACAGTCGACACCTAAACATGGAGCATAAGGTACTGGAACAACAATCTTCAGAGCGCAATAATGCAATGTTTGCTAAATTGTTACTAAGAAAATTCAAACAACAATTTGAAATCATAACTTCAATCTCACAATCCTCAGTATCTCAGGAAGCATTAAAAAAAAAAAAAGAAAGAAACAAAAGCACCACCTCCCTCGGCTTCACCTAGTGGCCGTTCTTCATTGAGACGATCCACTACATTTCCTCCTTCCCAACCCTACCCTCCCCCTCTCTTTTTCAATCTTACATCAACCAAAAAAACGACACAACATTTAGACAAAAATAAAATAAAACTAGTATCGGTCACATCCATCACAGATCCCAGATTTAAACACCGATAAAGCAGTTCACAAACATCATTGAGCGAATAAATAAGCAATTCAAAGACGAGAAAAACACAAGCAGGCGTGCGTGAGGGGGAAACGGAGCTAACCTTTAGGAAGTCCTGAGGAGCGACGCCGGGGAGGTAGAAGCAGCAAGCGCCATGGACGAGAAGCAGGAGAATTGCAGAGAACGCGAGAGATCTCCAGAACGCCATTGCGTTCGAGATCTAGAGGGAGAGGGGAAGGCTAGGCGACAGATCTAGGAGCTCTTTCAAAATCGTGGTTCTTGTTATGTCCGTTGTCAAGTTATATGGGGGAAGAACGAGGAAGAGTAGCAGAGGACCTGGGGGCGATTCTCTCCGGTTACAAATGGGTACAGTTACTGTCCTCTACTTCTCTGATTTTGCCACGTCAGCGATTCGGGGGAATCTCACCATCACCGCTCACCAAAAACGCCCTTCCATGCTTTTTTGACTGTTTCGAAGGGAGGGCAAGATCGGAATTTAAGTGTTTATGATTATTGGGGTGGGAATTAGGAAGGAACATGCCAAGGCTTCTTCGTTTATGCGTAAGACTACAAATCAGATCGGAAAACATGAATTCTTAGAAGAAAAAAATAAAATAATCATTTATGCGTCAGATCTGGAACTTTCCTTTCGTATAAAACAAATGTGTGAGTATTGTAAATTCTTTTAATACAACTTGATGGCCAAATAACTATGGTATCAATTTTTAATCTGCCTTTTAGGTAACTATGACGCTAATAAAATCATGAGCTACCCAATATAACTCAAAATTCTCAAACTCTAATAACTAAGAGAGGAAAAAAAATAAATTTATTTTTTATCCAAAAAATAAATAAATTTATTCTCCCTAGGAGAAACATAACATAATAATGTTTTTAAAAATAAATCATAAAAATAATATAATAATATACTTACAGTGAAAATTTGAAATCTCTCGAAAGGTGAGATTGGATTGTCACTCTTTATGAAAATGAAGTTTCATATGCAAAAAAAGAAAAAAGAAAAAAAAGGACAATTTATAATTTACGTGTTGCTGTTGAAGCATGTCATAAAAATTAAGAGTATTGTGCAATAATAATAAGGAAAACTCATGAAGAAACATTAATTATATTTACGCATTCATGTACATCAAAGGGCATAGTTAAAGAAAAATTATTTAATGACTTCAAATTTTGATTTTTGAAAGTATTTGTAAAAGAAAAGTCTGAAGTTAACAACTGGCGAAGTGTGAAAGTTAACAACTGGTGGCATTTATTCCTTTACTCGGCGAACTTTTTTTTTTTCTACAACCACAGTAAATTTAAGAAATAAAAATATTATTTTTTATTTTTTATTAAATAATTTTAATTAATTAAATGTGTTTAAAATTTTTAAAATATTAAATACTTTTATTTTTCATTTAATATTTTTATTTTTCATTTAATGTTTTTATTTTTCAACATGTATAACAAAACTCTAAACTTATTTACGATGGTGTTTCCCAAGTGCTGAAATAGTTATCCAGTGTATGGAATATGACCAAACACTCCACCCCCAAAATAAAAAAATATTAAAAAAAAACTAAATCACCGACAAAATTTGTTTTTAGGTCTTCACCGACAAAGTTCCAAACCAATCAATCAGTATATCATATTGGACAAGGCCCACGAAAAATTTACACTTGGGTTGTCTGTCTGGAGTCTGGACCTTTATCCTCTCTCGGCTCTGTTTGTTGTTGATCAACAAGGATCTGCCCAGCTTTCTTGTGTCTCAAGAAACCCAACCCCACCACGATTGGCCCATCACTCAATAATGGTTGAATCTGGCCCATTCTGCACTGCACTGAAAATTTGACATTCTGTTGTTTGGTTGTGTACATACAATGGAATTGTGCCAAGGAGTGGGGAAGGAGAGAAAAAGCAAGGGAAGAGGAAATAGAAACACAGATATTAAGAATGTTAGAAGATAGAAAAATATTTATATATTTTTACTTAATAATTTAAATTTTTTAGATAATTAATTCTTAATGCTATATTAAAATTTTTATGACCAAGTGATCAAAAGTTATATCCTTATCGCTTTTATTCTTTATAATTAAATTAAACTCCAACAAAAGTATATATAAAATCATTTAAAGATATCAAATTTGGCCATTAATGAGAACTAAGTTTTGTGTTAAAAGAGGAATGAGTTAGTAAGGTGAACAATTCACAAGCCTTGGTCTATTTAAACTCATCCAAGTTTCAAGTCGACTAAATTTTAATAGAAATTTTTATAAAAAAAAAATAAATCAAAGACAAAATGATAAGTTCAAAAGAGGTTGGCTAATGACAAATAATCAATTAACCATTCATTAGTTAGATAACTTGATTCATAAGTTATCATTCACCAATTTACATGTCTAATAGTTTATTTAATATGACTTAAAATTTCCCTAATTGTAATTGAGTTGGGTTGTGCAAGATATGGATTTGATGTAAAAATCGTAGGAATAGCACTAACCGAACAAAAAAACAATGATAGTCTGGTTTTATACGATTCAATGATTACTCTCTTAACGAAATATTAATACCAGTAATTAAGTAATGATGATATTTTTCTATTTACAAAATGTAATGATGTTCTTTTTTTTTTTTGGCCTTTACTTCATCATGATATACATGGGACATTCTTGCCATGATCATCACGGGTCGTCCTCTCCTACAGAAAAAAGAACAAAAGATATCCAAGGGTAAGTAAAAATACACACATATATAGTTATAGTTACACTAATAATTATAGTTATTCATATGTATAAACCACAATATAATGCGTATATTTGGATTACATTTGCCTCGCTATGTTTTGGTGTTCAAGATACTTGGAAAGGACGCTTATGAAAAGTAACCCAATTTTTTCTTTTCTTCAATACACGTTTGTAATGAGAAGAATCTGAAACAAACAGACTAAATATCGGAAGCATTTTGTCATGGACATTATACTGAAACATTGTGTATCAAACATGTGCTAGAGTAGGCCATTTTTGCAACACCATGAGTTGAAGTCTCGAAGAAATACAGGAAGCAGAGGTTGGAAAGGTATCACTACATCTATAAATTAGTACATATTTGATAATTGCTTATTTTTTAGAGAAAATTACCTTTTAAAAAAAATTCAGTAAAATTTTAATTATAAAATATTTTAAATACAAAACAATCTAATCTAAATAAGCATTTAGTGTACAATCATGTTAAGCTTTTTATAACCTGGATAGAATCTACAAGTTGTAACCCAAACAGCACATTTCTCACCCAAAACGTGCAACTTATTCTAAAATCCAGAGGCAGATGCGGAGCAGGAGCCAGAGGGGTTGGGCTCAAAGGGAGCCACATGGTCCCCCTGCCATGGCCAATTTGCCAAGGAAAAGCCCCGCCACGCCCCAACCATTATCAAACTTTGGGACCCTCCATGACGCCCATCATAATTTATTTGTGATGGGCTTTTCCCCACGCCTAATCTCAACCCATGATTTCTCCTCAGCCACACATGCGCAGATGATTTGACAAAAAGGTGGTTTTGTGACACCTTTATCCCAAGTTTTTAACTTGGTTTTGGACATAATTAACCACTACTTGTCCTGTAATTATGCTACCTATCAACCCCACTTTTGGACTACTTGTGTTGCTATAAAATTATGGTTCAAAAAGAAGAAGAGAGTTGCCCTCTTTTGGCCCCACAGAACATCATACGACCAGTGTAACATGGCATACAACTTTGAGGAATGCCATAGGATCACCATTTACCTAACTTATGATCAGAGGATTTTGTGGACCCACGTGATAGCCAGTCACCATCGCATATGCCACCATCACAACCCAAGGCAACGTGGCTTTGATTTCGTGGATACATCTCATATCTCTGCTAAGTAGTTGAAGCGAAAGCAAAATAATACACCTTGGTGGAGTGGAGTGGACTAGCATTTTACTTCAGCAGAGTTTAGGTAGGATCAAAATTAAATTAAACTGTATCATTTATTAATGAGTTTAAGCAAAAGAATTGCGTCTAACTTTTGGCCTAATATTAAACATTTAATCTGACAAATGATATAGAGCCAATGCCACATTTGTTCAATTCTTGAAAATGTATAAAAACTACAGGTAACAGGTGTTAAAAGAGAGATTATTAATAGAGTGAACTAGTATCTTACCTTAATAAAATTAGTATCCTGTCAGGTAAGGTCAGAAATAGATTAAATTGTGATATTTGTTGGTGAATTTAAATAAAAAGAATTATATCCTAACTAATATTTATAATTTTTGATCTAATGATAAGTGTTCAATCTAATAATAGAAAATGAGATGATGGGACTAATAAGAAAAAAAAAAGAATGTAATGATTTATAAACTTTTATTTTTTTAATAAATTGTTTAACTGTGCAAAAATTCAGAGGTTGAGTTGGTGGAGAGTTATGAGATTCAAAACTTAAAAAACCCTTTTTTGGTAGGGGGGGACCAATAAAATTTACCTGGATTGATAGCCGTTGGTTTTCATATTTGCACATATAATTTATATAATTTTTATTTGATTTTTTATACGTACAACTCGTTAAGAATTTTTTTTTATATAAGAAAACACAAATCAAATACTTTTTTCTTTAATTATTTAGTACATTATTTAAAGATATCATTTGTGGTGGCAATGTGACTGAGGCAATCAATACAAAAGGCAAAGCCCCGGCCTTGGCCCCTTGGACATGCAGGTGTACCATGAACTGATGAACCAATTTGCTGGTTTTACTCTTTTCCTTTTACCCTTCTCCTACGTTTCATCATTTATTATGATTGTCCAACTAGTTGTTGCTATTTCACTTGTAAAGAATTTGGGGGGTAATAGAATCATGGAATCATACATTGGCTGTGTTTGGATATATTATGAAGTAGCTGTATAGGTGTGGGTGAGGGATCGCTTTATTTAGGGTTAAGTATCTCATCATCGGATTCTCTTCTATGATTAAATAACAAGAGAGGTGATCTCTTAAAATATGAATAATAAATTTTATAATTTATCATGATGAGTTTTTTTATAATAAAATTTATATTTATTTCTTTTTTATAAAATAATTTAAAAAAAATTATTACATATTTTTAGAAGACTGCATAATATTATATTATATTCATTTATATCTTAATAAATTATTACATACTTCTCAAACTTTATATAAGATTGTACTCCATTTATTAATATTTTGACATCTCAACATTAAATTATTAAAAAAATACTTACCAAGATAGATTTCATTATTCTAAACAAACACACACATGCTAACCAAAGTAAAATATGGAATTAATTAATTCTACCTTAGAAAAAAAATTTAGGTAGGCAATAACACTTTATTTAATAGTTAATATGTATAAAACTTAATAGGTCATGTTATAAGTGTATTTCATTATTTAAAAAAATTAATAACATGTGTCAACTGTTGAATGGAGTACTTAAGATAAATAATATATTTTCAAATAATTATTTTTTAATTATTTAACGTTGAGATATGAAAATATAAATTCAGTTCCTTCAAAGTGAAAGGTAAAGTAAATAGTTATAACTATTAATAAAAAAGTCAATTATTGAAATTATGATAAAATACATATATATGTATGAAAAATGATGAGATTATGAAAATTTACTCCTTTCTCGTTAATCTTTATAATTTTTTATTTTTTTTTCATAATTTTAGATTACGGTTACAATCATAGTTATTATTATGTTGTGATTTTAAAAATTACAGACAATTACAAAAAAATATAATTGATATGACTATAATTACAGTTGTACACAATATTACAATCATAATTACAATTATAAACCGCAATTTTCAAAACCAAGTTTTTCTTTTAAAGTGAACTTGAAAATATATATGAATAGATCACAATTTTAGGTAGCGTTACATGAATGTGCAATAATTTCTCATCTAATGAGAGGGTCCAAATCCTTATTTCTGGTTATGTGAATATGAACACGAAGGAGTATTGGTTCAACTGTACTGATTTGAGCAGTTGTTTTAAGAGGTGCGTAAATGCGTGCATTCAATTTATAGTCCCCCAATCTGACAGCACCCCCCACAAATGTGACTGCGGGACCATGCATGCTTGCTCAGGGGTTGAGAGAAAAAAGGGCCACCATCGAAAGGATCCCACGCATGCTTCTGCTTCGTGCCCCCATTGTAAATGGTCGTCTCCGCCATCTATAACCCTTTTGGACTCCAGCGATCGTAATCAAACCAGTCTTTTCTTGGAGTCAATTCTCTCTCGAGCATTTGTGCAAACAGTTACGTGACTATTGTGGCTCTGAAGAGAGGAGCATATGCCAACTTCAGATCGTTCATTATTTGGTTAATTATCTGGACGAAGCAGTTGGACATATTGAGAAAAGGACAACTTCCCCACACACATATATAACATGAGTTTTCCATACCAAAAAAAATATATATAATTGAGTTTTGTTAACATATGTATTGTATTTAATGTCTTAAAAATTTAAAATATATTTAATATTTTTTTAAGTACATAATTAGAATGATTTAATGAAAGATAATAAATATTATTTTTATTACTTAAAATAACTTATTAGATTTGACCCTCTTAAAATGAAAGATTCACTTTAAAAATTAAAGTAAAAATATTAATCATTGATAAAAAATTAAGAAAATAAATTTTAATAATGTTATAATTTGTTATATATGTGTATGTATTTTATCATAATCTCAGTTATACATAGTCATTTTACTCCCTAAAATAAATCTCTCACTTTAAAGGAACTAAATCTTAATTTTATATATATCCTTCTAATAATTTTTTTAATTACTAAATGAGAAAAGTATTAAATATTTTTTATGTTTTTAAAATATTAATTATTTTACTTTTTTATTTAATACTTATTTTTATTAAATATTAAGAATATCATTAAGAGAAAACTTTATGATGATATAACATAACTTACTTGCTTAACATGGACCCTTAACAAAACCATATAATACATCAAGTACTCGAGACTCTACTCTAGACTCGGTGAGTAAAAGGAAAACAAGATTAATTTATAATAATATGATACTTATTTAAAAAAAAAGAATCAAATAGCCGTACTTTACGATTATTTATTTCAAGTTTTAACTCAAATAATCATATTATATAATTATTTAATCTTTAATATTAGTATTATTATACTTCAGTTCTTTTTTTTTAATAATTCTTTTTATGTTAAAATGATCATGCATCGATTTTAGTTAGTCTTCACAAAATACATGTGCTTTCAGTTAATTTCTCAAAGAGCATGTGCTTGTGGAGGACCAGTTTGCTTGGATTGTGGTCCTTCTACCTCATCTTATTGGTTGCTATTCACTAGCCTGCTTTACAAGACAACGACAAGTATTCATAAGCTAAAAGGAAATGATGAACCTGAAAGATTTTAAGTTCTCAAAAATAATTCGTGTATTATATAATTTTAGAGATGTGTGATAAAACATTTTATATACAAAGAATGTATAAATATCTAAGATGATCTAGCAAATAAGAAGATAATTAGCATTGTTTCTAAATGAAATTATTGATTAGGAATAGGAAGTGAAGCTGAGAAAGTAAGGAAGTATAACATAGGTTAGTTTATAAATTAAAGAGATATGTTTTCTATTTTAATTATTTGAATTTAAATTTTGAACTAACATTTTAAAATTAATCTTTTTAATAGTATTATAAAATTAATTCTTTGGACATTATTATAATTATAAAACCCTTATAACAAATGTCTCTTTTAAAATATGAACTTTAATCTTGTTATTCGAAATATAATTCGCTTATTATTATACTTAATACTTATAAGTAATTGAGTTAATTTAATTATACAATCTTAACATCGCTTAATTAAAAAAATCTCATTGACATGTAAATTAAGACAAATATACCTCTTCTCGTATTAGAGGAAAAAAAAAGTACGGGGTTTATAAGCACTGCTTACATAACAAGGATCTTGCGGTATCTCAGTGCATTTACGGTAGGAAGATAGGAATAAAGTCATTTCAGTCACTGTGTCGCATAGGCTGCATGAGTTTATAATGCATGTAATACGTGTAACACTTTATAAATTTTTGTAATAATTATTTTTGGACTAAAAAATCATTAAAAATATGTTTCAATCTCTATTTGCTAAAAAAATAAAAGTTATATTCTAAAAATAATGGTTTTATTAATATTGCATTAATGTTTAATATACTAAGAAGATTTTAGTTATTTTAAAAATTATTATTGACATTTATTCAACACAACTCAATCTAATGTATGAATAGATATAGAGATGCGGTCCACAAAGAAACCTCAACAAACACATCTATGTAGTGCTTAATTTTGGACCCAGCAAGGAAAGTCGACGGTGTTAATTAAATTCGTGTGTGGTCCTAAGAATAATCGAAACAGTTGTTAATTATGAAGATGATGTGATATTAGGATTAGGAGACCAATCAACCAATTACTCACCCTAATAAGTAATAAAGGGCCCATTTTAGTTATGGCATGAATTGATTTGAGAAAACGATGCCATCCTATTTTACCCTACATTCGCTATAAAATAAGCTTTCAAATATCTCACGTATTAACTAAATAAAGATCTACCTTTCTTGAATACATGTCCTTGGTGAATTGCCATTTTTAACAAACACAAATGGAATCTTCTTGTAAAATCCTATTGACGTACCATTAGGTTATTGTTCGATACGGTTATAAAAGATCTCACGAATGTGACATACATAATTACTAAAGTGACATAATAATATTTATCACTTCGGCACTATCACATAACATAAAAAGAGTATTGGCAATAAGATAAATTCTAAAGTTTACAAACCATTATATAAACATAATTTAAAGGATAAACTCTTTACTAAAAACTTATCACTAGTCATTAAACTTTCTAAAAGGATTCAAATTCTTCACTTATAAATATAGGACAATTTCTCAAGTAAATATACCTATTATCAAAATTATAAATTAGTATAGCTGTATAGCCTCGCAAATCATTATATATCTTAATTTATTTTGAGAGAGATAATTTTAATATTTTAAATAAAATTAGTCTTGTATATAAAGGATGTGAAAATATCAAAACAAAAAAAAATCTATTGAGATATTTTCTTAACTTGAGCATATTGAATTGTAATTTTATAAAATATGAATAGAATAATTATTTTTTAAAATTTGTTTATGTATTATATTTTAAAAAAATGAAAAGGTTTTTATTAAATGTGAAGTTGAATTAATTTATTTTATAATTAAAATAATATATAATTAAAATTTTAATAAAAAACTTTAAAAAAATAATTAAAGTTAATCTGTTAGCAAACATTCATCTGCGGTAGGAAGCTCAAATACAAAGAAGCTCAAATAGCAGTGCACTGGCCCCAATTTCATGTTTCATCAGCATCCTCGAAAGCCAACTTGTTCTGAAGCTTCCCACCAAGTGCATCAGCCTTAACCCTGCTGATTGTGATCTGACGTTTCAGGATCGCGATCGAGACTAGAGAAGAGAAAGGTGCCGATTGAAATCTCACTTCTAGGGTGCATTATGATATTATCATCCACATGAAGGACGGGGTTGGTGGAATATTTTATATTTATGAGAATTCTTATGTAAAAATTTTAAAAATATGTTTACCTTAAAATAATTCTTAAAAATAGTTTTTATTTAATACATTTGTACTTTTAATTTTATATAAAAATAATTATTAAAAACAAATTTTATAGAATTTAAACTAAACGTATTAATAAAATAATTCATTATTTTAGTTGAAATATAATATGTGATATAAAAATTGAATATGTATTATTATATTAATTTTATGTTATTCAATAATGAAATATTTAATATGTAATTCTCAAAATACTTAAAATTTTATTTAATTTTTAGTCCTTGCAGATGAAATCAAAACTGCAATTGAACTATTCCTGTTAAACAAAAAAAAAAGTGTTTCTGGCACAATTAAAATTTATTTAATGCGTTAATTACTATAATCAGTTATATAATAAATTAAACCACTAAAAGTGAGTAATAATAAAGGGTTTAAATATTTGTACGAGATTATAAGTTTAAACATTTATATCACTATTATATTAAACAAAAATTACACAATAAATTTTTTGCTAATGAAATAAATTAAAAGAAAATTGTTACATTTTAGTTTTTTTTTTAATTCCTTTACATTTCCAACAAGCTCCTTTCCGTTCAAAATGTATACTCGCATTGCTTGATATAATATCCCACCATTAAATATTAAACTATACTACTATACGATACAATTGTATATCATACATTCATATATAGGCATTTATTTTTGCTATACGAAGGAAAAAGAAAAAAAAATTGATGAAAGTATTTTTTTTTATGAACTTGAATTCTTATTCATGCATCGCATTTTTATAATTTTTCTTTTATATATTTTCTTTTGAAAAAAAATAAAAAAAAATTAGTGAATGAAAAATTGTAAAATTATGATGTAAGAATAATATTATTAACTTAGACTTAGTTCGTGTTTCGATTTTTTTTTATTAATGAAATAAAATAGAATAAGTGTACATGGATAGAAAAGAGAAGAGAGAGAATAATAAAGTTACTTTTTTTCTTATTTAAAAGATTTAAAAGAGAATGAAATTGAGTTTCATTATTCTTATTTAAAAATTAAATTATAAAAACATAATAAAATTATTATAATATTTACCTTTTAAATAATCTTTATAATTTTTTAAAAATTAAATAAAAATATTTAAGATGAGAGATGAAGATATAAAATATTTTTTTATTTATAAAAGTTTTTAGTTTTTCATTCTTTTTTAATTTTTGTAGAACATAATTTAAGTTTTTGAAAGAAAAAAAATTATTTTAAATTTTTTTTTTTATTTTTAAACTCTTAGACAACGGAATTTACTCTCCATTCGTTTTTGCCCCTCGTTACTTATCATCCACATTCCAATTATAATTAGGAAAACATATGTAATAAATAACACAGATGGTAGTTGGTGTCAGTAGTTATTGTGTGGGGGACATTGTCAGTATGAACCCATGACATGATTTACAATGTTTGGCCTAAAAAATAAACGAGTCTATAAAATGTTTCAGCTCTATTTTAAATTTTATTACTCCATTCTCACGTCAAAAAATTTTATTATTTCATTCATCTACTTCTAGGTATTATGTAAGAAATTTTTTTATTTTAAAATATTAAAAAATATTAATTATTTTTATTTTTATTTTATTTTTGATAAATAATATTAATAAAATATTAATAAAATGAGATAAAAATTAATTTATTCATATTAATTTTTTTTATAATTAAGACTATTTATTAATTTATTAATATTTATATAATTATTTTAAATAATAAATAAAAATGAATAAAATGAACATTTTTTTAATAATCATTTTATTCCTTCACACAAAAAAAGTTCATGGTTTTTCTGTATTTGATTTTAAAAAATATAGCCGTACACAACTTTTCTAAAAAGAAACTGTTTTGCATGGCGTAAAACGTTTTTTTATTGTAGTGTCACTTTTTTTCTAATTTGATAACTGTTAGTTGATTCGTGTATTTTATTATAGTTTTATAATTTATAGTATTATTTTTCATTTAATACCTCCATTCATATTTTATTATAATTTAAGTTTAATTTTTGAATTTTTAATTAATAAATTATTTATAAATATTTTTATAAGTTTTTGATAAGTTTTAAAAACATATCTTAATCTTAAAAGGACTAACCTGTTCAATTTAAATTTTGTGCACTATGCCTTTCCATTGGATGAATGGAAATGGCGGAATTAAATGAGGCATTGCTTTCCCATTTCCTTAGGCAATGAAACCAGTTCTTTTTCTTTTAAAATGCATTCTGAATCCCTGATCACACACCTCTTCCTCCTTTCTCTTTCAAAGTTGCTAAGCACATTAAAGCATATTCCAACCATGAAATGGGCTCACGCGGTTATTAATTTTTGATTCCTCGGAATCTTAATTATGATTGGAATGTGACCACGACATAAGAAGAAAATATGTATAGTTGATGTTCATTGCATTTATGAATTAGAATATGCTATTTACAAATCCTTTTTATTAGTTGATATTTCATTGACAATAAGATCAAGCTGAACGATAGTAAGGATATTTTTAGGGTTTTGTTAATATGTAACTTGAAGGCATATGTTAATAAATAAAAATAATATTTATTATTTTTTTATTAAATCATTATAATTATTTGAAGAATAAAGAATTAAATGTGTTTAAAATTTTTAAAATATTAAATATTTTTACTTTTTATTTAATAGTTTTTATTTTTTATTTCTTAACTTGCATTAATAGATAGTATTTACGCATAATTCTCATTGGATTTGAGGTAGTAAAAATGCATAGCATTCTGCAAGTGATTAAGAATTCTAAGGAGAAGAAGATGAGTTTGTGGTTGTTATGGAAGCTGCCATGGTAGCTGAAGAAAAAAGAAAATCATGTGTGTCTGGGATGGAAAAAAGGGCTCTGAAATCATGTTGATAGAATTGTAGAAAAAATAAATATTACGCAATGTATTTATACAAGTTTGAACTCTTTATTTCGCAGAGAGGTCTCAATTATTTCAGTTTACTTATCATAATCGCAACTTTTTAGTGGTCAGTATATACATAGAAAGAAATGAGCTTTAAGCCACTAAAAAAAAAATATGAAGAAAAAAATTGAATTATAAGCAAGAGATCTTAAACTTAAACTTGCGTACCATTATTATTAAAAAAAAAAAAAGAAATGAGTTTTCACTGACACAAGAGTAACTACACTTTGTTATCTGACCAATTATTGATACAAGAGATTAAACTATACGTAAATAAATTAAGATATACTTGACTAATAAAATTTAACAGTGTTTAAATTAGTTCATCATCTGATTTTATAATTAAAATATTAATAAAAAATTAAAAAATTAATTTTTTATTAAAAATAATCTCTACTGAAACATGTACTTAATGGTTAATACTCAAATTTTTTTTATTTTATAATAAATTACTAATTTTTAATAAAATAATTATTAATTAAAAAACATTAATATCTTTAAATTTTAAATTATTTATAAATTATTATTATAAATTTTAAAATTATTTTAATTAATATTTAAATTATAAAAATTATTTAAATTAATTATTTTATCTATTATTTATTAAGTCACTTAACAAAAATATAATTATATAATTAATATATTAAATTTTTAATTATGTGACGTTATAATATTCACCGTATCTAAATTAATTTAAATATTTTATTTTAAAAATTATAATAAAATAATTTATGTCATTATATTAATTTAAAATAAAAATTTTAAATTTATTTATATTTAATAAAGATTATAATATTATGTTATTTAAAATTAATTATGTATTAATTACATGATTATATTTTTATAAAAATAATTTAATAAATAGTAAATAAAAAAATTAATTTAAATAATTTTATAATTTTAATATTAATTAAAATAATTTTAAAATTTATAATAATAATAATTTATAAATAATTTAAAATTTAAAAATATTAATAATTGTTTCCGTAATTAAGAATAAAGTAAACAATAAAAAGGAAAGGACATTGTAGGGAATTATGAAAAAGAGCAAGGGAGAAAAGGGTCTAAGAAAGGGTGCCATGCTTTCCCGGCATAAGGGCTCATAAAAGCTCCTCTGAGCCACCCTGTCACATGGCATAGTCCCCTACTCCCTACGCACACCCACTCTACAGACACTACACTGCCTAAACATTCACTCTCTCTAACTTTCCCTCTCTCTTGTTTTTCTTTTTCCTGCACAGCTCAGGATCAGGGGTCGGAGAGACAAGTGCGTCAGAGCCTGGAACGATCATCATTCACAACGCAGATGGGCCAGCGAAGGAGAAAGAGAGACCCACCCCTTTGAGATTTGCGCCATACCAAGATCTTCACCCCGATCACGATGATTTGAGGCAAAGGCGGCGACTATTTATGATCAGTTTTTTATCGCTCTGAAAGTGAAACCAGAACCTCTCTCTCTCGTCTCTTGCCCTCTATTACAACGCCATTAATTCATTCATTTTCTCTTTATACTATTTCTGACGCCATTTTTCTCCAACCCTTCTCTCTCTCTCTCTCTCTCTCTTTTTGACGCCATTTTTCTCTCTGTGCAAACAACTTCATCCCACAGCACAGGGCAAAACAAACCGCATTAATAACACGTTTTCTGTCCTTCCCATCAACTCATAACTGCTCTCTGTCTGAGACGGTAAGCACCTTTCTTCTTTTGAAACCTTGAGAGCCATTTTCTTTTCTCCCACCTTGTGATTGTGAATCTTCTCCCCCCACTGTTCCCTCTCTCGCTAGTTAGCGTCATCATCAATGCCATCGTGAATGCGCTCGAAATCAATGGGAACCGCAACACGAAAGTCTAGTTTTTGGTGTAAAGCGGGGATTGTTTCAGTCTAGTGTTTATTGCGGTCTGGAGTGTAGCGTGTTGTAGAGTGTATTCTTCTGGGGAACGCCATTTCTGGCCTGGGTCTTCTGGTAAACTGAGCCACGTTTCTCTCTGTTCGGTGACTTTGGTAACAGAGCTTCATAAAAGCGAAAGCACGAGGATCATACATCTGCTGCCGTTGAAGAGATTTTGTTATGGCCAACATCGGTGGAAACGGAGGCGTGGCTTGTCGTTTTGTCTGAAGGTTTTTTCTGTGGTCGTATTTGGTATAGCTTGAAGGGGAAGAAGAAAATGAAGTTTATGAAGCTGGGTTCGAAGCCTGATGCTCTCCAAGGTGATGGAAAGTTTGACAGGTAGGACGTTCTTTTCTTTTGTTCCTTTCTTCTGTTTACGTCGTTATGATCTTCTGTTCCGAGTGTTTCCAGCATTCTTGGTTGCTGTAGTGTTTTATTTTTTTTCCTGTCAGCATGAAGTTAATGTGTGTTACCATTTTCTGTCATTGATGGATTTGGTTTTACATGTATTTGAGCGGAGTGAGGTACTGCAAGTTAGAGATTTATGCCTGAATGTCTTGAAAGAAAAACTGTAGTCTTTGTCTGCATAACCATTGAAATAACGTTAATATTCTATTGCCGATAACTTTCGGAAAAAGGGGAGCCGGAGAGAGAGCCTCCAAGTTATTGAGTCGGAGGAGGTGGTCCAGCCTCCGAACTGTAAACTTTTTAATCAGCTTGTGGTCCAACTGTGGTAAAGTGGTATGGAGTACCCAACCTCTTGAATCATGGCAGGACGCAAAGCGTTTTTAAACACATTATTAGTTATCATTATTAGTTATAATAGTCGTGCATTTTTTCTATATCTGACGAGTTTTAGCATGTGATTTCACTGTTGTACTTGATTATTGTTACCTCGTGTATAGATGAGACTAGATAATTTCACTTGTCAATGTATTCTTTCAGGATAGCCTGGTTTGGTGGATTTTCTGCCTGTTCTAAATCATATTTGACAACGAAATGTAACTTGTCATGCATGTGGTATATTTATGCAACTAAGAGCGACGTTTTGTCAGTTATTAATTTGAAAGTGCGTAGTGCATGTTTCGGTGGGCATTTGTACTGCCCAAAGGGCTCTTGCCCATCTTTCTTGATTGTTTTGGCCTTTGCACTTCTTTTTAACGTAATTCTGGCCCCAAAAACCTATTTGGTTTAAACTTGAAAGTAACTATTTTCTGTTTTGTGGTGAATTTTAATTTTTTCCAAACATAAATCAATCACTTTGCTCAAACTTATTTTTGACTAAAGTTAAGTTTGCTCAAAATTAAGTTTGCAAAATTTAATCGTAACACACCCCGGTCATTTACTGAGCCTTTTTTTTTTCTTTGCATTAATGTTTCTGTTCTGCAAATAGAGGTTTCTTTATTTGAAGATGTGACAGACAAAAGAATTTCATGAATTTTCAATCCCTTAAGAGGGAGTTTTCAAACATATAAAATCTTTGGCAAATAATATGTGAGAGGGGGTTATTTTTCTGGACATATGATCAAGTTAGGCCTTTGGAATTGTCTGAATGCAGCCAAGATGAGAACATCATGTATTTTCTATACATTACCTGATTATGTGATATGTTTGTGTGAGAATGAACTTAACAGCATGTATCTTAATTAAAAACCTTTGGCTGATGGTTCCTGACTTCCTTACTTAATTTTGGTTGCTAATTCTGTCATAATTTTTACCTAGTTGCAACATGAATCTTGCATACATTGTATGAGGTTAATTATATATTGGGAATTTTCAGTGATATCCCTTCTCTTATTTTTTCCTAGAATAATTTGTCCTTCTTTACAAGCTAAGCATGCCGTTTTCAATTCATGTAGGTATGTGTCATCTGAATTAGCTACAGATGTTATCATAAATGTTGGTGAAGTTAAGTTTCACCTGCACAAGGTACATTACCTTTTCAGCATCTTAGTTGTTGTCCTGTTAAATAAACTCACTTCTCACTTGTTCTCTTTTATGGATTTAATTTTGATCTATTGTTGGTGTATAGGTTTTTTACATTATCATTTAATTACATATTACCGTATCATTAAAAGTATTTAACTTTTTAGATAGTTGTTATATTAATCAAACTCATCAAACTCTTTCAATGATCTGTTAACACCTGATTGGATGATGGTGTAAAATTTACACTGACAGTGGATTAAAATTAAACTTTTCTTTTATTTAATTACCAAGTGGTATGATATTTTTGGTAGCAAACTTGTTTAGGACCTTAGGTGTCTATTATACGTACATGTATATATAGCAAGTTATGGTTATTTGGGAAATATGTCATCATTCAACAATACTAGCCTTTACAATCGAAAATCTGTAGTGTTTTCCATTAGGTTGAGAGACTTGCGGATTAGAAATTTTGAATTTGACAATGAGACTAGTCAATTATGTATTCTAAGTTGTGCATTGGGCATTCATTTTCTTTCGCTAATATGTAGTTTTTGGGAGAGGCAACTAGCTTTTTGCTTCCTCTCTCTGTTGTTTATTAACGTTGACTTCTCATGTTGCAGTTCCCTCTACTCTCCAAGAGCAATCGACTACAAAAGTTGGTATCAAAGGCTAATGAAGAGAATTCTGATGAAATTTACTTGGATGATTTCCCTGGAGGGCCCAAGGCCTTTGAAATATGTGCAAAATTCTGCTATGGAATGACTGTCACTCTCAATGCTTATAATGTTGTGGCTGCTCGTTGTGCAGCTGAGTACCTTGAGATGACTGAGGATATTGATAGAGGAAACTTAATTTTTTAAAATTGAGGTGTTTCTTAACTCAGGTATCTTCCGTACCTGGAAGGATTCCATTATTGTTCTCCAAACTACTAAATCTCTTCTGCCATGGGCTGAGGACCTAAAGATCATTGGGAGATGCATAGATTCTGTAGCTTCTAAAACTTCTGTGGACCCAGGGAACATCACCTGGTCATACACTTATAACCGGAAATTAACAGAGCCTGATAAAATTGTTGAGGACAAGATAACATTTCAAGAGAAGATTGACCTTGTTCCTAAGGATTGGTGGGTTGAAGATATATGTGAGCTGGACATTGATCTTTACAAACGGGTAATGATTGCTGTGAAATCAAAGGGAAGAATGGATGGAATTGTGATTGTGGAGGCACTAAAAATCTATGCAGCAAGATGGGTTCCTGATTCTGTTGATGCATTGGTTTCCGAAGTCTATACCTGGAGGAACAAATCTCTGGTAGAAACAATTGTCTGTTTATTGCCAAGTGATAATGGAGTGGGTTGTTCATGTAGTTTCTTGCTGAAGCTATTGAAAGTGGCCATATTAGTTGGAGCAGATGAGACATCACGACAAGAATTGATGAAGAACATCAGCCTAAAATTGCATGAAGCTTCTGTCAAAGATTTATTGATTCCAGCACGTTCTCCCCAGATTACCACATATGATGTTCAATTGGTACAAGGTCTTTTGAATCGATACATGACTAATGAAAAGGACAGTTGTGATATGGAGGTTGTTGAGAAGAAAGATAAAGTAAATGATAAATCTATTCTAGGTCATAGGTCTTTATTGAATGTTGGCAAGTTGGTGGATGGTTATCTTGGTGAAATTGCACATGATCCAAATCTCAGCCTGTCTAGTTTTATTGAATTGTCACAGTCAATTCCTGAGTTTGCCAGGCCAAATCATGATGGTCTGTACAGAGCTATTGACATCTACTTAAAGGTAGGCTTTTGTAAACGTGGAGGAAACCATCATCCCATAATAAACATCAAGTCGACTAACTCTCAGTTTGGCATTGCTTTTATCCATATTGCCTTGGAGAAAATGTTTTGCCTTATTTGATTGATTTCTCTTATGACTTAGTAACTTGCTTCTTGGTACTATCGAGGTGTGCTGTTATTTTTATTATTTAATGTGTGAAGGTTTTTATGTTGGATCAATGCTTATTGAACTGCTAGGCAAGTCACTTTCAGAATTCTTTAGCAGTTTTCTTTTGGTATACAATCTTCTGCTACTGCTTAAAAATGTGTATATTGTGTAGTGACAAAGTAATGACAGTCATGTATTGAGAGCATCTTCCATCTAAATGGGAGGTTCTGGGGTTCAATTCAGTGTCTGTGTGCTATCTACTTATATGGGCAAATAGGATATGTGTATACTTGAAATATGCTGTCTGTGCTTTTATTCTAGCCTACCAGCCTTTGGTATTTAACTCGAGTCTTTCATGTTCAGGAGCACCCCAGTTTGACAAAAGTTGAAAGGAAGAAAATATGTGGATTGATGGATGTCAAGAAAATGACAGTGAATGCATCAATGCATGCTGCACAAAATGAACGCCTTCCTCTTCGAGTTGTAGTGCAGGTTCTCTTTTTTGAGCAGGTCAGGGCTTCTGCCAGCGTTCGAGCACCTGGTAACGATCCTCGTGATTCGTCACACTCTGTGATGAATGGAGATGAGGAATGCGAGAAAACAGTGGGAGAGAGCTGTCAATCCCTCAATAACCAGATGAATCACTTGAAGATTAAAGATGAACACTTTCGTAAGAATGGGAAATTGAGTAAGAAGAGCAGCAAAAATAGCAGAAGTGGCATGCAATTGCTGCCATCTCGGTCAAGGAGAATCTTTGATAAATTATGGAATGTGGGTAAAGGACGAGAAAATAGGAGCTCTGAGACCTCAGAGAGTTCTAATAGCCCTACTTCTTTAGTCCCTGTAGATACCAAATCATCAGGTTCATCCCTAAGACACCGGAGGCATTCTATCTCTTGAGGGGATGAGGATGTTACTGTTAGTAATTGCTGTGAAGTGTAAAGTGGTAGGATGAGGATGTTACTGAAATATTTGCAGTGCATGCACGGAATCAGGAAATGAGTTTCACTAGCATTGCTGGCAAAATGTAATGACATTTTTATGTCTTATCTGGGTATCTTTCTCGCAAGTGTAAGATCTTCCAGCCCTTGTAGAATCTTTATTGGGGGTAGGAGGGATGTTTAGGTGCTCTACTCAGTATTGCCCTTTGTATGGTATCATGATCCTTATTTACAGGAGTTGATTTATGCATTTTCCTTCCTATTCTCATTGCTTCTTGTCGTAGTCTAGTCTTGTTTGATTGATGTGAATAAACAAATTTAGTTTGCTAAGCCTACCTTACTAGTGAAGTGTGATTCGATATCTGGTGGCCATTTTGTTGTCAATATTTAGATGCAATTATTGTATTTAATTTTTTTTTTGTTTTTAAATTTAAACTCAAATAGTCTAAAATGTCACATTTTTTATCATTTATATTAATATAATTATGATAGTGAATAAGAATTATTTGAGTGTATAATTGAGGAAAAAACTTTTACGTCATAACCTTTTATTCCAACAATTCTCTTTAATGTATGCTCAACAGCCAAGGGAAACTTGTTCGGTTTGCTGCCAAGAACGTGAAGATATTTAAGTTGTTAATTTCTATTGTTAAATTGTATTGGTATTTAAATGTTTTAATATTTAAATTAATTATTTTTTAAAAATCATGGTAAGGGTTTTTTTATTCAAACATTTATATTAGTAAGTACTTTTCTATGTCTTTTTATTTTTTTTTCAAAAGTTTTTATACCATTATGTATTTAAATGACTGCATTAATTATATAAGTTCCGTTGTGTATTAACCGAAAACAGTTTTTTTAACTAATTTTTGACATAAAGCCTTATATGATACGTTTTTCTTCTGTTAGCTTGTTTTTATCTTGGGTCAGTTTGATATAAGTATAAAAATGGAAGTAAAAAATTCATAAATTAGTTTCGTATATAATGTTTCATATAAAACTTATTTATAAATTTTTTTGCTTTGGTTTTATCTCCATGCTAGACATACATCTAAAAGCTTTCTGTTTTTGATTATGTATGACGATATGGTAGAGATATAGAGTATGTTTAGGTGGATGTTTACATTACTCAAATGGATTTGTAGATACTCAAATGAGGTTTTGCCAATTTTTTATTTTATTTGTTTTAATATTTTAACTAATTTTTAAATGTGATTTTAATTCTAAAAATTTATTTGATTTAAAAAAATTATTTTTTTCATTAAATGTAATTTTTTAAAATATAAATTATTTAACTTACATTTATTTCTGATTAAAATTAAATTTATAAAATTACATTTGTTTAAAATTAAATTTCTAAAATCTAACCCAAACATACAAAGAACCAACAATTGTAATTGAGGAATAATCATCTCATTTTGGGCCATATAGTCAAAGCCTGTAGACCCATCAAATCCTGAGTTTCTTCGGTTGCAATTGTGGGCCTGCTGAATCCATTTGGATTTTCGTTTGATCACAAACAGCACCCAAGTTCGTTTCCGAGGGAAAGGGTTCTGCATTTTATTCCTCCGGCGGAAATCGGCGCGTGACGTGACCCGAGTTAGTAACGCAGCTTCACTTGAGCTTCATTTCGTTTCAGAGTAAAAACATCAGACACCTTCTCTGCAAAAACTGAAGAAACTAGAAAGAGAATAGAGAGAGAATCGAAGATGCAGAGATTGAAAGCTCTGCTACCAGAAATTAGGTGCTCCTTTCGCACACTCGGCTTTCATCGTAGAGCTTTCACTGCTCTACCAAATTATGTTGAGCATGATGATCCCCAGCAGCAGGTCCATTCTTTTTCGCAACTTTTCTTTGTGCTTTGTTTGTGTTCTCATGGTTTCTTTCCATTTGCAGATTTTTTATTTTAAAATTTCCCAATCGACGATTTTTTTTTTATGATTTTAGATTTTAGTCGAAGGAAGAGCGAAATCGAGAGCAGCCATTCTCAACAGACCATCTTCTCTGAATGCACTCACCACTTCAATGGTCTGGCCTTCCTTCTCTTCCATTACGCGTTTGAGTTCATACGCTTATGGGGAATGTTGTAAACGGCAAGTAGTTTCCATTTGTAGGTTGCTCGACTGAAGAGATTGTATGATTCGTGGGAAGAAAACTCTGATATTGGCTTTGTTTTAATGAAGGTATCGCGCCGTTTTTAACAGCGATAAGTTGTCACTGAACTGTGGAACCACTCTGCATTTGTTTCTTTCAATTTTAGTTCTCCTCCGCCTCCATTCCCCAACAGAAAAAAAAAACTTTATGTACGTGCATTGAGGAGTCTTTCTGTTTCTCATGGGGTGGAGAGGCATGGCTTCCTCTCTAATTATGGAAAAATAAAAGAAAAAATGGACATATGATATTACTATCCATCGTGTTTTCAGGCTCACCATTGAAAGAGTTATAGCTTATAGTTTTATGATTTTGAGCTAATGAAGTTTTATGTGTGTAAACTCGTCATAATGTTTGGAGATGGGCATCTTCTCCATTTTCGGTAATAATTTCTTGAAAATTTTGTGGGTTCTATTCTAAGAAGGCTTTGATTATGTTCTTTCTCTCATAGATATTGGTCATACTTTTGAGTCTGAGTTGCTATCTTTATTATTTTGAAGGGTAGTGGCAAAGCTTTCTGTTCTGGCGGAGATGTTGTTAGGCTTTATCACTTAGTGAATGAAGGTTGGTTGTATTTCAATGTTTCATTATCAAGCTCAACATCTTTTTACTTTCCTTTCTTCAATTGGATAATTCAACTAGAGGGAAATAATTTTTAAGTAATACATTCAATAACCATTTGTAACTTATCTCATCTTTTCTACACCATAAATTTACCAACATGTGCATTCACTGTTTATTTTTTCTGTGTTTTTTTTTTTGGGGGGGGGGGGTTTATAAAACATGTTGCACATTTCATCTTCTATCCAACATGGAAGCTGATGATTTAGTGAATGCCTACATTATACAGCTAGCTCATTGGAGAGGCTTCTTAAGATCTTCTTTATTTATAGGGTTAGTGTGTACTCGTTTTTCTTTATATAAGTATTAACAGCTTACGAAATTGAGTTGATTCTTGCAGGAGTGAAGGTGGGAAGTCTTTTTCTTTTAATTTTTCAATTCCTTGTATGAAATAAAATCAAGGGTTGGCTGTTAGTACTTATTTTCATCTAAATCTTACAGTAGATGACATTATCTGCTTCTAATATTGGCAACTTCTAACAGTGAATCTTCTTTTCAATTGCATTATTTCCCTTGCTTGTATGTGGGATTTTGCTCATGGTTTGTTTAAGGGTATTTCTTTGACAGATATGCAGAGGGATTGGATCACTATTGACTCTTCTAAGCTGATGCCTTTTATCTCAATTTTTTTCAATTTTTTCTTTTACTGTTGGAAGAATTTCTCATCCTCCTCTTCTGTATTTTCTTCCTCTTGATAAATTCTTATTTAATCCAAACAAAAGAATAAAAGTTAACATAGGAATCTGGAATCATGTTCGGAGTTTGAGTCCTCTAAGGGATGATGAGGGGATTAGGATCAGTTGAATGGTTAATTAAGGCAGTTTGTAGTTCAGTTTCTGAATTTTCAGCTGCTTAATTCATGAGAAACATTTTTACATTCACGGCATTCTTACTAGTTGAATGGTGATGCTTCAGATGTTTTTACACTCATTACATTTTTACGTTTAATATGAGCAGGAAATGCCGAAGAAGCTGAACAGTTTTTCAAAACACATTGTATTCATTTATATATCTTCAAGGGACATATTTCAAACCACATGTAAGTATTGAAATGTAACCAAGGTTTTTGTTTGAGATATTGAGTATTTTGGAGAAATGATGTATGCTACTAAAATAAAATTTTTGTGCTTATGTTCCTCTTTTTATTGGTCTTTATTTGATGATTCTTTTTTTTTTTTTTTCTTGAAAGCTTTTCTGTGACCAGTATGAACATTTTATGGGCATTTATGCAGGTTGCTATTTTGGATGGAATAACAATGGGATGTGGAGCTGGCATTTCACTTCCAGGGATGTTCCGTGTGGTATCTGATAAAACAGTATGTGATTTCTTCAGATGCTCCTTGAATTTAATCCATTATACTACTATTGAACCTTATATTTGAAGCAATGTAATTTGCGTAGCATAGTTTAAACTGTAGTGCTTTTGCCTTATAATCTTCTCCAAAGTTCAAGGTGTAGACTCGTTGTTTTTATGTTTAGTAAATGCTGGCAATTGAGTTGTCTGCTTAAATTTTGCAGATTTTTTCTCACCCAGAGGCTCAAATAGGTTTTCACCCAGATGCTGGAGCTTCCTATTATCTATCACGTCTACCTGGCTACTTAGGTAATATAAGTTTTGCATGCAATTTTGAGAGCAGGACTCCTGCATGACGCTTTTGATACTCTTTTGTAGATGAGTCTAGTTGTTTTAAAATGTATTGGAAAGGTTTCATCTTTTAAAAACACTTGAAACAGAAGTCATGATTCATGAATTTATGATTATTCAATCCTTCACAAGATAACTACCCAAAAAGTTGAATAGCACCAAGGCTCTGTAAGTTTTGGCTGTATATATTATTTTATTTTTTAGAAAATATTTTCTAAGGAAATTTTTTTCTGAAAAATGTATTGATCTTCTGTTGTTGGGACCTTATAATAGTTTTTCTTGTTTAGTGGATCATCGGTACACACACACACACACACACACACACACAAACGTCAGCTTTACTTAGTTTGAAGGAAACTTACATTTATACTTATAAATCAGGCATAAAAACATTGGAAATAATTAATTTTAAAAATAATTAAAATTTATAATTTCAGTTTAATATTTTGAAATTGATTCACTATTTTTGAGTCAAATATTTGATGCACTGGGAATGGAATTGCTGTACATAGAAAGGAAGGAGGATAACTTACTGGGGAGTTTAGAAATGAAGAAAAAGACTAGTGGAAAATAACTTCAGCAGTTCCAAAGCAGAAGCTGAAGTTGATTTCTGCCAAGAGCACTGCAATTTTATGATTGAGATATTGGCAGCTTTCTTTCATCAAATAATTTCCAAAAAAATATTTTTCAGGAAATCATTTTTTCCCTCAAACATACACATACTTCAACATGATTGCTAATAAATTCAAATATAAGCACAAAGAGGGTTCATCCTTTCTGATGATTCTGTTGGCTGATTTTATCCTAGAATATATAGTTTTATAGTTAATTATAACTTTCTGATCCTGTATTCAAAAACCTTTTCTCTGTAACAGTCCAATATTAAGTGGGTTTATGGTGATATAGACAAAGTAAATTTAGTTGTCCTTACTCCTTAGTTTTCCCGCTGTCACCTGATGAAATCTGAGAAACTGCACATTATTTGTGGGCACTTCTTGATGCACTACCACTGTGAAGAGATTTTTGGTTTCAAAATAGTTTTCCTTGTTTGTAATTAAAAAATTTAAATAAAGGATGCAAATGAGACATAAACCCTTGGCAAGAGATAAGAAGAAAAAGTCAACTAAGATAGAGGATACAATTTCAGAGAATCTTGAAAATTACTTTCCAAAGACTGTGAAAGAACAAGTAGGAAAAAGATTTGGGTTCTTCAAGCTCTTCAAAACAGCTTTTAAACTTTCAATTCCTTGAAAAGTTTCTATGTCATTCTGTCTAAATGCACCCAGTATGGCAGTGTGATTGAAACTTCCAAACCTTCCAGCCTCTCCTTGTGCTAAACTTTCAACCCCCAACAGTGGACAAGAGTAGATGTTATCACTTATAAACAGAAGAATACCATGGAAATAAAAAACTAATAACCACAACTTTGTTCAATTAGCCAATACTATGAATATAATTAGATGTTCCATAATACATCTACAAAGATGACGAATTGACACCCTTTTTTCAAATTTATACCTGTTAGAATATGAAGGCTTCTTGCAATTAATTGAACTTTTTTGCCACATCTTTTACACCAAAAGTGGTTCCTTGGGGCATTACTGCTGTGTAAATCTAAGTGAAAAACTGCAGAAATTTTTTTACTTTTGGCTGGCTGCAAACAAATCCTGTTGCCAATTTTATGATGATTAACTATATAGATGATCTGAAACCTATCCATCAAGTCAATTCCTGATCATGCTAGAAGTGATGGAAACAAACTTGCCAATACAGCTTTTTTACTTGAAATTCACATAGCAACCTTTGGGGTGAAATTCCAATTAAACCTTACACCTAAACCTAGAGTAGAAAATTATTTTTCTCTCCCTCACCCACAGCAATGGTTATCCCCGTTATCACCTGAATCATACTTATTCCATGGAAAATGGGAAATGTCGAATTCGGAAGGCGGGGTAAATGGAATGAAGTACATAGAGCCTCATGATAGTCCTTATCCGTGTGTACCGATCCCACCTTCACAGCACAAAATCCCCTTTTCCTCTGGGGTACAGTAAGTTCCTCCCATCCAGAACCTCCTTTAGGCCCAACCCCCTGCATAACTCCATATTGGCCTTTGCTCCTCAGTCCTCAATATTCATGATGCAAGTATTGTTTTACATTTGTATTTTGTAGTAGTAGCTTACATAGTAAACCAGAAAATGATTTACTGAAGTTCATTTATTTTTATATCATGCTGTGCAGGGGAATACTTGGCCCTTACAGGAGATAAGCTTAATGGTGTAGAAATGATTGCCTGTCGCCTTGCTACTCACTATACACTAAATGCGGTATGTTTTTCTCTTCGCTTTTTGTGCTTCTTTGCTCTGTCTTTGTTGTCTAGTTCTCTGATGTTTACATGATACGGCTTCCTCTGACAGAGGCTTGCTTGGCTTGAAGAACGCCTTGGTAAACTGATCACAGACGATCCTTCTGTTGTTGAGACATCCCTTGCACAGTATGGTGATCTTGTTTATCCAGACAGAAGGAGTGTCCTTCACAAGTAATGTTGCATCAATACTTATTTCTGTCACATTCTACTTCCTAACATTTGTCCTTTTTTTGGTCAATGACTTCTATTTTGTAATGTTCTCTGTCATGGTTTTAACTTTTAATACAGCTCATTGGGTCCATGATATGGCAAATTTGACAAGTCCCACATTGGGTGGGTTTCCTTTTGTAACATAGGATGACTTATATGTATAGGTGTTTTGTCTCCTATTTTGAAATATCAGTTAAAGTATTCAGCTTCTTTGTTATCTTGTTCTTTGTTCTTTCCTTTACTAGAGAGGATCTAGTATTTTATATTAGAGTAATCTAGTTACCATTTCCCTTGTGGATTCTAGGGCGCTTTCTAGTGTGAAACTAGGTGATAGACCCCCCATAACAAAGGTATATTTTAGAAAGGGAAGGAAGAGAAACAAGGGAATAAGGCTTGGAGGCAGTGGGGAAAATGGGGACAGTGAGGAAAATCATGTGAGGACAAAGGGGAATATTCAGTATGGGGATTTGGGGAATAACAGAATGGACACGTGGCATGAAGGGGGGCGCAGCAGAGAAGGTTTCAGTTGAGGAGAATCATTAAACGTAGTGGAGGCCTTTTTTTTGGGTGGGGGGGGCAAAGGAGGATTGAGTCAGGCTTGGGTAGGAGGAAGCAGGACCCTCTGAGCTCCTGCATCGTCTCTGTTCTTTCTTGCAATTTTCTTTACTTTCTTCTTCTGGATGTACTCTTCCTGGACCGATCTCATTCCGAAACCAGTACCAGAACCTTGTTTTTAAAGAGTTGTACAGTAATAAAACCAGAGGAGTTTTCAGATATCTATCACTAGAATTTGCTTTTGCTGCGTCAGTTCAGAAGCTTATGCTAATTTTATAATCTAATAAAATGTAATCAGAGCGAATAAGCATTTGTTATCTCTCTTCTTAAAATGTGTGATGAAATCATCTAAGAATTTTTTTTTTTTTCAATTATTCAGCTGGTGATTATTTAAAAGTTTGTAAGAATGAAAAATACCCCAACAGCTTTAGTGCACTTTGATGAAGTGTTCATTTAAGATATTAGGTACAAATATACGATCTAGTACCAAGAAATTCTAGATGTTATAACAGATGGATTCACTATTTGCTGCCATATGCTAAGAAAAAATAAGTGATTGTTCAGTTAGGCAATCAAATGACTGTCTGTCTTTTTTTTTTTGGTTAACATTGTGGTTGTGTGGATTGCATTTGTCCATGTTCTGACCCTTGCATCACCTGTAGGCTGGAATAACACATGAACCACTTTATGGAGTTTCTGCCTTTTTTTTTTTTTCCCTTTATCCCCGTCCCTTTTTTTGAACATCTAGAGCTGTTGCTCTGACACAAATCAAGGTAGTGAATAGAAAGAGCTCATCAATACTGAACTAACTCCCTCTATTGACAATTGTGCTGCCATGTCTTGTGAATTACCAAATCCTAAAAGCTTACGCTGTGTAATGCAGAGAGTTCTACACATTTGTCATTGTACATTTTTCTCTGTGAAAATAGAACACTGCTATTTGGTTTCATATGTTGGTCTAGTTGCGGTCATTTTCTGCTTCTAAGTGTTATGTTCTACTTTTTACTCAGGATTGACACTATTGATAGATGTTTCAGCCACGATACGATGGAGGAAATCATTGATGCTTTGGTAAGTGTTGTATTAAATCTTTGATGAGACTGGATGGAGTTAAACAAAAAATTTAACATATCTTGATCCACAATCAACTACAATTATGAGATTATTTGTAATCTTGTCTGTTGAATAGCTACCTTGTATATCTTTGCCTTCATCTTCTAAATTTTTTGCTAACAAGACAAATTTCCTAAGTAGGCATTTTGTATAAGGAACTCTGTGCAAAATTATTGGTAAATTATCAAAGATCAAAGTATTATTCATCGTTAGAAGTTGTGGCATTTTTGGGAGTTGCCAATGGTCATAACTTGTCTGTAGCCAAGTCATTGACTCACCTGAAGTCACCATAATACAATCCAAGATGGGGAGAACAGCAGGTTCTTAGCTGTGTACCAGTCTCCAGTTGAGATGGGGTGCTGAAAAATGTCCCCTACCTCCCAAAACAAAAAAAATACAGACAAAAATAGGCAGTGAACTAAACATTTCAGATTTTGTAAGAAGAAACGGTTAGCAGGAGTATTGCTAGTGTTTTCCATCATCTGGTGCTTGACTACACTACTTTTTGATAATTTTCCTTTTCTTCAAAATGAAATGTTGTTCTCTCAGGAGAAGGAGGCAGCTGAGTCTTACGATGAATGGTGTATGACAACTCTTAGGAAGATAAAAGAAGCCTCCCCATTGAGTTTGAAAGTTATTTTACGATCTGTGAGTTACATCGCCCTTGCATGTTTATGAATTTCCCATCCAAGTTGCTTTTTTGACTTCTTGTTTAACTTCTGCTACCGAATTTAGATACGTGAAGGCAGATTTGAAACTCTAGATCAATGTCTTGTGCGTGAGTACCGGATATCCCTTCGTGGAATTTCTAAGCAGGTGTCCTCTGATTTCCTTGAGGTATGATTTTTCATAGTATCGTTTCCATATAAAACAACCTCATTTTGTTTTTATGGTTTCACTTGACTTGTTCTCTTATATAGGGTGTTCGAGCACGTCTGGTTGATAAAGATTTTGCACCGAAGGTATCCCAGTCGTCCAAGAATATTTTCATCTATAAATTCAATAACAATTTCATTTTTCTATTCTCGGGAATTATCTGAAGCATTTTATTCCCAAATTTGCAGTGGGATCCACCTAGTTTAAAAGAAGTATCAGAGGACATGGTTGATTGCTATTTCTCTCCGTTTAACGAAATTGAGTCCGAGCTGGTGCTGCCCACAGCATTGCGAGAACCTTACATGTGAGACATGCATACCTTTAATCAATGCTTGTCAATACACTAGCAGGAGTAGCCAAATAAATTTTAACTCGTAAACTTAGGTGGACACAGTTTTACACATATCTTTGTTGTAATAGCATCAAAATGTAGAAGTTGCACGCTTCTTTTTAGGTGGTAGGGAGGAGTTGAAGTATCACGAGGCCTTCATTTTTGGTGTAAGGGGTTTAATTATTTGAAATGAGCATATATGGTGGCTTCTTTGATTTTTAAACTAAAAATTAAAAAAAAATATATGCAAGGGCAAGGGATGTTCAATCAAGTTAAACGTCATATGTGAAAAATGGTATGGATGTCTAGCACTAGCAGAGCTGGGTTTCAAAAGGGAACATTGGCTCCGTAGGGAACATTGGCCGTGACAATGTCATCAACAAATTCACGAAGGGACCCCTTGTTTTGCGGCAACTCCGTAAGATCACATTTGCAGCATTCATGCATTTGCTAGAAATGTGTATCTGAGAAGAGTCACTGAGAGTAAGGAGTTGTTCAAGAAGGTTAGCTGATGCACCATTAGCTATTCGGCAATTACGCATTCATGCTCCGTTTCGCCGAACTTTGTACTGTGCCGAAATGCTTCCTGTCTGCCACCAGTTGCCCGGTTAGCGGATGAACTGGACCGTTATCCTGACATTTGACTGTCCTCGGACATGTGGTGTAGTCGCTGGAGAATGTTGGCCCCATAAAAATATGGATTTAATTTTGATATATTATTAGTGTAAAGTTTTTTTTTTATTTAATTATATGTTATAATGTCTATTATGAGTGTTTAATTTTTTAAGTAATTATTATTTTAATAATTTTTTATTTGTTATTTTTTAATAATTTAACAACATATAATTGAGTGAAAGTATAAAATATTTTATACTGATAATATATCAAAATTAAATTTAAATAATATAAAGAATAATTTTATATCTTTTTAATTTATCTTTTTAATAATTTTTTGGGGTTTAAGGTTTATTTTTTATATTAAATGAAGTAAATATTAAATATTTTTTATATTTTTAAGATATTAAATATTTTAATTTTTTCATTTAACATTTATTTTATTAAATATTAAGGAAATTACTAAAAAGAAGTTTTAAAAAAATATAACAAAACTGAAATATAAATGAACGGACAATCACACCAGTTCTCCCATTATATACTTGAATTTAAACTCATAAAATTTCTTCTTTTGAGTCTTTTAAAATTTAACAATCGCAAATTAAAAATTAAAGAAAATTCTTCTAAAGTATAAAATTTGAAAAGATTGTGCTCAACAAACATATGATGTAGGAATTACGTATGTCCTCTATCATTAAATCAGTTTAATTTGATTTATAAGAAATATTAATTCAATTAAGTCAGTTTAGTGAAGCTGAAATTTAGAATCTGATTAAATCACACACATACATCACAGACATGGGATGCTTTTTCTAATCGATGTGCTATGGTATTGCTGTATATCTCATTTCTCGTTGATTTTTTTTTTTTCGATTCTTTTATTTGCAGAACACAACACTTATGTTTTGACTTTTCACATTAAAATCTTGGATATCCTTTGTTGGGTTTCTTGTCCTTGCTGAAGTCAATGCCCAGTGGAAAAAAAAAAGCATTAAAATATAAAAAATTATCATATGCAAGTAGAGTATAATAAATGCATGATTCGTAAACATGTAATAGTTTTTTTTTTCTAAAGTATCTTTAATATAGTCTCAATTAATCATTTTCTGCCCCCAAAATTTTTTTATTACATTATATTCAGTGCCAAGTGTAGAGATAACTTACAAATTACAAGAACCAATTAATCAATCCTTCGTTTTCTTGTCTTTCTCTGCCTTGATTGCTTATCCAAGCATCTACACTAACAGTCTAAGCTACAAATATTATTTTCTGAGCTCTTACCCAAAAAAAAAAAAAAATTCTGAGCTTACAACCATAAGAAATGGGCAATAGACGATCACATAAGAGTTTAATAATTTGAATAACGACATCATCACATATTCCTTTCTTCCAATTGCACTGAAAAGGCCTTCAATCCAGGCGGCGTAAGAGGTACTCGACCTCAACAAGCTTGGTAAGAGGTATCACCCATTGCTGATACAAGCGAGAAGCCACTGATGGATCAACCTTGTATTTTCCATTCTTGTCATCACGGTTGAGGCTCACGTCCTGCCCAAACACCATGGCCTTCTTTTCAACCCTCTTCCTCACCATCTCTTCTACACTCTCAAATGTCAACAGTTTCATCAATGCTTCTCTGTCCTGCAGAAACCAAAGGATAGAATAAAAAACCAAGAACAGCAGCAATTGGAAAATGTTCATAGAATAGAAATACAAAGGCTAAAATACAAAAAATCCCTACAACTATGGGTTATTTTCGTAAAAACCTCTTGCACTTTCAAACTTAGTAACATGACTCCCTCGACAAAGTGCATGAATCACCTCCAAAGAGTCAATATGCATGGTTTGATAAGTTTATAAAGTTCAGTTGTTGACTTTTAAAGTGCAGGGGTTCTGAAAATGACCCATAATCAGAAGAATTTTTCGTATTTTAGCCAAATACAAAAGATGGAACTAAATTTGCAGACACTCAGCAAGCTGCATCCAATATATATATATATATATATATATATATACACATACCTGGGCACGAATTAAAGGCTCGTAGTCTTGAGGAGATTCCCTGAACTTCACCTCAGCTACAAACTTTCCATAATGAATCCTTCTAGAGATGGCCTGCAGATATTTTATAGAATAAACAGTCAGAATCAACGCCAGTTTAGGGCATGGTTGTTGATTATAGAGATTGCTCTACATAACTTTATCCACAAACATACTCATCAAAGAACTTGTGGAGATGACCTTACCTGCAATAATGTAAGATCACTGGCTGCAGTTTGTACATAGTTGCCATCATCACCCGAAGCAACAAACAATGGAAGCAACTCATGAAAGTACATTTTCCAAATGGACTTGTTTATGTTAATCAAAGCGGCTCCAGGATGCAAAATCTACAGATGGAATTAAGTTTTAAAAAAAAAATCTCTTTTTCTTCTAAGTTGCATGAACTATGGAATTTGGGAAATCATACCAGAGTTTTGGAGAATTACCTGTGTGAAGGGGTAAACTGGCACGAATGAGGGTGGTAAATTTTCTGGGAAGAAGGGATTTTCTTCAGGGCTTTTGTATCTTCCGGCCTGTATATCAATTCAAAGAAAATAAGAACCACTCATGGAGATTGCCGTAGATTTAATACACTTGTGGTTACATGAGTCCATGAAGTCCATATATCCGCAGGTGAAGAAACTTGACTAATAACAGAACCATAAAATTATAAACTAAATATTGCAAAAGTTCTACAAAAGTTTCCAATCTCGTTAAAAGATAAAACTAACTATGGATTTTGCAAAGACTTAGAATA
Organism: Castanospermum australe; assembly: GCA_019955255.1. Lineage (NCBI taxonomy): Eukaryota > Viridiplantae > Streptophyta > Magnoliopsida > Fabales > Fabaceae > Castanospermum > Castanospermum australe. Next base: position 184,910 of record NSJW01000135.1, on the reverse strand, counting down.
CCAGCTTATTCCCCATTCCCCTCTTTCTTTCAAAGAAAAAAATATTACCCAAAAATTGACAATTAAGATCCCAAAAGTGACCATCAAGTTAGCTGCCTGAGTTAGCATGGCTACACGCAGTAGAGCCATTTGGATTCAGGACAGGATTGGCATTCTACTAGATAAGTTTTGTTGGACAATGTTGGTATTCTAATTATTCAGCATGTGCCATAAGTCTATGATGCTAGAGAAAACTATCAGTTAACGGATTTAACAATCTCAAGAATCTGCCAAATGCATGGAACATAAGGCACATCAGCACATGTCATACGTACAGATGTACAGTGCCAAAGTTCATGACCTCACTGTCACTTGATCAATGTGGCAAGGGAAACACAAGAATAATGACAAAATTTGACAACCCCAAACAAAAACAAGACGTGAAAATAGACAAGCGAAGAAGAGACAAGGAAATAGTTACCTTAGCTTGAATGGCCTCTGTACTCTTGACAACGAAGTCGACCAATGAGCCACAAGCACCCGGAATGGAAGTATAATTTTCATCGTAGGTGTGAGAATTGAGTGGGAACTTGGCTCTCTCTATGAGAGCAAAAACGATGGTATCTTCTTGCCTAACCAAAACGTCTCTCACTGAATTAAGCGTATAACCATTCCCGGAGTCAGGGATGGATTCTGCTTTCGCCATTCTGCATCTCTCGTTAGAAATTACCAACATAAGAAGCAGCAGTGGAAATCGAAGCATCATGTGGTCAACCCAATTGGTTGGAAGACCCAATAAAGAGAGAGAAAGAACAAAACACAGCGAATAACACGAGGATTATGTTTGGCAGCCAAGAAAATTAATTAAAAAAGAGCAGAGAAAGTAATGGCCCTGCCGGCATGCCACGGAATGCGATTATATATAGAACATGGAGATTGTATAGCAGATGGAGATAATTCTTATTATTAAATGTAATAAATGGTGAAGTCAATTCAATGCCACCCTTGTCATAATCGTATCATCCGAAACCGAAAAGATAATATTGTACATAATAGACAAAGTCAAACGATGGAAAAGAAATAAATATAGTACCTTGTATTCTAGCTATGGAAATGGAATGTAGAGAGGAGGAAGATGGGTTGGTTGGTGAATGGAATCTGTTTGCCGCTGTTGGAATGAGCTTAATTGGAGATTCGTGCGGTTTTCAAGAAGGGAGAATAACGGAGAGGGTGGTGGTGATGGTGGTTGTGGCGGTGGCGGTGGCGGTGGTGGAGGAGGAGCACTCATGAAGTTCATAAAGGGAGAGGAACAAACACAAGGCTTAGTGGGGAAGAAAGAACGGAAGCAGAGAGTGGCGTGGCGCGTGGTGAGTACGCGGGAGATTAATTTAGGATGTTGCGTGCGGCGGCGGTCCGGCGGAGAGCAATTGCTGTTGCTCGAGAGAAATTATTATATGATCTTACGTTACCAATAAATATATATTTTAAAGAACATATTTATCATTAAATTTAAAAAAAATTATATAAATTTTATATGAATAAAAAAAGAAAATTATAATTTATATTTTTAAAATTTATTTTAATATTAAATTATTTTATTAAAATTTTTTTATCTCATTAAATTTTTTAAATTTTAATTTAATTTAAAAATATTAATTATTTTATTAAATAAAATAAAAATTAATAGTCAGTTTTAAATTATATTAAATTTTAAGAGAATTTATAAGATAAAAATAAAATTTAAAAGAATAATTTGATATAAAAATAAATTTTAAAAATATAAATTATATTTTATTTGGTAAAATTTTTTAATTAAATAATCATATGATGTGTATGTAAATTATATGATATATATGTAAAGGTAATTTTTGTTTCATTTAATAATAAAATTAATATTTTTAAATTATATTAAAATTCAGACAAATTTAATAAAAAATTTTTTTTTAAAAAATTAATATTAAAATAAATTTTAAAAATATAAATTATATTTTATATTAGTAAAAAATATTCCTAAAAACATATATTTATTATGTTTAAACAACACGCAATAATTTTTCGTGAAGGTTGGCCGACCTTGTTTTCCTCGGAAGTTGGAACATTGCCCCGCCAGAACAGAACACGAACGTGTGGGTCCCGCACCCAACCCCTTCTTCTCAATAATAAATCTTACCGTTATGTCGGACCCAGGCCGGCCCGCGTTTTTCCTCTTGCTCCGTTTTTTCTTCGTGTAAGGTTAGAGGTTTCTTCTTCGTTGACATGAAGGCACGAAGCCTTTGCTTTCGATTTTCACACTTGAAGCTAAGTTTGGATGGAGAAAAATTTAAAGAAAGAAAAATAAATAAAATATCTATTTTAGATTTTTAAAATTTTTATTATTATTTTCTAATTTAAATATATCTTTTATCTCTCGTGACCTATTTAGTTTAAACTAAATTAGATCACCTCCAAAGTTAAATCATAAACTAAAACTATGTTTAAAAGTTTAGAAGAAATTAAAAAAAAAAGGAAGGAATGAGAATTAAAAGTTAATTAATAATTTTTTTTATTTATTTAAATGTTTTAAATTCTTTAAAAAATTTTAAATTTAAGAAATTTTAAAATATTTTACAAAAATTATTAAGAGTATTATGAAAAATTATTTAAAATTTATCATTTTCTTCCCATCTTTCATAAAACTTCTAAATAAGAGACAAATTTATGATAAACTCTCCATTCTCTCATTTTTTTTCTCTAAACCCCCATTCAAAAACATAGCATAGAGAGAAATTTTTTTTCCCTTTCTTATAAAAATTACCCCAAATGCCGAAATCTGTTGAGAAAATCATAAACTAAACATGCTTTTAGTTTTATAATTAAATTAAATATCAAATAAATTTTGACAGATCAAAATTGATTGAATCAACACTTGATGATTTTGAGTAAATGAACTTAAAATATTATTGAACAAATCCGTCAAAATAAAAATCACATTCAATCATGGTTTAAATTTGGAAATTGACCTGAAATGGCACGTACACGATACTTGTTTGGGTAACCTTTCAATAGAGAAAATCCCAGTCGGATTCTCTATTAAAAGCAAGGGAGCTTTCTCAATTTGCATACCTAACAACTTCTCGAACGAATAATGCTACATAGTAAAAAAAAATATATAATTCAATTAAAATTAAGAAAGATTATTAAATAAAATTAAGTGGTAGAGATTATTTACTTATTTAAGAATTAACAAAAATATTAAATTATTTTATCAAAAATTTTGATAAAATTTTTTTAATAATATAATATTTTTCCTTCACGAACTAATGAGGAAAAAAAATATAAATCTGATCATAATATTTTAAAGTACTAAGTATTAAGAAAATTGTTATTTATACATAAGTATTTTAGCATAAATTGTCAATAACTATTGATGGAGTTATATATAAATGTTATATTTTTTCAAAGATTTTATTTATTTTTAATATGTCAAATTCAGATACATATACATCAAAATTAACATTTCTTAATTATTTATGATGACTAATGCAGAGATACAAGTTGTGGGGTCGTTCCCAATTTGAGAAGTCAATGTAGAGCAAAGATAAAAGGCCCTATATTCCGTTCCCACCTTAGCCACTGTATTGTCAACGTTAACAAACATCTTTTTGACTTCACAATTCGCTGCCACGTAAAAGTTGACAAAAATGTTTCATTGTAATCGGAATCTCTTCAAGGTCTTGGAACTGTGTGAATTGGAATGATAATTGTAGAGTACATATTTATTTTGTTACATTTAATATTAAAATAGTTTCTGAATGACTAGTCCATCTATTAGAATGGTCCAAAATAAACAACTAATGTAATATAGATCGTGATGTTTTGAGTTATTTTAAAATTTTAAAATTATTTTAATATTACTTATAAATAAAGAATTAACATAATATTACTTATATCTTTCGATAATTAAAACGTGTGTTCACTCATAATTTTATGTCTTCCAATTTGGACGTTACATCAAGGTGCAATATTTATTTCTCTATGAGATAGGATGTTTATCATATTCATTTGTTGTGTTAAGATTTAATATTATAGTAAATTACTCTAACTTTCTTTTTATTTATTTATTTTTATAAAAATTCTTTTATTTTTAAAAGTTACACAGACCTTCTTAAAGAAATATGTGTAGTGTGTTTTTTAAATATAAGGGAGGTCTGTATTACTACTTAGGAGAGGTATATATAAATTTTTAAAAATATTTAGGCAGTATGTGTAAGTTAAAAATAGATAGTGGTTTGTGAGAAAACAGATAAATAGAAGGGAGGTTGAAGTAATTTACTCTTAATATTATCTTTCTAGATTGTTTGTTCTCATGTTGAATGTGCATTGAACTAAAATTATTTTTTGTATATAACTAATTTGAAATTTTTACTTTTTTTCGTAAACATAAATTCTTTTACCAACAAGATTTGAGTGTAGTGATAAGCAAATTATGCTTCTACAGAAAAAATTGAAGTTTAAACTTTTGAATAAGCACTTGTTGAGAAAGTTTTATGTTCAAAGATAAGTCACAACTGTACTTGAGTGATTATTTTTATAGTAATGCTTATGAGAATACTTAGTCAAAGACCAATAAATAAAAAAGCATAATCTTTTGAACGTGTTTCGTCTAATAAATTCTTTAAATACATATTTGTTAAAAACTAAATAAAAATGTATGCATACATTTTTAATATTACAATCTATCTCAGTCCTATGTACATTAGTGAGGGAATTTCTGATCGATGCTGATCATTTTGTCAAGTTGAGGCTAGAAACTCTGTTGGTGTTGCTGTTTAGATTACTCTGCCTTCCATAATGTCTCTATTTATTCCTGTACAAGGTTGGTTTGTCTTTTCTCATAGGTTAACCTCTCATGCTTTCTTCTTCTTTTTTTCTTAGTAGACTAAAAAAAATGGCTTCAAAATTTCAATTTGCACTTTACGTTTTCTTTAATTTTTGGTTCATACTCTCTCTCTCTCTCTCTCTCTCTCTATATATATATATATATATATATATATATAAGATGTATTAAGTAAAAGTATTTTTTATTATGAGAAACGATATGTTTAAATCATAACTATTAAATTATAAATGAATGGTTATGATTAAATCTTGTTTAAACTTAACATGATCACTTAAAAAAATATATAATTTTTTATTTTAATCTTGACCATTTATTTAAAATTTAATGATCAAGATTCACTTCCCTTACTTCTTACAATAAACATTTCTCTCACTAGATATACTTCTTATATATATGTGTGTGTATGTGTCATTAATAAAATTATAGAATAAAATCTTTTCATAAATTTGCATATAATTTTTTAGTTATACATGTTGATTATTTCATTTTATCTCTTTAGTAGTTATATATAGTGATTTGGATTGGTTTAGTTGTAAAAAAAAAAAATCCAACTAATTAATTTATTTTAATGTTAGAAATCGATTGATCAATTTAATTTTGATTAGATAATTGAACTAAATTACATCAATTGCAATTTGTTTGATTCAGTGTAGTTCATTTGATTTTTATCAAACACTTTTAAGTATGTAATATATGTTTATGAGTTCGGTTTTATAAATAAAAACAAAAAATGGAATCAACCACTTTTTAATTAAAAAATCAAACCAAACAAAGTCAAATTTAATATATTTTGTTTCATTTTCCATTTAAATCTTGATTTACCAATTTAAGTTTCACAGTTAATGTTCGCATGACTTTCTTTTATTGTTCACTACCAATATGGGAAAGTTGTGTATCCACTGGTGAGGAACACTTCTATGATAAATGTACATCAATTTGTTCCAACAAATTCTTGACATCTACCATGCATGTTACATGTAGTTCTACTTTTTATATACAACTAGTATCCGGAGTTCATACTTCAGAGTTTTTCACCAATTTCATTCATCTTAAATTTTTATCAGATTCGGAGATAGCTGATCGAATTAGCTAAGATTTACTGTTTATCCCAATTGATATTTTTGATATGCCTCCAACTTTATTGTTAGCTATTCGTTGTTCTTAATTTCAGTGTATGCAGCTATAAGGTAGTTAGTCAAATTATTATTTCTAAAATAAAATTAAGATTTTATTAGTAGTCTTTGATGAATCTTAATTTTATTTTCCTTTAAAAATGTGGCCATATTATGAGATAATTGACAAATGCTATATTTTTGGGAAATACATTTTTAGAAAGAAACTTTGCAAGGATTTCAATAGAAATAATTTGATGAACTAATTATATTCACCTATTAATAAATATTTTGTATTTTAAAACTTTTATACTCGATATTAAGCTTGTCTGTTTAGTATGACCTTTAGTAGTTTATGGGTAGTTCATAGTACCTCAAGGGAGTTATGATAAATTTGACTTTCAATCTATAGTGAGTTGAGATTTTTTCGATTCATCCATTAAACAAGTTAGCCTATCTCATTTCATTTAAGGCACATGTGCCGACCAACTAACTCATTTTGACAGTTCTATTATTAATAACATAATATAAAATGAATGTTAGCTTGTAATAGTGAGACTAATATTTATCCTCAATAAAAGTATTCAGTGTAGTTCATTTGATTTTTATCAAACACTTTTAAGTATGTAATATTGTTTTATGAGTTCGGTTTTATAAATAAAAACAAAAAATGGAATCAACCACTTTTTAATTAAAAAATCAAACCAAACAAAGTCAAATTTAATATATTTTGTTTCATTTTCCATTTAAATCTTGATTTACCAATTTAAGTTTCACAGTTAATGTTCGCATGACTTTCTTTTATTGTTCACTACCAATATGGGAAAGTTGTGTATCCACTGGTGAGGAACACTTCTATGATAAATGTACATCAATTTGTTCCAACAAATTCTTGACATCTACCATGCATGTTACATGTAGTTCTACTTTTATATTACAACTAGTATCCGGAGTTCATACTTCAGAGTTTTTCACCAATTTCATTCATCTTAAATTTTTATCAGATTCGGAGATAGCTGATCGAATTAGCTAAGATTTACTGTTTATATCCAATTGATATTTTTGATATGCCTCCAACTTTATTGTTAGCTATTCGTTGTTCTTAATTTCAGTGTATGCAGCTATAAGGTAGTTAGTCAAATTATTATTTCTAAAATAAAATTAAGATTTTATTAGTAGTCTTTGATGAATCTTAATTTTATTTTCCTTTAAAAATGTGGCCATATTATGAGATAATTGACAAATGCTATATTTTTTTGGGAAATACATTTTTAGAAAGAAACTTTGCAAGGATTTCAATAGAAATAATTTGATGAACTAATTATATTCCCTATTATATAATATTTTGTATTTTAAAAACTTTTATACTCGATATTAAGCTTGTCTGTTTAGTATGACCTTTAGTAGTTTATGGGTAGTTCATAGTACTCAAGGGAGTTATGATAAATTTGACTTTCAATCTATAGTGAGTTGAGATTTTTTTCGATTCATCCATTAAACAAGTTAGCCTATCTCATTTCATTTAAGGCACATGTGCCGACCAACTAACTCATTTTGACAGTTCTATTATTAATAACATAATATAAATGAATGTTAGCTTGTAATAGTGAGACTAATATTTATCCTCAATAAAAGTATAATATGAGTACTTTTGGGGAGAAAAGAAGATTGCATCTTTGAGTTTTCTAATAAATTAACAATACTTAAAATATTAATCTAAAATGATTGAAGATGACAATGAATTAAGATGAGACACATGCGAATATGATAGAATGATATATTATATGTATACAAGCTAATGTTAATTTTCTTTTTTTAATAAAAAATTAATTATCTACCACTAACAAGTTAAAAAATTAAGTATAATCACAATTAATTGTCTTTTTAATAAAACAGTATAATTTTTATTAAATAGTGTAATATGTAAATCAATTAATAATGTCTTATGAGAATAACAAAAAATCATGAATTAAGGTTTAAATATATCCTAAAACTAGAATTTTCAACGACAAAATATACAATATCTACAACAATAAATTATAGTACTATCTATAGTCACATATTGCCTTCAAAATTGGATACTGGATACCTTTTAATTTAAAATCTGTCCACAATATTGGAAATTAAGTTTTGATCTTAAATATGTTTCTTAACAAGTGAAAATATTTTATTGATGAATCTTCTGGAATTTATGAACCGTCGACTTCTATTAAATTGTTATTAAAATTAAGATTTTATATGGAGGTCATTAAATATATTGTTTGGAATAAGCAATACTGAGGGGAATGAATTTGAAAAAAATGAAAATTAAAGGTACAAGTTATATTACCATATCTAAAAATTAAGGAAAATACGAAAAAATGAACATGAAGATAATATTTAACTTTTACTATATGAAAATGAGCATGTTCAAATATTTTTTGATGTCAAGTTAAAGAAAAATATAAAATAAGATTGCACTATTATTCCTAAAATTAGTAGCCAAAATAATCATAAATTGCATTATTATATCAAATTTTTTAAATAATGTGTTAATACACTTAACAACAATAAGAAACAGGAATGAAATAGACATAAAAAAGGCATTTTCATTTTACTGAAAAGTGAAAACTGACGGAAATCTGGAACCAAATCAATGCTTTCTTTTCTGTTAATAATTAATAAAGAATTAAAATTTTAATTAAAAAAGAAGGTGATAGAAAAGGACTAAGTGGGGGACAAAACGTGAACACATCACCATAATCCCTGTTTGATTTGATTAATTAATCTGTGTTTTATTGTCTCTATCGACATGTGAAGTGGGAACACACACCCACGTGACCGCAACAAAGTACAGACGGATCTTATCCCATGTTTTTGTCACAAGAGGAATGAGGGAGAGAGAATGAAAAGAAAGAACAGAGGCATATCATCGTCATCATCACCGCAATCTGTTTGTTTCACAGAACAAAACAAAAGATTAAGATACGGACACAGAGAGAGATAGAAAGAGACTGCGTTACAGAGAGAGAGAAACTTCGGATCCCATGTTGTTCTTCAAACGACTACCATATCTGTTGTTGTCTAACTCTTTTCCTCTGATACAACGTGGGATTAAGATTATCCTACCCAACTCTTCCCCCATAACTCAATGCCTTTCTTGATTGAAAGCTAAGTTTTTCTTTCTCTTTCCATCAGATAGATAAAGTGCATGTGAAGACAGGGACAATACCCAGAAAGTGTTTCTTAAAGACCCAGCAAAATCCATGCCTCTGGTTCCTGAATACACACTCCCTTCAATGCCAATACCAATGCCATCATGATTGCCATTGATTTGTGTTTGGTGGGGGATCCGGGTATTTGAGCCCGGATGCAATGTGGGTCGAATTAGGGCAGTTATAGGTGTCCTACGGGTCAGAGGGACTCTCTTGGATCTTGTAGACAATGGCGTTGTTCCGCAAGTTCTTCTATAAGAAGCCGCCCGATGGTCTTCTAGAAATCTCTGAAAGGGTTTATGGTACGTTCTCTGTTGGCTCATTTTTGCAGATATGTTGGTTCTTATGAAAGTGAACACGATTGGCTTCTGTGAGTGTAAATATTTCATCTTTATGCATTTGTTTTGGTGGGTTGTGGCATGTGTGGGTTATTTTGCAGGTTTTAGAGTGAATAATAGGAATTGTATGAATTTTCTCCATTTTCATTGTAAAGTATGCAGTCGTTATAGTCTAAATGCAAGTTGTTCAAAATGCTATTGACATCTTGTTTACGACTGAACTGAATGGAGGTTTTCTCTATTGGGCACGCATATTACTTGTGGGAGGGAAGAAGGTAAAATTAATGGGAAGAACCTCCATAGAATTGATATGAAACACTGAGCTAAATTTTTTTTTTCCAAAGATAGGTATAAATTTTCTGTCCAATCAGTATATGCTATGAAATATTGTGCATTGATGATTCTTGGGGACAAGTGACTGAAAACTTGTGATATAATTGCTTAATGACTTTATAATCTCTCAGAATTCCGGCCTTTTGGTTTTGGACATCTTGCTAATTTGCTTACATCTGTGGCATGTCCAATTACTTGATACATTTCATTATTTAAAAGAATTCACTTTACATCATATATAAGTGGTTGTGATTATTTTGTTGCTGCATGTGTAGTATTTGATTACTGCTTTACCACGGATGTTTTGGAAGAAGATGAATATAAAGTGTATATTGGGGGAATAATTGGGCAACTTCGTGATCACTTCCCTGATGCTTCATTTATGGTGTTCAACTTGCGGGAGGGAGAGAAGCAAAGCCAGATTGCTAGCATTTTGTTTGACTATGATATGACCGTGATGGACTATCCTCGACAGTATGAAGGTTGCCCATTACTCACCATGGAGATGATCCACCACTTCTTGAGATCAGGTGAAAACTGGCTTCAACTTGGGCAACAAAATGTTGTCTTAATGCATTGCGAACGAGGTGGGTGGCCAGTTTTAGCATTTATGCTGGCTGCACTCTTGATCTATAGGAAGCAGTATACGGGGGAGCAGAAAACACTAGACATGATATACAAGCAAGCTCCTCGGGAACTTTTGCAGTTGATGTCTCCAATGAATCCGTTACCTTCACAATTGAGGTATCTTCAGTACATATCAAGAAGAAATGTTGGTTCAGAATGGCCTCCTCTAGATAGGGCACTTACATTGGACTGCGTAATTATGAGATTCATTCCTAATATGGATGGAGGAGGTGGTTGCCGTCCTATATTTAGGATATATGGACCAGACCCTTTCATGGCTGCTGATCGGACATCCAAAGTTCTCTTTTCAACTCCAAAAAGGAGCAAACTTGTTCGGCATTACAAGCAGGTGGCACTTAAGTCCTTTTACTCTAATTTAAAATGCTTTTTTACAATTCATGCTGGATCGAGACAGTGAACCTGTCTTCCTTTGTTTTGTTCTTGCTACTTGTATTGAGTTTTTCCTTCCATTATTTGTTCATTATCTCAACCATAAGCAATGCTGCGGAATTCCTTTATTGAATTAGTGTATACATACAAACATACAGACAGATAGACTATATATAATTACATATGGTACTCTAACTGAATGTCATTTCATTTCTTTTTATTAAAATAAGGCAATTTTTTGTTTTATTTAAAGTTACAGTGCCAACTGAGGTCAAGGATTAGTAGATTACCCAAAATTACTCAATTCAAAATAAAATTTAGAAACTCTTTTTAATTCTTTTATCCAGGATTTTTTTTAGTTTTATATTCCATGTGGGTTTTTTCTTTTTTTTGGGGGGGGGATGGCAGTGGGTTTGATGGGATCTGAGGAGGAATGGTTTGAGCAGGAAATGGACCATCTTTGCTCATGAAAAGAATACAAGAAAACCTGTAGATCTTTAAAGGAGGAGGATACCTGCATGAAAATATTCTTGTTCATGGGTTGCCAGTCTAACTATAACTACAGAGTATGTAAATTATTTCGCAATGATGATTGGTTATGCCATTTCCTTGTATGGATTATGCATATAAATTCTCTCTAAATGTTAGCGTATATTTGTTTAAATTGATCTAGTGAGGTTCTTATGATTTGCCTGAAGTCAATTGGTAAAAATCAACTTGAAATGATGTTGAATGCAATTACAAACTAGAACTTTTGTTTCTGCTTTATACCACAGAGGATGTGATCAGTTGGCACTGATGACCCCAGTTAGAAGCAAAAAGCAGCATCCTTATTTATTCATTTTTCTCTATTTCGATCCTGTCTACACAAGGTTCTTAAACAAGGATCTATTGTTTTCCCCATTACTCTTAATCTATTTATTTTGGTTTCATATTTGTTTCAGGCTGATTGTGAACTGGTTAAGATTGACATCCATTGTCATGTTCAAGGCGATGTTGTTCTTGAATGTATTAGTCTAGACGGTGATTTGGAACGTGAAGAAATGATGTTTCGGGTCATGTTTAATACAGCATTCATAAGATCAAATATTTTGATGCTTAACCGTGATGAAATTGACTTATTATGGAATGGTAAAGACCACTTCCCCAAAGATTTTAGAGTAGAGGTATTTATCTCTCTCTTTCTCTACTTTTTTTTTTAAATAAATTATGATTAGTGCTAAAATCAACTTAATGTTTATGAAGTATATGTTGTATTTCTGGTTGAAGATTCTTTTCTCTGATATGGAAGCTCCGTCTTCTGTCATTTCAATTGATCTGCCTCGTATTGAGGAGAAAGAAGGCCTTCCTATTGAAGCATTTGCTAAGGTTCAAGAAATTTTCAGCAATGTTGACTGGTTAGATTCAAAGACAGAAGTAGCAAATGTGCTCCAGCAGATCACAGCAGCAAATATCCTCCTGGAAAAATTGGATGGTGGACTTTCTTCTGCAACAAGCAGTTTGCTATCGGAGTCATTGTCTGGTAGCTATAAATTTGAACCGAAGACAGTGCCAGAAAATGATATAAAGAGTCTGACTTCAGCAGTCCAGGAGAAACATTCTATGTCCTCATTTGAATCATCTGGGGATGCTTCTATAGAATATAAGATAGAACAGTTAGAATCAAAGGGATCACCAGAAAATAACGTCAAGACTCTTGCACCCGTGGATCAGGTGAAACAACCTATTAATTCATTTGGACTCTCAGTAGATTCAAATTCTACTAAAAAGGAGATTGAATCATTAGAATCAAAGGTTTTATTGGAAAATGATACCAAGTATCCTACATCCATGGCTCAGGAGAAACAATCGATTCCCTTAATTGAACCATCCAAGGATGCAGATTCAATGACAAAGAAGATTGGACCATTAGAATCAAAGAAAAAGGAGATTCAATCATTAGCGTCAAAGGCATTGTCGGAAAAATGAAGCCAAGTGTCCTACATCTATGGCTCAGGGGAAACAATCTGTTCCCTTAATTGAACCATCCATGGATGCAAGTTCAATGGAAAAGAAGATTGGATCATTAGAATCAAAGAAAAAGGAGATTCAATCATTAGATTCAAAGGCATTGTCGAAAAATGAAGCCAAGTGTCCTACATCTATGGCTCAGGGGAAACAATCTGTTCCCTTAATTGAACCATCCATCGATGCAAGTCCAATGGAAAAGAAGATTGGATCATTAGAATCAAAGGAAGAGGAGCTTGAATCATTAGAATCAAAGGCATTGTTGAAAAATGAAGCCAATTGTCCTACACCTATGGCTCAAGGGAAACAATCTATTCCCTTAATTGAACCATCCACACACACACAAATTTGACGAAAAGGAAGATTGGACCATTAGAATCAAAGAAAAAGGAGATTCAATCATTAGCGTCAAAGGCATTGTCGGAAAATGAAGCCAAGTGTCCTACATCTATGGCTCAGGGGAAACAATCTGTTCCCTTAATTGAACCATCCATGGATGCAAGTTCAATGGAAAAGAAGATTGGATCATTAGAATCAAAGAAAAAGGAGATTCAATCATTAGATTCAAAAGGCATTGTCGAAAAATGAAGCCAAGTGTCCTACATCTATGGCTCAGGGGAAACAATCTGTTCCCTTAATTGAACCATCCATCGATGCAAGTCCAATGGAAAAGAAGATTGGATCATTAGAATCAAAGGAAGAGGAGCTTGAATCATTAGAATCAAAGGCATTGTTGAAAAATGAAGCCAATTGTCCTACACCTATGGCTCAAGGGAAACAATCTATTCCCTTAATTGAACCATCCACACACACAAATTTGACGAAAAGGAAGATTGGACCATTAGAATCAAGGGAAAAGGAGATTGAATCATTAGAATCAAAGGCATTGTTGGAAAATGATACCAAGTGTCCTACATCTATGGCTCAGAGGAAACAATCTATTCCCTTAATTGAACCATCTATGGATGTAAATTCAATGAATAAGAAGATTGGACCATTAGAATCAAAGAAAGAGGAGATTGAATCATTAGAGTCAAAGGCATTGTTGGAAAATGATGCCAAGTGTCCTACATCTATGGCTCAGGGGAAACAATCTGTTCTCTTAATTGAACCATCCATGGATGCAAGTTCAATGGAAAGGAAAATTGGATCATTAGAATTAAAGGAAAAGGGAATTGAATCATTAGAATCAAAGGCATTGTTGGAAAATGATACCAAGTGTCCTACATTTATGGCTCAAGGGAAACAATCTATTCCCTTAATTGAACCATCCACGAATGCAAATTCAATGAAAATGAATATTGAACCACCAGAATCAAAGGCGTTGTCAGCAAATGATATCAAGAGTCTCACATCAACAGTTCAGAGGAAACAATCTATTTCCTTATTTGAACCACCCGTTGGTGCAAACTTAATTACAAAGAAGATTGATCCTCAAGAATTGCAGGTTGCTCTTCAGTTTCCCACCCAATCTAAAATCATATCTCCATGGGTGCGTCAAGGTTTTCGATCTGCTCCAGTTTCTCATTGTAATTCCTTGCAAGGTTCACCTGTAGCTATCTCAAGATATCATAGTGCACCATCAGCTCTTGGAATAACAACTGTGTTGCAGGATCATGCACCAATGGATATCAAAGAAGAAGTCACTCATGCAGTGACTGTGTCTCCTCCTTGTACTTTGCCTCCTTCGGATCCAAAGGTGCCAAAATCTGTAGAGCCTAGTTCTACAAGTGTTCCTCCAGCATCATCACCAGCATTGCTTTCATCTTTACCATTAAAATCTTCAGTTGATGCTGCTGTTGCTGCTGCTACTCCTCCTCCCTTTCCTCCTCAACCTGAGCCTACTTCAAAATTTATGCAATCTGTCGTTACCCAGAACTCTGAACATACAATGCATGATAAAGGTCAGAAATCATTAGTTACTCCTCCTCCTCCTCCTCCACCTCCACCCCTTCCTCTTCCTAAGGCTATCAAGAGCTCTCTTTCAATCCCTCCTCCCCCAACGCCAGCTCCATCCTCTGCCACAAATAGCTCATCTCTAACCCCACCACTGCATCTGGCCCATCCACCACCCTCTTGCCTTCCCAAAACGTCTCTTTCCACTGTCAAAGATTCATTTAAAGGTCCTCCTCTCCCGCCTCCACCTCCATCTTCAACTAGACAGACCTCATTTTCCATACCTGCCCCTCCTCCACTCTCTGGGTTTCCTTCTTCAGCCGCCCACCCTCTTTCTTCTCCACTGAGTATGAACAATTCTGCTGCTAGATCTGGCCCTCCTCCACCACCTCCACCTCCTAGACATTCTGACACCACATGTGGTCCTACTCTTACATCATTAGTGCCACCACCGCCCCCTCCTCCTGCTTCTGCATCCAACAATTCTTTGTCTAAGAACTCTGCAACTGTTCCACCTGTACCCCCACCTCCCGCCCCTTCTGCCAATGGGTTGTCAAAATCTGGCACCGCCTCTCTGCAATCTCATGTTGGTGTTGGTGATGGAAATGTCCCTCCAGTTCCTGGACCACCTTCTGGCGTTCCATTTGGTGCAAAGGGACGTGGCCTATTGCGGGCTAATTCTAAAAGTCAGTCTCAGACTAAAAGGAGCAATCTGAAACCTTACCATTGGTTAAAATTAAAATTAACAAGGGCCATGCATGGAAGCTTGTGGGCTGAGACACAGAAACTTGATGAAGCTTCTAAGTATGAGTTATGTGTAAGCCTTTTGTGGCTTTAGTTATAAGCGAATGACTCTGAGCTTATATAAATTTCTGGTTATTATTTATTCTGTTTTTATCTTTTTGGTGCTAGGGCTCCAGAGTTTGACATGTCAGAACTTGAGAGTCTTTTCTCTGCAGCTGCTCCAAATTCTGATCTTGGAAGCAAAGGAGGAAAATCAAATCGCCTTGCCTCAGGGCAAAAAGCTGATAAAGTTCAATTGGTATGTCTTTACTTTTCGATAATACACTTCCAATCTGATTACTTCAGATATCAGTTGATCTCTACTGTTAGTAAAGATAACGGAGAGGAGATTTTTCATTTTCATTTTTGGTCCCAAAAGGTCCAAAGTCCTGTATCTATTTTAATGTTTGTTAAATAAACTAATAAAAATTATAAGGTTGTAAATCTGAAAACAAAATTAATTTGTAAGAAATTGACATTTTTAAATTACTACACTCCATTTTCTCACTTCTTATTTTGCTCCACCATTTTCTCCACTGCTTTTTCTCTTGACTGTACACATGTATATTTGCCACTTTTTAATAGTTTTCATTCTAGGAACTGGACGATGATTTTCTTCTTTTTTTTACTAGTGAATTGGTTGTGATCCGCCTGTTTAGGTTTTTATTTAGTCTCCTGGCCCTTGTGTGTCTTGCCTCTCATTAAGGCCTAAGTTCTTCAGTTAAATTCTTGTGAGGACTATTATAGAATTTGAGCTCTTGATAAAAGATTAATTTTATCTTGCAGATTGAGCTTAGGAGGGCATATAACTGTGAGATCATGCTTACAAAAGTCAAAATCCCTTTGCCTGATTTAATGGTGAGATATTCCTTATGGTATAATTCATTGAATTTAGGTCCCAGAGAAAGTTTATTATAAATCACTGTTTAAAAACTTCCTAAATAGGAACTGCTTATGTTTACATTATAAATGAATAGAAGGTTTGGAGATATTTGTCGTGACAACTTGGCACTTCTTGACTTAGAAAGTAGTCTCATTCTTACGTTGGACTAGGATTTGGCCTTAATTAATGGTTAATTGCAAGTTGAATGTTTATCCTAAGCCTGGTTATGAGTATATCTATTACAGCATGCCCATGCTCTGCTGCTATGACTGCAAAAGTTTACATAGTTGGCTTGGTTTTTTTTTTTTTTTTTGGGTATTTAATAGATTAGTTGTTTTCTTTTGGAATAGTTTTCTCTTCTGTTTTGATGAGGCTGGGGTCATTCTTGACTCAACTTTATTTTTTTTAAAGAAGACTTTATTGAGAGTGTTGAAATTATAGGGAGTACGTAAGGAAGGAGGAAAATAGAGGAGGCTATGAATAATATAAGAGTAGATTGATATGATGTGATACAAACTACTAACTTAATGGTCCTATTTAGATAAGTAATTAGGTCAAGTACTAGTGTGCTAGTATAAACCCAAGCACACTAATACAATAAGACTCATAACCCTAAAATTCTGACGGAGAGAGAAGATAAATACAGACAGAAGGATCATGTGTTGTCCTTAAACAACAGAACGATCAAAAGAAAATAAACAAGAAAGTACATCAACTCAAAAGAGTCTCCAATCCCTATGCATATCTGGTAAAGAGTTCCTCTTAAGACATCCTTCAGCTGAAACTCAAAAGGGGCAAGAAAAAGTATCCTATCCCAAAGAACATGAATATTTATTTTTTATTATTATTTTTTATTATTATTTTTTACACAATTAACTAACATATAGGATTTTATGTTTTTCCATTATTTTGTCTCATTTTTTGGGGATGCCATTATTTTTTCACGGTCAAAAAGTATAATATAATGTCTCAGCCTAACACAAACCAACAATCACAAGAGTGGTTTGGTTGGGATTATGATGCACGGTCAGTTTGGTTTGGATGCTACTAGTATTAACCTGATTTATTGTTATAACCTTTTAACCCGTCAACTTACACTTTGAACACCCTAATTTAAAAACATGAAATCTAATTCTCATGTATTCTGAACGTTAGGTATTCAATACTATAAACGGCAGATACTATGTTAAGTTATATTATACCTGAACAGCTGATGATTATAGCTATAGCCAAATGAAAATGAAAAGAATGGATTAAATTCTTTCAACTTTATTTCATGACTGCTGGATGCAGTTATTTTGACATTTTGAAGGGGTTGCATAGGCTGTAATTTTGCTTTAAGTGTGAAAGTTGCATACATTGTTTCATAATTATATTCAAGTTTGATTTCAACAAATGGACTTGTTTATTAACTCTTAAAACCAGCAAAGAGCTTTGTGTTATGCCCATTTTCTTCCCTGAAGTCTTTTGACATACTATATTTTATTTCAATGATCATCTTACATTTCCTTTGTTTTAACATTTAATTTCGTAGTTGTCATTGAATGCACCTTGTGATGCTTATTTGTTATCTTATAATATCCTACTTGACTATTGAATGCCTTTGTTCTGTTTTCATTTTAACTGAAAATTGCAAATCGTAAACCATTCAATTAGTCAGAAAAGCATGTCTACAATCACAGAGAATTATGTCCAAATTTATAATTGTGTAATCACATACTTTACACCATTGTCTTTCAGAGCTCTGTGCTTGCATTGGATGATTCAGCATTAGATGTTGATCAGGTTGAAAACCTCATAAAGTTTAGTCCAACCAAAGAAGAGATGGAACTGCTCAAGGTATCAAACCTTTTTTTCTTCAACCAGAACTTCATGTCATAGGGGGAGCTTCGATATCTTTGCAGACGGTCTAGTTTATTTGAGCTATAGTGATACTCTATATGCAGGGCTATAATGGAGATAAGGACAACTTGGGAAAGTGTGAACAGGTGAATGGATATTTACTGTTTCTCATTGCTATTGTTTTTTAGAAAAAAAAAGAAACTTTTTACTCTTCTTTGTTTCCTTTCAAAGAAATTTCTTATGGTAAGATGACTAGCGCTAGTGGTACAATAAAAAATTAAATATTAGTTAATCATAGACTAGACTTGTCAATCTTTTTCTACGTTGTAAACCTGTTTATACATTTATGACCAGTGATTTATTTTTGAGATATAATTTAAATTGGTGGTTAAGCTCTCTAATATGGTTAACTTACTACGTATAGTTTTTTGAAATCGCCTTCATGATTGCTTGAGTTTTTCTTTCCATTATGTTCTTATGTGCTTTTGCACTTTGTGATAGTTCTTCTTAGAAATAATGAAAGTGCCAAGAGTGGAAAGCAAGCTAAGAGTTTTCTCTTTCAAGATACAATTCTTCTCCCAGGTCAGAAGACAACTATGCAATCCTTTTGTTATCAAATGATTCTATTGTTCTTGCCATTATAAATTTAGCAACTGTGGTGCACTTTGCCATATAATATTCACGTAGGTTTCTGAGCTTAGAAGGGACTTGAATAATGTAAACTCTGCATCTGAAGAGGTAAGTCATATTTCTGCTTCTTTTAAATACTCTATTTCCTACGTCAATGTCTTGTTGTATGCATTTCATCTCTTGAGCTTCCATTGCTATGTGTATCAGATCAGGAATTCAGTCAAGTTGAAAAGAATCATGCAGACCATTCTCTCTCTTGGTAATGCTTTGAACCATGGAACTGCAAGAGGTGAGTTAAAGCTTGAGCGTTCACCATCACAAAGCATGTGTATATGGACAGATAACCTAGAAAAATTAAAAAATCAAACATGGACTTTTCAGTTACTTTATAGTCATATCATTTATGTGCATTCTGTTGTTAGTGCTGGGCATTTACTTTTGGTCTTGTATGAACAACATTTTTTTGGAAAACAGTACCATTTTAGTCTTGATTGCTTTCTTACTACTAGCTAATTTATAAGATTACTTTAGGTTCTGCTATTGGGTTTCGATTGGATAGTCTCCTTAAACTCACTGATACACGAGCTAGGAACAACAAGATGACTCTCATGCATTATCTTTGTAAGGTAAACATTCTCTTGTTATCCTTAAATTTCAATATGAACAGTTTCAGCACAGGACATTTAGTTTCTCCTCTCTGTACAACCCAAAAGTAAGATTATCTTGTTTTCTGGAAAACATTTTCATTTCTAAGTGTTATATGGATGCATATGAATTGACTGGTGAAATGCAGCATGTCACAACCCGCCCTAAACGTTGTGATTGGCGCACAGGCTATATCCCAAAACTCAACTAGCTTGGCAAGCTTACTACAAAATGTTCTCCCAAAATATACAACAATTGTCAAAATCTTTGAAAATATAATGAAATTCTCAAAACAAATCCAAAAGTCAACATACACTACAAATAAAATAAAATAAAAAACTAACAATCCAAACACTACCCTACAGCTGCAGACTGGAATCATGATCGACTGGGATGAATAACAAATCTTAGGCTATCTCAATTGGATACCTACAAATTTGGTAAAAATATAAGGGGTGAGTCCACAGACTCAGTGAGGGAATAAAATACATAATGAACATGAAGGGAAAACAAAAAATGCGCACAAATAGTTCTTTTTCCAAAGAAAAATCATAAGAAAAATAATTTTTGTATTTGATAACAATTTTTTAAGAAAACATCATTATTACAAAATATAATCCATATTGATAACGCCTGATGAACCATCACACAAAAAGCTCACCACTCCGGGAGCCTAACCTCCTCCTAAGTGCTCGCAAAAAAAAAAAATCATCCAGGGGCCTTACCTCTTCCTGGGTCCTCGTAAATAAAAACAACCAGGGGCCTCACCTCCAGCCAGCTTCACTCACACAAACCAAGGATCACGCGACGCTTGGCAACAATCACACATCCAAACAACTATGTGCACATAGACCGTTAATCTTGCTAACGGTTATACGGAATTCTAAACAGGAACCAATTATGATCCATTTAAATCAATATTGAATCAAAGCCAGAAAACACATTTAAACGGTAAATCTCAAATTTTTTGAAATCCTTCAACAAGTTCACAAAATAATAATAGAACTATAAAAATAGATATCTCTAGATCAAAATTTAAAATTTCATAACTCAATACCATCAAAATACAAAAATCCATAATTCAACAAGAATAATATTTTTAAAAGGTCTTGTTTCCCCAATAAAATATTTAAAAAATGCTACTATGTAAAATTTCCACTCACCAATTATAAGCTTGACCAAGAAATCCCAAAACTCAAATCAATGTTGGATACTTTTTCCAAAATTTACTAGAGGGAAAGGCAATGAAACTTGTCTACCTTAAGGTCTATATATAACCATTAGTAAGGAGAAAGGGTTTACTATTTTTTCAATATAGGGCTTAAAAAACTAAAACAACACAACAACTTTTTTTTTCTCCTATGTGGGACTTAAATAACAAATATCTCTTTCTTTCTTTTTTTTTTTTCCTTTAGAAAAACAAGATGTGAGTTTTGAAAGTTGGGGTATTATACAGCATGTATTAAGGTTGATGGAGTCATTTATAGTTTATTTTTCGACTTCCTTGGCATTTTGCTTTTCTGTCAATATGTGCTTTATTTTGTCAAAATATGTTGCATTTATCTGTCTATCGGTGATTAAATTGTGAAATTATAGAAGGGACTATCTGCGTCCCTTCCTTTTCTCACTACATGAAACTTAATTAACCATCATAAACTGTACAGTAAACTATGAGAGAGCAGAATTACATTTTAAACAGGCTTTTGAGAAAGAAAGTCCCAAGAAGCAAGCAAGAAAGACACTATTTGTTTGTAAGGAATAATTGAGCCTCTGCAGTTGCTATATTTGTGTGTAGCTAGCTGATGATTCTTGAATTGCTTGATTTGCAATAGCCTAATGCAATTTTAAGATTATGTTATTGTCAGAGCTCTTCTGTTCAAAAAATAAGAAAAAAATTATTCATATTGTAACAAGATAATGAGAATTCAAGGATGGATGAAAACAAATATGAGCGAAAGGACCCATTACAATGGGGAATCCTGATTCAATATTGAGAAAGATATCATTTTCGTTTGAAGGTAAACACGCTTCTCTAGTATCCATCCCCTCTGTAGCTTGCTGAGAAGAATTTGTATTTCTATGTTGGGCATTCGGCTCAGTGGCTTGAGATAGTGAGAAATAGATTGCTAACTTTCTTTATAGGAGGCTTGAATTACTGCTAAGTGTTTTTTTTTTCTGGACTTTCTGAAAATAATGGAAAAAGAATAACCTCAGGGAACTTTGGAAGCCTTACCCGGGGTGTAACAGACTATTCTAATGATGCCCCTGTTTGAGCCATTGTGAAAAACTAAGGCAGAAGCATCTGCATTTGGAAAGGTTAAAAGTTATTAACTATTAGAGAAACTTTGAAGCTATAATACTCACATCTTTTTCCAGCTTTACATTCTCTTCAGTGAAATTAAGAAATATAAACATGACTTAAGGAAAAAGATAGGGTCACTCTATGAATCTAGTTTAAAATAATTGCAATGCATATTTACATTCCATCTTGCTATGCTTATTAACCATTAGAATTAATTTGATGCACAAGAAAATGTTGCACTATTTCATGGTTTTTGTGAGAGATTCAACTGTGAATATCTGTTCTATGTACAACACTGTCACTCATTTTGTTCTTATTGGACCATTGAGGCGGGTAAGTGAATTGTCAATGCCAAATGTGTGTTACTGTACCAGTCAAATGTAAATTTTTTTGGCATAGCACCTTCCAGTGAAATAAGTCAGATAGTAATTGTTTTGAGGCTTGACGAGTTGTAGGTGCTTGCTGAAAAGCTTCCAGAACTTCTAGATTTCCCAAAAGACCTAGTTAATTTGGAGGCTTCAACCAAGGTATCTTTGTTTATTCCACTGTTATATCAGGTGGTTCTAGTTCTTACTCATTTGGATTTTGGTGTATGCTGAGCTATAAGCAAGTATTCCATACAGATACAATTGAAATATTTGGCAGAGGAAATGCAAGCTATTAGTAAAGGACTGGAGAAAGTAGTTCAGGAATTGACTGCATCAGTGAATGATGGGCCTGTGTCAGAAAACTTCTGCCAGGTAAAATATATTTGCAGGTTGCTTCAATCTAATTGAACTGATCCAAACATCTGATTTGTTGAATTCAGATCAATATATAATTATAGAAGCTTGGCTTGGGCTACTCAAGCCAGAAAAATCAAAGTCAATCTCGCATTGCTGAATATTAATATGCTGGCAGCAAAGGGTGCATCCGAAAACACCTACTTTTTGAATGAGAACATGGCAATACAGATATTTAAATTTATATTGGCATTAATATTATGACAATGGAACTCCATGGTTAGCATTGCAGAAGATTAATATATGTCTGGGCCAGTTATGCATCGTCATATACAGGATTAACAGTGTGTGAATTATCCCAGAGGCTTAGTTACCCTTCTGTAGGGGGGATCAGCAACTCTCTTTTATCATGTAGTGATGAAAATATTTCCTTGCATTTGAAAATGAATTGTCATTTGTCAACCCACTTGTATGATTTGCAAGTATCATGTAAATGGAATATAAACTAAAATTCAAAACTGAAGCTTTTGTTGGTGGATGTTACAAGGTCTATAACCATCACATAAAAGTGAGACATACAAACTTAGCACTGCCATTTTTTCTCTCTTATCTTTTCTGAATATGGTTTAGTTGATCATTACTTCAAACTGAACTCTAGCCATTTGTTAGCAGGTAGCTTTGTGAATGCTGATGAAGGACTTATGTGCTTACATCTGTGGCTAAATTCTATTAAAATGTTCACGATCTTCCCAGGAGTCATTGATATTTTAGTGTAATTTCACTTGAGTTGTTTCCATGCCCCACATAGTAAGATGTGATCTTATAAATGGTGTCAGACAAATACTGAGAAAGGAGGAGACACTCTTCTGCTTTTTATTTACATTGCAATTTGAGCTTCTATAGGAAATATTCCTGGAAAAAGGCTTTTTAGAATTATAGTCAAACATTACATATTACCTTTTGGAACCCCTTTTTTTAAGTCAATTCAAACTATGAACGGCATTGGTTTTAAGTATCAGTGCCAATAAACCAGCCTGTCTTGAGGAAGGTTCTAAACTTGTGGTAATGAACTCCATAAATAATTTGTCAAACTTCATTGCCCTATTCATCAACAACTATGAATCTGGACCCTGAAGCCCATTGAAGTTACTTTATTCGCTCCCTTCTTATTCCATTAATGTATTCAATTGTAAAATAAAATCTGTTCCTACGTGAGATTTGTCTTAAAATGAGGAAGAGGTGGAGGAATTAAGGCCATGTATGTGGGAGGATTAAAACTTCCCACTTTGCAAGGGGAATTCTCTTTCTGTTTGTTTGGAATCTTCTCTACAGATTTCAGACTCCAGAACAAACTAGCTGGACTTGGCTGAAACTAGATTATTATGGTAGGCAGAATTAAGGCCAAGTATGTGGAAGGATTAAAACTTACCACTGTGCAAGGGGAGTTCTCTTTCTGTTTGTTTGAAATCTTCTCTACAGATTTCAGACTCCAGAACAAACTAGCTGGACTTGGCTGAAGCTAGATCATTATGGTAGGCTGGGGTACTGACAGTTATATAATTTTTTATTGAGTACAGCTACTTACCTAATACATAGACATCAATACGTCCCTTCTGTTGATTCGGCTAAGTGCAATACTGATAAGTTCAAGAAACATAAGTAGTTTTAGTTTCAAGACTATCAAAGTTCAGAAGGCATGAAAATTTGAGTCTTAATATTGTTAAGTGTATTGCTTGATCACATTTTAAAATTTTATCTAGGAAGTTGGGTTTTTAGTGTTATGATCTTTAGATACAGTGTGTGAAGTTCTCTAACTTCATAACACGTTGATAGTGGATTCAGTGTCATCCCTACATCACATCTCCTGCTGCTCCTTTTGGGCTGTGGTGTACAGTACTCTGTTTTGTCTCGTTCCATTTGAGCAGGCTAGTCTCTTCCTCATGCAAAGATTTAAGTCTCCAATCATGGTGTTAAAGCTACTTTTGTATTATCTGAATTATTGTGTTCTTTGCATATACATTTTAATGATGATCAAATGTTTACCTATACCTTAATTGATTTTTTTCACTTGGTAATATTCAGATTCTAAAGGAATTTCTTTGTGATGCTGAAGCTGAAGTGAGGTCTTTGGCTCAACTTTATTCCAATGTGGTATGGATTTAGTTCTTGGCTTTTGAGGATAGTTTTGTGCGTAAATGAAGCCTAGATACAATGAGGCATGTGTCTGAAATTCTGAATCTGGATGTACCAGGGTAGAAATGCAGATGCATTAGCTCAATACTTTGGAGAAGATCCGGCACGTTGCTCATTTGAACAAGGTAACTCATGTAATTTTTTATTAGTCTATGTTATGAATTTTTTTGTTCCACTTCGTCCTCCATGCTCTTTCAGAAGATTTGTTTTTGAATTGTTTTCGGATCTCAATACCTGGCATTCGTGGATCAGTCCTCTTTAGGGACACCTACTGTGAGTGTCGTTACTCCTCTATATTTTTGTTTAATTGTAAAGAAAAGTTAGAAGAAAAACAAAACTGCAGAGATAATCTCATTATCATTCTTATGTTAATTTTCTTTTTTATAAAAAAAAATTATTTTGGTTCCCATCAAAATTTTACTAATAGTTTAAACCGTCATACTACTGAATGACCATATTTTTTCTCAAAATAACCAATTTGAGAAATCAAAGTGGAAATTTTTTTATTAAGAAAAATGAACTCAAGTGAAAACCTTCCTAAGATTTCTGGAAGCTATTTCCGTTAATATGAAAATGATTGAGAGAATGTAAGTGTGATATAAGGAAATGCATATTTTACATTAATCCTACCTTGAGAACCTTAGCGGCGATTTTTTTTTCCTCTGCAGTTGTATCTACTCTGCTCAACTTTGTGAGGATGTTTGTCCGAGCGCATGAGGAGAATTGCAAGGCGCTTGAATTAGAAAAAAAGAAAGCAGAGAAGGAAGCAGAAAACGAGAAGTTGAAGCTAGCTGCTAAAAAGGAGTCTGAACATGTGATGCGGACCACAATCAAGAGTGGGAATATTAAATGACAACATTTTATTAAGGCCTCAAGCTGCTAAAATGCTGTTCCACAGTGATAAGGTGGCGTCTGGATGGATGAAAAAAACACTTTTGAAGAGTGAAAAATCCATTTCTTGTTAGCAGCATTGACATTGTTGATGGCACTAACTGAGTTATATATCTAATGCAAGAATTGTAATGCTCGTGGCATATGACTGAGGATGAGGTTCACTTTTTAGCCGTAAGCCTTCTAAAACCTAGTTTATGTTGAGATGTATGTGCTACATAGCTGTGAGTTTTTAATTAACATTCATTTCATTCTCAATTTGTTTTATGTCCAGCAGAAAGCAGTTTTATGGTGTTCAGTTCGGTGAGCCATGGTGATCTATTCTGGTGTACAAAGTACTTTGATATAGTTTTGCTCTGCCAGTCCCAAGTTTCTGTGCTGTGCAATAGCGGTGTAGATGCTGATCCAATGATATTTTATCCAGCTGAGATAGAGTAGTATTTAACTTTTATTTTAACTTGAGGGCACTTACAGGCATGCAGCTATACTGAGAAGGACCAATCTCAGTATTTTAGTTTTCAGCTTAGCAGCCTTATGCTACATGCATTGAAGAAGACAAATGCTCTGTAAATATGAAAAGGCATTGATTAGAATACAAGTTATTCATTTTAGTGAGTCATCCATTTGTTTGAAGTTCTCATTTGATAACTGCTTTATTTTATCAAATAAATGTGCATCAAATCCCCCCACCCCATTCTCTCTCAAATAGCACTTGGAGGAATACTCAAGGTTCATGACCAACGACTGTGTCTCATTTGAGCCATCATCCTCATTTTTCTCTCATTCTCTTCGTGTCATATCATCAGAAGATCAAACGAAATCAAAAGAAAAGAAACTAAGGAGAACTGCAAACTTCCATATGTCTTCCCAATCATGGAGTACAAAATGAGGGTGGTTGGTTTTCCTCACTTGTCAGTGCCATTATTTACAAAACTATATAAATTCATCTTCATTCGCCGGATTGTGGCTATTCAAGTACTTTGGTCTCTTTACACTTAACATATATTGGCTTTGGAGTGGCGGGGTTGGGGGCAAATGCATTCACTTCACTTCACACTTCTGGAAGATTCAAATTGAGGCTTAGACCTTGTTGCTTGCGCTGGCTAGTGACGGAGCGGGCAACTGCTTCAGCTAGTGCTACGGTGAAGTCTGGATCCTTGATTAGAGAACTTACATATTCTTCAATTTTGATGTTGCTGCCATGGTCCTGCTGCTGCATGACATCTTCAGAGAGTCTTCTATCTCTTTGAGCCCAGCCAGAAGGAGCAAGGTCAATTTCCATCGATTCTTTGTCGTTGGGTATGACTGTCAGAGGTAAATTATTAGCCATTGAACCTTTGGGTGTGGACGAAGATGGTCTCAGTGACTCGTGAAGAGCACCATGGTTGTGCTCTCCATCATAAGTTGCAACAAGGATAGACCTATCCTGTATGCACCTTTGCACCTACAGTGAATAATTTCTGTTAAGGTCAGAGTCTCTTAGACCACAATGTTGTCTTCAAATCATTCATCAAAACACAAATATATACACATTAGAAACCATATAATAAGGCAAAGCAATAACCGTGCAAGCTTTCTTGAAATCATGCACATGAAATATACTAGTTAACTAATCATCACGAAAAAAAAAAGAAGAAAGAAAATGGGCTTTATTCCTAATTACACTAGACGGTTATCTGCAAAACCTTTGCTATTTCTGGACTAGTTCCCTAATTGGGTAACCGCAAGTCAATTTGCTGAATCGGAACCATGTTTGACGAACAATCAAATAACACAATATTACATATATCTTAGTTGTATATTAGATGCCCTTGATTGACTCAATCTTGTAAAAATTCAGATAATTTATCAGCACCTTCTTTTTGACTGGGCAGGTGGGAGCCATGGAGCACCTGAAGTAAGCTCGAGGCGAAGAATGATCTTTGGTAACCTTCTGCCCATACTTCCTCCACTGATAGCCATCTTTTACCACCTATATTCTCAAAGGAAAAATTTGTATAAACTTGTGTGAACTTCATGATAGAATTTGAGCATTAACTAAAAGTAAATTTTGATACACAGCAAATTAGTGCTGAAAGGGCATACCAGACTATTGTCAGTGGGGTGGGTTCTGAAAAAGATTTGTAATGGCTTTTTTGCCATGGGAAGCTCAAGCCTAGCTCTCTTGTTTGTGTCGAGGTTATTAGCCACTACTGACCCACTTTGATTTGAATCGATGCCCATCTTCTCTGCCTTGTTGATCTCTTCAAGCTGGGTCTGAAGCTTTTTGTATTTGCTGCTCAGAACTTCGAGCATCAGTCTTAGAGTATTATTCTCCTCTTGCACATGTTGCAACTCCGCTTGAAGTATTTCCGCCTAAACAGATTAAGATTGTTATAAGCTTTTACATTCAGGTGTGTATTTTCATATGTTCACAAGGACTTTCACATTAATTCAGCATGTTTCTGTATATATAGTCAAGGGAACCCAGAAAGCAAACAAGAAGAATAGAGAACTCCACGTTGTTCAGAATGTTTATGTATATATGGTATGCAAAAACATGAGTCAAAAGCAAAGGAAAAGAGGAACCCAGTTAGTTACCTTTTCATCCATTATTTTGGCAGCTATAGGTTGGAAGTTGAAGGAGCTTCAATCAGAACTGGAAGAAAATCTATCTACTTATATTACTAATATAACTGAAAGGATGAGCAGCTAACACTAACATGTGAGGGAGGAGCTAGCCCTTATTTATATAAGAATAGAATGAAAAAAACAAAAAAAAGAAAATTGGGGTTGTTGAAGGGTGACTCGGATGAAAGAAATTCAATTCATCTGTAGCAGGCTGGCCCTGGCAGGGTCTCTTCCATAGTTCTGAGTAAATTGTTCAATTCAACTCCATGTGTTAGAAAAAAATCCAGATTGATGGGGATATATATAATGAGAACAGAAGGCTTTGAACAGTTTAAAGATGGGACCATCACTAAAAATTTCTATAACGTAATACCCCATGATGTCATCCAAATGACACAACCTGAGTAAGTCACCCTTTTTCTATTCAAGAAAAGAAGTTGCCAACTTTAACTTTCTCATTCTTTTCATCATAATGTCCCCAACGTGTTCCTGGGTGCAAAGTTATAATCAGTAGATTAATAACAAGAAGTCTTTTGTTAGGTATCAGTTAGGGATTTTATATATAAGGACTATATAAACAAATACTAATTAACAGTGCACATCATGTATACTATCATTTAATTCATCAGATTTCAAATTTTTTTTGCGATAAGCAAACATCTAAAATACTGAAGAAAAAGTATGTACGACTCCCAAGTTGTACGCCGTACGGTCTACGTAAAAGTAAAAAAAACTCAAGGTTTTCCAAATGCACAAAATCTCTAGTACAACTCTGTTTTAAAGCCTGAGGACTTGAATTTGACGACCGAAGACCGGTGACATGTTCATAGAACTTTGGCTTAAATTGTAAAGAAAATTACTGAAAATTAAGGGACAAGATCCCAAATCTCAATGCATGGGCACAAACTAGAAGTTCTCCCTCTTCTTCCGTGAAATTTTTTTGGATAGCTTACCTTAAACATATCATTTAATAGTTAACATAAACAAAATTTAATGAGTCATATTATAAATACATATTATTTTTTAAAATTTTAAAAATAATAAAATATCTAAAATAAACAATATCTATTTAAAATTTTTTTTTCTCCTGTTAGGATATATATTATTTAATCACGTATAATTAGGTTATTTAATTTGTGCTAATTAAGTGCTATAAATATCTTAAGAAGAATAGTAGTTTATTATTTTTTTTTTGACGTGAGGATAGTTGTTTAATCTTAGATGTAGTTGTATGGGTAATTGGTAGGGCAGGGGATGGTTGGAATATTTTGGACTTTGGGTGTGTTGGCGGCGACGCAAAAGAGTGAAGAAGTCTTTGTTCACACAGAAAAGCCAAAAGCCTTTGAAAGTCAATCTCCAAAACACTAATTTGTGATTACAATACAATCCACGCACGTAACTGCGGCTTTGATATTTTCCCCGTCCGTTTATTGACAAGACTTGTTGCTTCTCCTTCTCCCTCCACTTGTCACTCACTCCACACTATTCTATTTATGCATATTCCTCCACTTGTCACTCACTCCGCACTATTCTATTTATGCATATTAGTATAATATGTGATACACGAAATAATTTTTTAAAGAATTATTTAAAAAAGAATATGCTTATATTATTTAAAAATTAAAATATAAAATTTTATAAAAGTACTAATGTTTAATAAATTATTATTATTTTTAATATTATTTAAATATAATTTTTTTTACATTAAGAATAATAATTCTAAAATTCTCTTTATGATATGTGATTTTTAAAAATTAAACTATAATTTTTATGTCTGAAGATATAATTTATTTTTACTATATCAACATTTTTTAGGTATTTTTTTTAATTTTAAATAAATGAAAATTGTGTCTCCAAAAATTGGAATGGTTCCCACTTAAGCACTTGAAATTGGAATGATCGCCTTTATTAGCCCATGTTTGGAAGAAGATTATTTTTTAGAAATAATTTTTTTTTAATAAAATTTTGATTATAAATTATTTTAATTATAAAATAAATTAATCTAAATACATATTTAGTTATTACTTATTACTTCACTTTTCTCTTTCTCAAAGCAATCATTGCTTTAAATAAGTCAAAATAAATAATTAGCAATAAATTTAAATATAAATAATTAAAAATATTATGTTAATAACTTTACAATATAAAAAAAGTATCTCAAAAACAAAAAAAAAACAAATAAAGAAAATTGAATCATTAAATTATATATATATATTTATTATAATTTTACATAAATTATGAATTATATTTAGCTCTATAAAAATTATTTATATATGTAGATATTTATTTATATTAATCAAATGAGATTTTAACTTTATTAAAAATTGTTATATTGCCACTCGTAGGGACTGTAGGACAAACAAAAATTATGCTTCAGGATTATAAATTTTTAATTTGTTTAATATCAAATGACATTATAGAGAACTTAAAGCCATAAACAAATATCCAAATGTCAAAAATTATTAAAATCATAATTTACTAACTATCCTGAAATAATAAATACTTATTACATTGTTATTGTTCATTACAGTCAAATGTTAATTTTTTCATATGAAAAAGTTAAATTCTACACAATAAAGTTAAATTATTATTTTTTTAAATATAATAATAGATATATATCTTATGAAATATATATATATGTAAATAAAAATAAAAATCCATAAATCAGTGTGTTTAAAATGTAAGTATTATTTCTTCCTTTCAATATGTATTTTTTTATTTTTACTTATATAATTATTTTATAAGTTAATTAATTATAATTTTATTACAATTAAAATTATTTAAATAAAAAAAATTTAAAAAATAAAATATATTTAGAGTTAGTTATAATAGTCTATGTAAAAAAAATAACTCTCTATATTTAAAAATAGTTATCATTATAAAATGTAGTTATCAAAAAAATATTTGTATTCATAATTTTATTTCTTTTTTATTTATATTCAATTAATTATTAATGATTTTTTGAGAAGTAAAAATTGAACATCAAAGAAGAGAATTTCTTTTATGATGGATTATTCATAACATAATTATTAAAGACAATACAGATACACAAACATTAACATTTCAAAATATTATAATTTATCTAATTTTTATTATATTTGACCCGTATATATTAACATAATAATTGATAAAAAAATATTACAAGATGTATATTAGAAGTATTCGATTGTGACGGAAGACTATTGTGCTTCTTTGTATCTATAGAATCTGAATGATGTCAGAAAATCTCAAGAGAAAATATTTGATTATATATTAACCGCTTGTGAATATAGACTTACGCTTTATTTTGACTCTATTGCATTTTGTAATAATGCAACTCATATTGGTACACACCACACGTTTACACCAAGATCTTGATTCTTATGCATGAAGTGAATGATGTAACTCAAATAGTAGGCACCCATTAAGCCACTTGAAGGGCTACTATTAAGTGGATTAATGATGAAAATTTTAATAATTTATTACATCATTATATATATTATAAGATCAATCTCAAATTTAAAAATGCAATCTTTATAATTATTAACTAAAAAAATTAATAATTTAAGATTTAATAAAATATAAAAACAACACATTATTAATTTATTAAATTTACATTCTTTAATTTTTTTTAATTAATAGTTATTTATTCATCCGCAGTCTATACAGTTAAGAGCATCCAGTTCCAAATTTCAACGCATGGGAGAAATTTGCGGTAGTCTCACCATGTGACTAGACTGCAAACACACTCCGGGTAGTGTGTAGTTTTTTTTTAATATAAAATTATTTTATTTAATCTTTTCTAAGTAATAGCCTTTTTTTTTTTTTGCCTTCAAGTGATAAGCTTTCAAAGGAAGAGAAATCTTTATTCAAATTATAGTGGTCCACTCAAAGAGTTGGTTCAAAATATTTGCTTCCAGACGAAGTGAGTTTAATTTTAAGTCAACTCATTTAAATTATCAAGTCATAATTTTTAAAAAAGATTTAGTTAACCATTATTTTCGAATCGAGAAGTTAATCTCGTAAAAATATTTATAAAAATTCTCTGATTAAAGAAGAAAAAAAACATATTACGGTTGTCCTGAACTGAAAACACAAGAAGTGCCGAGTCAAAATAAAAAATAATGGCTTCGGATGCCGACATACTGATGCTGGCATTTGTAGGGTAAAATGGAATGGTGGGGTGAGCCACACATTTGGGTTCCGTATCACATTTGGTCGTGAAATGGCATCTAGTCTTCTTCCAACGTCCTTCCCAAAATTAATTACTTATTTTCAACAGCTAGTGCAGAAACAAACACCCTCAGTTTGTTTTGGTATATTTGAGAAATTCTTATCATGACTTGAATAATAATTATTTCCAATTGTTAATTGTCTATCACCCAATTGCGTAAGTCCAAATACAAGTATGTGGCGTGTTGTCATATATAGTGTGTTTGGTTCTGGGTTTCCTCCTCCAAACTCCCATTCTGTACACAGCAAATGTGATTTTCCCCGTTTCTGTGCCTGAGAGAGAGAAAGAGTGTAGGAGAATCCTTTTCTTTATTCATCTCCCCTTTCCGGCATTCTCTTCCTACCTTTTTTATTGTTTTATTTTTTTTATTTTTTTTATTATATTGAATTTTATTTGTTCTTGACATGTCATTTAATATTTTTTAAAATATTACACATTTTACACTATATTTTTTGAAATTAAAATACAATAATATTCTTTATTTTTATTTTAAATTTAATAATAACATAAAAAATAA
Source organism: Castanospermum australe (assembly GCA_019955255.1). NCBI lineage: Eukaryota > Viridiplantae > Streptophyta > Magnoliopsida > Fabales > Fabaceae > Castanospermum > Castanospermum australe. The sequence continues at coordinate 151,924 of NSJW01000135.1, read as the reverse complement.
AGAAATAATTGTGTATTTATGTTATTAACAGTTAGTTAATTATTATAATACAATTAAAAATAATGAAATAAAATAAAAAATAACAATATATAGAAAAAAATTATATAATTTATACCTTTTTTTTGTTAATTATACATATAAAAGTAATTTTTATCAACACTATCCTAATAACATTCATTTTGATAGAATCACTTTTCAAATAAAAATTTTTAAACATAAATCATTTTACTTAAACTCACTTCTGACCAAACTCTGATTTGCAAAATCAAGTTTATCCAAACTTTCGTTTGCAAAATCTAATACAAACACATAAACTACCACAGATTTTAGGTGCTCAAACAGTATTTTTTTTAGTAATGCTATACAATCAAAATAAATAATCAAAATTTTTGACAAAATTCACTAGAAATTAAGGTGAGTTGTTAAATAAAATGAAGTGATAAGAATCACTTACCTATTCAAGAGTCAACAAATATGCTAAATCATTCTGTCAAAAATTCTAACAAAAAAAATTAATTATATAATATTTTTTTATTTTCTTTTTGACTCTATGTAATTTAATAGGAGTAATATCAATTTTGTAGATCATTATTATTATTAAAAAAATTTAATTTAAATAAATAGCAATAATCTATTATTTCAAAAGTGTTTATGTGAAAATAAAGCTATCACTACTAGTTAAAAAAATTCCTCAACTGTCACTTTTAATGTGTTTCCCAACGTCTAAATCAATTTTGTAGAATTATATATCGTTTATATTTATAATTTTTTAGTCCATATTTTGTTCTAAGTAAATTTTATAATCCTAGGAAGATAATATTTACCTGTAAAAACACAAAAGAAACAGTTCAATGCGTAAAAAAATATGAAAAAAAAAACCTACTTTAATCTTTATAGTTCCTGTAATCTAAAAAAGTCCATTACAGTTCCTTCCCTTTTTTGGTGTGCCCGTGACTATCTTTCAACATGTGAATGCCGTTTGGTTTAGATACCAAACGGAAACATGAACCACATTTTCTCTAACAAAGGAGGAAGAAGTTTTCTTCCTGGGACAAGAGAATGAAAAAAGAAATCAATTACATTAATAAAGCAGAAAAAGATGTCGATAGTTTCAAGCAACAGATGTAAGAAAACACCATGAAAGAGTATATGAAAGTAAATCACACCACACTCACTTTTTTTTTCATCTCTTTTTCTTTCAATGAGTGCTAAATATATGAGAACAAATGTTAAGAAGAGTATACCTAATTTCCCGGATTTGTCTCCTCTAAAGTGAGAGATTTATTTTAAAGGATAAAGTAAAGAGTATTAATCATTATTAAGAAAATCAAGGAAGTAAATTTTAATAACCTCATAATTTATTATACATGTGTATTTATTTTATCCTGATATCAATCGTTGATTTTTTTATCAACAGTTAATACTCTTCACTTTATTCTCTAAAGTGAATTTATCATTTTAGAAGAATTAAATTCCAATTTCCCAATCTTAAATCCTCACATCAAAGTCTCGGATTTCAAATTACTTCTCTCAAGAATTCATGAGCTGAAGCGTTAAACTGTATTTTATAAGATGAGATTATGAAAAGAGTTAATTCAAGATTATATTAAAATAGCCAATGTTTATTAAAGAAAATAGAGCAACCAATCAAAAATCTAATTTAAAAGAAATCACAATGCCATTGGCAAAATCTGGATCATATCAAAAATATCATTCCCAATTCCACGAATCAAGCTTTGCCAATGCAATTGGGAGATAAAATATCTCCTCCGCCAACGCAAGCTATGCAATTCTTCAATAAGAGTGATTTGGGTGTTTAGAGCATGTTTAGTAAAGCTTTATTTTTTGGAAAAAAAAATATTTTTTAAAAAATCTTCAATAAAATTTTGATTATAAATTATTTTTAATATAAAATAAATTAATTTAAATATACACTTATTATAGGGTTCGAACAACACTAACTAGATTTTGGAACAATTTCTCAAGATCTAGTGTTTAGCCGTTGAACAATCCACTGCAAAGGATTCAGCTTGAAGTTTACCCAAATGAGCCAAGAATAGAGACTATTTTTTATTTGGACTAACATAATTAGCATTGATTTTTTATAAAATCTAGATTAATTAAATGTCAAATTATTGGAAGATATTGTTATTGATATTTAGCCCAATTATGTGATTAGTAATGTTATTGGACTTACTATTTTTTAGCACTTTCCTTCGTGTTGTTATTGAGACCTTTTATTCCTTTTTCCAGTGTTGTTTAGTTGTCCCATTAAGATTATACAAATAAAATTAAGAAAAAAAATAATGGAACAGAGATAGTTTCTCTTCTCACCCACACACATAACTAACAAGGGTTTCAGAATTTTCTTCCGAGTGTTTGTAATTTTGTCATAAGATTATAAGGGTTTCATCTTCTTCCTCCTATCCATGTAACCTTAGTCTCCTATTTCATAATGTTATTATGCATAATATGTATTAGGGTTAGCATATTTAAAATTTTTATTTCAATTATATGGATTAATTCATATACCAAAATGTAACAAAGGATATAGACAGAAAAGCTTCAAGAAATATCACATATGCAGAAACAGTGAAAATAAAAGGAATGAGTGCATTACCACAATTAAAATAACATTTTGAGTTACTTGGCAATCATCATGTACCATATGAATTGAGGACAACCCAAAAAACTGCATAGATTTAAAACCATGAAGTGGCTCTCTTCATTATCTGAAAAAAAAAAAAAATAGACAGAAGGGGCTCTATTGAATATACATTACGAAGGATGAACACAATTTAAAATGATAGCTATTTACCTGCTTATTGCATCCTGTGTAAATAGCTGCAGTTTGTTCAAGAAAGTTAAATTTATTTTTAAAGTAACATTGTCTCTTAATTATTTTTTTTAAATCATTGTAATAATTATTTTTTTTTTCGCTTGCATTGAAAAATTTTAATAATTTTTTAAATCATTTAATTTTGATCAACTGATTATGTAAAAAAATTTATAATATTATTTAGTCATGTGTTGTTAAAAGAGCTTAATTTTTTAAATAATTATTATAATAATCAAACTTTTTTAATAATGTGATAACACATAATTAAATATAGTTAAAAAATTTGTTGTTAATCAAAATCAAACTCTTTTATAAACGGATGACATTTTAGGATTCATTGATAGTCTTATAATGTTAGTAAATCAAAACTAAATCATTATGTAATAAAGCCATTTAAAGTAGTTAATGTGAGTTGAATTAACTAGTATAGAATTGAGTTGCATATTTCTAAAGATTTAGGATTCGATTCTTGTTGAAATCTCATATTAATATGTCATAAGTAAATATCAATGTAAGCCTTGACCGAATCCTGTAACATGTTTTGACTTTAAAATGGAGTAACCTTCCATTCTCCTAAACTTTTTTCTAACACAAAAAAAAGCCATTTAAACTGGCTCTATATAATATACTTTGACTCTCTTATATATGCATAATACTATTTAACATGTCAATATATTTTTTAGTTTAATTTTGATAAAATTTAGCGAAAGAAATTTTTTATTATCATTTAATTATAAAATATTATTAAAAGAGTTATTTATGATAATAATTACTTAAAATATTAAATTATTTTAATAACGTGTTAATATATAAATAAATGATAATATAAAAATATTTTATATTTATATTCAATTATAAATATTATTAAAAATATTTAATTTCAATAATAACTGCATAAAATATAAATTTTTTAATAATATGTGAATATGTAATTAGTTTAATGATAATATAAAAAAAAATTTTGAACAAAATTTACACTGAATTGCTGAAAATTGAATCCTTCTTCCTTCTTGTCCTACTGAAAGAGACTGGTCTCAGTCAGTCGAAGAAAGAAGCGTGTGCAGCTGCAATACGGCACAAATGGATAATTTGCAACGGTTTCTGCAAATGTGCAGAGGTGACCAGCAGTGACCTGCACGATCTGGAGGAACCATCCACCACATAAAGTTCAAATTTTAAAGCCCCACTCAGCGTACATGCATTTGCAATGGCCGCTTTCGATAACTTACAAAAGATTTGTTTTCTTCTGAAATGCGTTTAGAGTCTACGAAGGAAGAAGGAACTTTCGTTTCTACGGATGCCTAATTAAATTAAATTGACGTGGATATTTTTACAACTTTCATTTCTATAGATATTCAATTAAATTAATATTAATATTTTTTAAAATATTAAAATAATATCAATAAAATTTTTAAAAAATTAAATTAAGAGTTTACTAAAAAAATAACCATGAAACCAAGGAATTCATGGGAAGTGATGACTACCAAATGAGATTATTAATCAAAAAATTTAAACCCTTACACATAGAAATGTAAAGTTTTATATAGCTCTCTTCAACATTTGAGCCAACCTACGTTGACAAACATTTTATTAGTTGTCTATTATGTTTTATGAACTTTATATATTTATTATCAAATATAACAATTAAATAGTTTCTAAAAACTCATAAAAATATTGATATACCTTAAATAAAAACTAGATTAACATAGCAAATCTAAATATTGTATATATATATATATATATATATATATATATATATTTATCTTTTATAAAATACTTTTATATTTTTTAAATATTAGATTAATTATCACTTGAATACTCAAATTATTTTTCTGTAAAGTGTAAAATTTTAAATTAAAAATATTATAAATAAAATTCATCTAATTAAAATTTTAACTTGCTTACCACTCACATGCAAGAGCGTCGTGGGTATTGAAGAGAATCATGTTGGGTTGACTTGGTCAAGTCAATATATACGGCTACATTTATCCTATACGTGCTTATGGCTACTTAAAGGCGAGACTGAGTGGGGGGTCCATAACTCCATATCATCGATCATCAATATCATACAACATATATAGCCGGCCAAGTTCCAATTCCAATTTCCAAGCATAGATGCATATAATTTTGTATCATATAGGTTGGTACCTACCTTGTGGAAGTGATGCCAAAAGTATTCCATTTCATATATGTCAATGTGGTCTCTATCTTCTTCACCAAGTTAAGTGCTTCGTCATCAGCTCTCTTTTTGTCTAACGACTATGCAACCTAATTGTGTTTCTGCTTTAAGATTACTTTTTTTTACAAAATATTTTTTAATAAAATTTAAATTTTTAACATTATATATAAATCTCATCTTGTTACAACTTTAACTTATTTACCTAACCCTTACTGGCGTCATTATAACATAATTTTGCTGTTCATGGGAATGTAATCAATATTTAGTCAGTGTGGCACTTTTACACCCGTTGAATTGAATTTAAATGAAATTATATATATATATATAATATATATATATATATATATAAATTAATTATGTTAAAAATTTAAATTATTATGTAAAAATATACGAATAATTTTATATTTTTAACACACGTACTCACACAATAGTCATATGAATTTAAAATATGAATAATATATATTTTTAATTATTTAATTATAAAAATTAATTATTTTTTTAAATAAAAATATATAAATAATTTTATATTTCTAATAAGAAGTGAAGACTGATATATGCCTTTTTATACCCACCTCCTTACACTATTTTCCCTGATAAGAATCGGTCCCTGTATTGGACTCACATACATGGTGGCTTACTTGTACATGAATTGAATTGGCATTAAAGTTTACACAAAAAAGAACAACTACATATTTTTTCCGTAAAAGGAATTAAAAAAAAATCCGGTCTGTAATACCAAGGGGAACAGAATTTCAATACTATTTTTTTTTTTAATTTTCAGGTAGCTAACTATATATATCCCTACTATCTGGCTCTGCAGCCCCTGAAAGAACCAAGCAAAATAACATAATCCACGTGTTCAGGTTTAATGGTTTTTTTTTTTTAATAACAGTGACAGGAAAGTTTAAACCTATAATTATACTGTCTAAATCCCTCGCCAATAAGTCACTCTTAGTGGCTTGTTCAGTGTAATATAAAACATAAGTTAATTCACCATTTTGCCACAGAAGTCTGGTCTTGAATTCTTCCTGAAATGGCAGAAGAAAGTGCAGCTGTGAAATTGGGATCTCTTGCCAAAGAAGTAGCCATTTGTTGAACCAAAAACTGCTGGATAGTTGACTTTTGGGAATTGTCAACCAATAACCCCGACGGGACCAAGTCAAACGTAACAGTTGGACCTGTACTTCGATAAATGGGTGAAGGTGAGGAAACAGGAACAGGGGCTTCACTTTGGCTTGAACACACTGGTATTTCCGCTCGGTGATGAGCATGGTTGTGCTCTCCTTCGTAAGTTGCGACCAACACAGTTGGGTCTTCTACACTTCTTTGCACCTAAATTAATATTGGAGATAATCAAAGAGATCAAAATTTGATCTTGTCTTGATGCTTGAATCTAAATCAGGGTCAAAATCTTTAATTTTTTGTGAACAGAAAAGAGGGGTATTAATCCCAATTACCTTCTTTTTCACTGGGCAGCTTGGGGCAAAGGAACACTTGAAGTAGGCCCTAGGAGAGGGGTTATCTCTGGTGACCTTCTGACCATATTTCCTCCACTGATATCCATCGCTCACATACTTTAATACCCAAAAAACAGATAAAGGATTCTCAGTTAGTACTTGAAAGCCTCACAGATTTACTTATAATTAATATAGGCACAAAGCTATCCACATGTCATTGAAGTTTGCTAGGGCAAGTTGATTTTCACATCAAAATACATGATGGCATGCTCAATTACTTGCAAATTAGACTGTGACTATGTAAAGGTGAAAGTTTTCTTTAAGTGGCTGCAAGGATCTAAAATCACCTCAAACTCACACTATATATATATATATATATATATATATATATCAGTAACCAGTAGGATCTTAAAATACCAAAATTAAATTACAGATACTAGCTAGACTTCATATATATATATATATATATATATATATATATTGAGGAACTTACTAAGCTAGTATCAGATTCTTCTGTTCTCACAAGAACCTTGGAAACCCTTGGCGAGGTGTTATCGATGGGCCTTTTGAATGGGTGCTCCTCCTCAGAAAAGATGCTGCACTCAGTAGCATTGCCACAAGTACCAAACATATTGATGCAACTCTCACTCTCAGCTTTTCTCTTTCGTGACTGTGTTGGGTCTTTTTCGAAATCTGAGTTCATCAGCTGGCTCAAATGCTTTAGCAAAGCATGATAGTTCTCCCACATGTGGGCCAGAGTCTCAGTTAGCCTCTTGTTCTCACAACTTAGGCGATGCAACTCTTCAGACAAAACCTCAGCCTGCTGGTCAGAAAAATTTCAGTGTTACTGTCACACATCAATTTCAGGGCCTTGAAAGAAAGAGAACGTTGTATATGCAAATGGTCAGGTTTTGGGTTTTGAATACGTACCACAACGTCCATGTGCGGAGAAGGAACAACGTTGAGGTTGAGAGAAGTATCCACGCATGCTGATTCCATTGCAGAAACGAAAATGAATGGGGCCAAACTAGTGGATGCTGAGAAAGTTTATTGGTTATAACTTAGAAGTGAAGGAGATGAAATCCATCCAACAAAATGGGAATATATAAATAGAAATAAGAAAGGGAACGAAGACGTTGGTTGTTAGTTGATAGGAAAGTTGCAGGAAATGAGGGTGAGAAAGCAGCCTCCTCAATCCTCACCCGCTTTCGTCATTGCTGGGGTGTCATTAGTTTGTTGTGTTTATACATTTAAACAGACGCGCATTGGAGAGAGAGATAGACAAAGGAAATAAATATTCTTTCTTTGAATTTTCTTTTTACACTGCTTCTTAGCATGAGTAATATACTAAACTTGATATATATATATCAAGATAACGGATAATGTTATACAGTTTAAAAAATAATTAACTGTCGTTAATAAAATAAAGTGACAGTGATTATTTATTTATTTAAAAATTAATAAATATTTTAAATTATTTTATTAAAAAAAATTTTAAAAATTAATTATATAATATTTTTCTAAGTATTTTCTGATCTAAAATTTAGATCAATTGAAACATAATTAATATGTAAGTATACGAGAAAAGAGTGACATGTCGGCTTCAAGGAGTCCCTTAACATGAATTTCACCCAAGTGGTCAAGCTGATATATATCTTCGTAATAAATAAAACACAAGTTGATGTTGAAGTTTTACTGACTGTTCTTCTATCAACCCTAATATTATCTCATTGACTTTGAGGTGCCCCTTTATGAGTGGTTATCTTTCCGTGTCTGTTTTTCCTCTTTTTAAAATTTTTTAATGTGAAGCAAACACAAGTTTCTTCGTTAGTCTTTTTCCCTTCTTGACCATCTGTTTTTAACTTTTTATTTGCTAGGAAGCTCAGTCTATGGTTTATCTTGGACTTTCTGCGATTCCCCTGTTTGTTTGGCTCTAATAAGCATGTGGTCAAGCAATACAAACGAAAATTTGACTAATATAAAGTGTAAGGTTTATTTAAAAAAAATAAAAAATTATAACTATTTATAAAAAAAATTAATAATTAAGATCGTGATAAAATATATGTATATATATAATAAATATAATATTATTAAAATTTATTTTTTTATTTTTTCATCAATAATTATAAATTTTTATTTTTTTTTAAAATAAATCTCTCAGTCAAATTCTACAAATAAAGAGGTAATTTAATTAATCCCTCCTCTTGATTTTAAATTCAAACCCACAACTCCTCCTCCCAGGCCGGAACAACATATAGATATGGATATTAAGATATAAATTTATAATATTTTCATGATTAATACAATAATTGAAAGTTATTAGAGAGAGGACACAATGTTCAATTTATGAAAGTTTGTAAACCTTTTATTTGAAAATTTCAAATTCTTACCTTTTATATATTAAAAGAAAAATGCTACGGCAGATCTATCATATGTGTGATGGCAGTATTGTAATTTTATACTTCTCTATAAAACACAAACATCTAATTCAAATGTATTTAAAAAATTTAGAAATCTAAATGCTTGAATAAATATAATATCCTAAATATCTCATAATTTTAACTAATAATTTTTTTTGTATAAATCAGAAGTATTCCTGTAGGGTTCAGTCCATTTAAACCGTCTCATAAACTTAATCTCTTCGGATTAAAAGTGATAACAATAAAATCTTTTTCATAAGATGTGATTTTCAGAAATCGAATCACAATTTTCATACCTAATAGTGTAGCTAATAGTTTTAATAATTTTAGTTAATAATTTTAACAATTTTATACAAAAATACCTTGCATTAAGTCAGCCCAATTTTAGATAAAATCAATTTGATGTGCATGTATACTCTTAATAATATCTACATTTACACTATTATAAAGACGATTTTATCTTTTGGTCTCAAAATTTTAGTTTTTTAAAATCTCATTAATAATTAATTGAAAAGTGAAAATAAATAAAAAAAGAATAAAATTATAAATACAAACATTACATTATATAGTTATAATTAATTTTAAATATAGAGAGTTATATATATTATTTTCATATATATTATTATAATCGACTTTAAATATTCTTTAATTTTTTATAAAAAATATTTTTATTTAATTAATTAATTTATAATTATAATAAATTCATAACTAATCAATTTATAAAATATTTATATAAGTAAAAATAAAAAAATATGAATTGAGGGCACGAGAATGTCCTCTCATATATATATATATATATATATATATAATATATATATATATATATATATATATATATATATATATATATATATATATATATTATAAAAGAGATTTATCATTTTGGTGTCTACTTTTTCTATTCTTAAAACATCCTTATTAACTAATTAAATATAAATAGAAAAAATGGATAAAAATGTAAAAAGAAATTTTGCTTTATAACCGTATTTTATACAATTACAATTGTTTTTAAATACTTTTCACTCTTAGAAGAATTATCTTCTTTTTATATTAACTACTTTCAAACTTATTATGTCTATTTTAACTAAGTAATTTATAATTATAATAAATTTATAATTAAATTTATTTTTGTTTGACTAATTAATTTATAATTTTAATAAATAATCAAATAAATTAAAATAAAAAATACAAATTGAGAACGCTAGTATATTATAATGAGCATTAAGCATATGAAAGTTTTGATTTCTCAATTTTTCATTTAACTGAGTTCCTTTGGGAATTTACCTATCAATGGTTTGATCTATAATGGGTACTTAATGCCTAGAGTTTTATTTCTAATCAACCATCCTCCCCCCTTGTGAAATTTTAAGAATTCACCAGTGGGAAACTTTCAATTCTTAGATAACATTAAATACTATTCTTCTCAAAGTGTTGTCGGAAAAGTTGTCCAGAGAGATATAAGGGTGGGACTAACCACCGGAGTCCATTAATGTTGAGTCCCACTTGTGTATGTGGCCGGGTAACTTTTTGAGTAAAACTTATCAAACAAAATAACAAGTCTATTCTTAAATTAGATGTTTAGGCAATTAGGTCAAGTCTAATCTAATAAACTCCTTCACTATAAAATCGTTTAAATATCTCTCTTTCTCTTACACACATACGACTCATCTTTTGTTTGGTATCAATTTAAGAGTAAAAAGAAAGAGATTTAAAGCGATAAATTTTCGTGGACCTCCTATTTTTCATCCCTTTCTTATTCAAGCAATTGAAAGAAAAATGAAAGCTTTAAAATTTTACTTTCTCGTATTACCTATGCTAAGTCAAATAATATTATAAGTTGTGAAGGATAATAAAGTAATTTGATATTTATTTACAAGTATTTTCATTCTTTTCTTTAATGTAATCAAATAAAAGAAGAGAAGCCTTCATCCACTTTTCTCTTCCTTTTCTTTCTTTTTTTTGTTGTTGTATTCTTTCTTTTTTTTTTCCTTTCATGATACCAAACAAAGCACAAGTCTCTTTCTAGACAATTTTAAGAGTAAATCAAGTTATAAAATTTAAAAATTAATTAATATTTCATTTAATTACTTTATTTTCATATTATATTAGATACTTATAAATGTCATATTTATCTTAAATTTAATATACATGATCATTATAATTATATTACATGATTCAATAATTGAATTAGTAAAATTTACATTGATGATTTGATATAATATATGTATGATATATATGTTATGTTGATAACATGTTGATGATTTTGGTACATGATTCAAGTCTAGCTTATGAGCCTGACTCATTGAGCCAAAAAGGCTCATTTTGGTATATAATTTGAGCTTGAATCGTCGAGCTACACATAAGCTTAAAGTAAGCCAATTCAAGCTAAAAATTAAAATGAACTCTCTAATTAAGCTTGAGCGTGAGCTAAGCATATTAAATTGTGGGTCATTGCCTCCCCCAGTGTAGAGGTTCACTTGTCTTGCACATAAGTAATTTATATATTTTTCTTTTGTAACGTAACCCAAATCTAATAATATCTAATTCCTCTAATTTTATCAATGATTTATAATAAATAATGTACTAATGTATTTAAATGCAGTGTTGTTACCCTAAATTCAAATTTTCACAGTAAACTTGGGCTCAACAAACACCCAAAAATATAAATAAGCTATTTGCAAATTATTCCCTCTAAGTATAAAGAAAGTTATTAAATATTCTTAATTTAAAAAAAAGTAATATTTGATTAAACTATCCTTTTGACGAATAGTAAATTAAATTAGCCTCAATTATAATTTCAACATTAATTCTCTCTCACTTTATTAGTAATATTTGTAGAATTTAAATCACATACATAAATAATATGTATCTATACCAGAATTTAGAATACTAAATTAAATAGTAAAGAGTTGCGTACCTTAAAAGACTGACAGATCTCCAAGAATTTTATTGTACACAAGTGTACACTTCAGATCAGGATCTTCTCCTCCTTTTCCTTCTCTTGTAGCCGCATCCTTCAAATGAGACAGAGAATCATAGAATGAACTTAGGAGTAGATCAGTAACCCTAATTTTCACCCATCATGGCTTATAAGTTACCAAGCCCTACACATAACGCACCTGATCAGTACACTTATGCATTGGACTTAAAACCAAATAAATCTGTGATTTCAGAACCTATAGGATCACATTATGTAATTTGGACATTGGCTCAAGAGATTATTAGGTTATACTATATAACTAATTTTAATAAATAATAAAATACATAATTAAAGACAGCCCAAATACTAAAAATTCTAACAATATTCTCTTCCTAATCTTATCTCATCCCTTCCTCTCTACTAATTCTTTCTCTTTTATTTTTAGGCCTCTCTATCTTTTCTCCTCACTCTATTAGTCTGCCAACGAATGCTTCTTGAAAAATCATGATATACTAGTTAAAAAGAAAAAAAGTGAACTTACGAGGTATTAACATAACAAAAATAAGTTACATTCTTAAGCACGAGAATTATAATTTAATTCTTGAAAATTACATTTTAGGAGAAAGAATATATCATAATTAATTTAAAATTAAGAAAATTAAGTTTATGAACAGTTTAAATTAACTGAACTTGTGAAGATACTTCTTGTTCACATAAAAAAGAATAAGCTGAAAAGTAAAAAAGAAAAAAAAATAGTGATAGGTCAACAAATGAGGTATAATTAAGAGAAAAAAAAAATAAAAGCTATACTTCATTAAATTTCTAAAACAACACATAATATAAAATAAAAAAAATTCTAAAACGTCATTTATTATGAAATTAACGGAGGAAACAATTAAAAGAAAACTATTGTTATTATATAGTATTTTACAACAACCTAGAAACCCCACTAATTAAATTCTATGGGCAATTGCTTGAGATGGTGCCTCACAGTGCTCAATACTCTCTCCACTGAAAGGCTTGTCCCGAATAAACACGTTGTGAAAATTAGTTGGAACACCAATGTGAAATGTGTAGCCCGCAGACACCACGTGAAAATTCAATTTATTCCCAGCCGCACAAATTCAAAATTTGACAGCAACGCAACATTATTTTTTTAGAGTATTTTTTTATTAACTAGATAATAGACTAATCTTTTAATATACAATTAGATACTGAAAGAAGAATCTCTCTTAAATATATTTGTTTTATATAAAATTAAACTTTTATTATTAATATCAATCTTTTAGAAAATATGAATGTCTTTCACTCGAATCAAAACACAACGCTACTAATACACCACAAATGGTTAAAATCAAAATTTCACACTTCTAGAAAGACGAGGCGGGGCTGTCAAAATCGGAGAAAAAGCGTAACGCGCAAATTGAAGGACAATGGGCTTCGCGAGTTTAATGAAAGGGAAATTGACTCAAAACGGACCACGACTTGAACTTTGATTGGAACTTGCATTTCGTGCGAGCAATTGTTTCAATTTGGATCCCCAAAAATTCAAACTTTCCGACTGCATCTATTCCTATTCACAGTCACTAATTAATTAAGACGTGCGTTTTAAGTTTCTAAAACATTATATTTCCAAGTTTATAATATACGTACACGCCTTCATCTTCTTGTCTCTTTCATATTTTGTCTTTAATCTGATGTTTTCATCTATAAATTAATATTGAATATCACTATTGTCACTATTGTCCATTCAATATAAATTAATATTTTTGAATTTATTGAAAACTATAATTGAAATTATGAGAGTTGCTAAGCCACCTTAATTTTTTTTCATCTCGTTTTAATGAAATGAAATCTTATCGAAAACTGTATAATTGGAGTCGGTACAAAAGGCAGCTCCATGATTTAGTCTTTTGGAGACGAGAGAATTCGATTAATTGAAATGACATTCATCAAGGGGATTTGAATTCTTTATTATTATCATGTTAACTTTGTTTAACATTTGTAGGTTAAATCTCATTTTAGTTATTATTATTATTTATTTTCTCAAATTTAGTGATTTTCCATAATATTAATGATTATATATAAAGGAATCTTAATTTGTTAGGATAAGTTCACACTATAGAATTAGAACAATCATGCTCAAGTGAAATTTAAGTTGCTTCTATATAAAAACTTTGGCCAAGTAGCTACAGGTCATCATTGTTTTGAATCCTATTTGATATTTTCTGTTGCCATACGGAGTCTGGTTTAATACTTAATAATCATGCATCAATTATATTTAGTGTTTGGGGACCATTCGGGTGCATCTCCTAAAGAATAGCACATTGTTCGAAGTTACATCAATATTTAATAAAGTGCTAATATTTTAAAATAAAGCTATTTAATAAGTTTAAAACTTTAAAAATACTTTATATTATAACTTTATTTTAAATTGTTTGTAACTTTGTTAAAGATTAATGTAATAATGCATGGTGTGTTATTTTTTATGCAATGCACCTGAATAGCTAACTTTTAATTTGATTTGTTAATGTAAAAAATTTTAAATTATCATTCAATCATGTGTTATTAAATTATTAAATAATTTTAATAGTGATAATAATTATATAAAAAATTAAATATTTTTAATAATATAATAATATATGATAAAGTGATAATGTAAAAACGTTTTAAAGTTATGAATCAAAATTAAGTCTTTATATTTATACATACATGTGCAATTCGTGTGCCTCAATATTTTACTTGGAAATTTAAAAAAAAACATATTTCGGTCATCACGACCTAATTGCCATCGTCACCGGACCTGTCTTTTGCTCGTTTTTTCCACAAGATTCAACTTCACACCTTTGAAAAGTTGAATTTCCTTTCCAACCAATCTGTGTCTTTTTTTGGCCTATCTTCTCGTCTGAGCTGGAAACTGCTTCGTCTGTTTCGATCATTTTTCTCTGAAACAAAATTTTGACGTTTATTTTATTCAATTCCTCCAGACCAGATAAAATGATTTTAACTTAAAGAGGACGGTCTAGTAAAAGAAATCCAAAAAAAAATTCAAAGTGATGCACACGTGCTTCCCTTCTACTAGTTTTAATCTTCTCTACTTTTCAAGATATTTTAAAGTCTTTTTGAAAGTAAGATATTCTTTTATTATAATAATCATATCAGTTTTATAAATTATTTTTGTATGTATAAATTAAGTTTAACAATAATAATTTATAAAATTAATATAATTATTATTAAATGATATAAAATAAAATAAATATCTAATTTCTTAAATACATAAAAAAAATTTCTAATTTTCATTGCTTGACTTCTACCTCGGGCATAATGTTGAAGAATAAGTACGAAGAATCACCAAGATAATGGTCTAATATGCTTCACATATATAATAAGTTAATGGAGCTAGCTGGCAATCCTCAATTTGTGTGCTTGTCATGTCTGGTAAAGTGCGTGGAAGACTATAAATTGGTTTAAGTCAACCAATTAAGTTATAACTTTTCTATCAGAAGAATCTTTTATAATCCATTAAGTCAAGTTCCATTGGCAACTACCACTTAATTTATTGTATTGGAGTAAGGTATGAGGTCACCACGCTTACATAACTCATATGATGGTTGTGCTCTTGTTGCACGTTTTTTCCAAAGCAAACTATCATTGGTTGTGCAATGTGATGTGTCATAGAGTTTATTATTTGTTATGATATTAGAATATCTTTTAATTAAGTAATTAATTAAGAGATTAATTAATATTTATAGTCTTTCTTGTATCACAAAAAAAAAAGAAGTTTGATAAGTTCATTGATTTGTTAATTTTTATATCGCAACTTGCCAACGCT
This sequence comes from Castanospermum australe, assembly GCA_019955255.1. Taxonomy (NCBI): domain Eukaryota; kingdom Viridiplantae; phylum Streptophyta; class Magnoliopsida; order Fabales; family Fabaceae; genus Castanospermum; species Castanospermum australe. Next base: position 136,277 of record NSJW01000135.1, on the reverse strand, counting down.
GATGATTAATATATAGTGCAAATGCCTCTTCAATTCTTGGTTGTTTTGTTGCTATTTCATGTTGCATCTTGCCCATGAGGTTCCCCACAGAGGCCATCAAAGTTTTGTAGGTCAACATAGGTCAAGATACTTAATTGTGGGGTAATTAGCCAGGCACTATCATTACAACAAAATATTGGTTGTTTTGATGTTCTTCTTCAAGACTTTGAATAAACCCATACAAAATTGGAGTATATAAATAATTCTATCGTAGAGTGCTACGCTCTTTCCTCTTATCTTGATTTCTTGGATTAATAATCTTTTGACTCATCGCCTCATGCACTTTTATATTTTTTAGTACTTTCTCCATTTATTTTTTTCATTCTTTATTTTAGAATTTTGAGGTCTCATAGATTTTATTTCTTCAAATTGAGTGTGATAATAGTATGACCCTCTTAATTAAATGTAACTTTTAAAAATTAAACCGTAGTTTTCATGCTTGAAGTGTAACTGACTTCTACTATACCAACACCTCTTGGATATACTTTCTCCATTTTTAATGAATAAAGTAAAGTAAGATAAAAATCCAATTTGCTGTGGAAATTGTGGGACAAAAAATGTAAGTCATTCTTTCAAGGCATTGTTGTAGCGTTGGTTGGAGAATGTGAAAGTGAAGCGAATCGTCTTAACGGTTCTCTTAGCTTTGAAGGAAGAAGCTATAACCTATAATTTGATTTTATATTACAGTTACACATAGATATATGAATGTGTAAAAAAAAATTGTAAATTTTAAGATTGTTTTATAATTTTTATTTATATTATTTATTGGTTTTTTCATACTTGATTTGGAGCAGAATGAGGAAAAGAGAGAAGGTTTAATAATATAATCATTTGAATTGGATTCGATTTCAATTGTTCATTTGCGTTAACCGAACCGATGGCTTCGTGCTTCATATAATCATCAAGTTAATATTGTACACTAAATTTCATAAAATTTAAATTTTTAATTATACTATAAGTAACAGATAAATGTTTTCATTTATTTAAAAAATATTTTATACAATGAAACCAGTAACAAAGTAAAGTACAAGTGAACTTTTCTTGTAACCTTTTTACGATATTTAAGAATTTTGAATTTTTTGCAAGTATTTTTTTCTCGATGTAGCAACATTTTTTCCATTTCTTCATTGTTTGCTTTCATTTCTTTATTGATAACTTTGAGTTCTTCCAACCACTCCTTAAAAAATTTCGTTACAGGCTCAAAGAAAACTTCTTCCGGTTTTTCCTCACAATGGACATCCGCCAGTTGAGACGATCAATGAAAAAACCAAAAGATAGAATTAGTAACAAATTAAAGCAATGAAATACAAGTAAACTTTTCTTATTCAAGTTAATGGAAACTTCAATGATCATAATAATAAACTTTTATAATACTACAACAATCAACTAATGATTCATTTTAATCTTTTTAACTCTTATTTATACGATTCTTACTAAGAGATTAAATTGTACTATTAAAATGTATTAACTAACACAATTCATACTACTAATTTTATTTCTAACAATATATTTTTTTTTATGTAAACTAAGAATATTTTTATAAAATTCAACCTATTTAAGTTGTCTCATAGTTTCGAACTGAAAGTAATAATGATATAATTTTATTTAAAAGATATGACTCTTAAAAATCGAATTATAATTTTTATATATTAATTTAAACATAAATTTATAAAAATATAAAAAAAAAAATCAGTGTGAACATAACATATATGTGCGTGAGGTCACCATACTGACATCGTCCTGATGATGTTTAACTAACGCTCTTTAATTGTACATTTGGCGTGGAATTTATCAAGGGTTTGCTCAACGTGGTCATGTATTATACGTACCCATCACCTGGTTTGGTGATGACGGTGTGCACATGCTTTTGTTGGTTGTTTTGTTACCTTTTGAACGTTGCGTCTTGTTCGGTTGAATCTCCAGGTTCCCACAAAGAGCCCACCTAAAGACTTTCGGGTCAATTCGTGCCTAGGTACCTGTTTTTTATGATGGGGCAATTTGAGAGGCAAGTACAAGCCACGAGCACCACGATATCTATTTGCAATGCCACGCTAGTCTTTCGCCTTATTTCTTTTTTTGGATTATCTTTATAGACCAACCAACCGCGTGGAGTCATTATTTAAACGCACGGATTTTTTTTTTTAATTAAGAGTATTCGTTTAATTATTTTATAAATTTAATATCTTTATATTAAAAATAATAATAATATAATTATTTTTATAAAATATAACTTTTAAAATTTAAATTATAATCTTTATGTTTAAAACATAATTTATTTTTACTATATCAATAAATCATGAATATGCACATATTATATCTAATGTTTAAGTTTTTTTTTTTTTTGCATAAACAATATGGTAGTAAGGAGAGGTATCCAATACTATTGGGTAGGGAATCAGTGACACGTTTGGAATTCTAAAAGAGCAGGTACAGTTCAATTCAGAAAATTACTTTTAAGGTACTCGCAGCAAGGTGCTTTTTTCACATGAAACTACTTAACTAACTCAGGGACGCAAGTAAATCTCTCTGTAAAGGATTGCCAACTAACACGGGGACATTAATTAAGTGGCTTCAGGGGCATATAATGTTTAGTTTTTTGGCTTTGGAAATTTGACATGAAAAACAAGCCATTCTTATTAAGTTTGTTACTCATTCATACACCTAATATAAATGCACAATAATGGTCCCATATCACATATGACATATGTAGTATGAACATTTAAAAATTGAAGTTAATTCACTACTTAGTATGTGGTAGGTAAAAGAAATTTGTAACCAAGCTTACATATCACTCGGTTTGTAACTGAAAAATGATTGGAGTCAATCTTTTTTTTATTTCCTTTTTTTTCTTTGTATTTGGTGAGAAAGAATTATTATCTTTAATTATAGCTATGAGGGGGTATATATACATGAAAACTAGTTTGGTGGCCCGTGCGAAAACATGTAATGTTTATTTTTTAATATTATAATTACTTTATTTAATAAGTATAATTAATTTCTAATTTATGCATATTAAATTGTTAAGTCATTTGTTTAAGAATAATGTTACACAGTCAAAAAAATAGTCAGAAATTTTGACTAAATTCAGACAAAATAAAAAAGAATTATTGAATGAAATTAAGTGATGGAAACGACTTACCAATTCAAGGGTCAAAAAATATGCTAAATCATTCTTTCAAAAATTCTGTCTAACTTTTTTTGATTATATAATATTTTTCATAATTTTTTTATAATATATATGTATATAAAATAAATAATTGATAATGTCATCCATTGTTTTCTAAAATAATTTTACATCTAAATAAAATAAATAACTTTTTTGAGAGAATGAAATGAATAGTTAATACTTAATATTGTCATTTCTCAATGTGTATATAAAATAAACAATCAATAATGTCATTAATTACTTCTCAAGGCATAACTTTTTTTTAAAGGATAAAATAAATAGTTAATAATGTCATTTCTCAATATGTATATAAAATAAATAATTAATGTTGTCATTAATTATTTTTCAAAGTAATTTTAATAATAGTAATAATAATAATGATAATAATAATATAGATAGGTAGATAATTAGTAAAGAGGAAATTAAAACTTGAGAATCAATACCGCGTGCTACCTGCTACAAATTATTTTTTTTTATGCTACAAGTGGTGTTTGTTCGGTACTTGGTTGTGGCAAGAAGGAAGAAAGAGGCCCAAAAAACGATACACTGTGTTGGGCTAAATTTTCATCTCTTCTTGGGCACAGAATAGGCTAGATTTCAAGTAATCCTTTTTCTATGTTGATGGAAGTTTAGTCCATCTGGTCAGAGCCCAGGTAATGAATGGTCAGAACCCCTGCCACATTGAAAGCCCAATAAAATTGCCCCCCTCATTTACAGACCACTAAGATGACTCTATCAATCAAGCAAGACCAAAAAGTAAAAAAGAAGACGACTCTATCAAGCCCAAAACAAATGGTACTCTTGAGTATGTAAAAAGGAGAAGATAGAAAATAAGGACTTTGAAATGAAAATAGAGTGGGCGTAAAAATGTTTTAATTCCTACTTATTATTACTTAACTTATGGTAAAAAATCACTTTCATGCAATAAGAGTAGTCAAAATTTGTGGAGTAGAGCCACAAGCCTTAGGCTTGGTGGTCACCAACTTAATAATGAGTGGATATCTTCCCTTTCCTAATTTGAGTTTGAACTATAAGTCCATTAAAAAAAAAAAATTGTGGAGAAGAGCATAAATGAGTTGCATTCACTTTTAACCACGTCATAATTTTATTGTACAGAATAATTGTAAAGCAATTTTTTTTATTTCAAAATTTTTTTGCCAACTCAAACAAGTATAAGTTAAAAGGTATGATTGGTAGAGAATGTGAAAAATAGTGAAGGGATTGAAAACAAAGTGGAATGAAAATTGAAATTTTTAGTCGTTATTATTTGGTAAAAGTTAGCTCACTTTTATGTTACAAAAGTAAGAATAAAATGATTTACATTTCAACTTTGAGTTGGGCCCAAAGTTTACAACCGGGCTGCTTTTGACAAAAGAAATTGACCTGACCGGGTTCGTCTAAATTAGGCTGGTTTGGATTATCTCATGCAATTTTGCTCGGCTAGAAAAATTGTTTGGGTTGATGACCCAAAAAAAAACGAAAAATTGTTTGGGTTGGGCTAGCTTTTCTTGCAACTAATTTATTTAGTATTTGTTTGGTATGAGATAAAAATAAAGATAAATATTTTTTAAAACTCATTTATAAAAAATTTACTTTTATTTTTATCCTATACTAAACATTTATTTATTGTTACCATTTTTTTTTCGTTTCTAACTTCCAACTACACAGTAGACAAATAAAAAAAAAACCTTTTAAGTATACTTAAGGTAACACAATTTGTAAGTAATTTATCACAGTGGAGCACAAACAAAATTTAAATTCTAAAATTGTTACTTAGGGAGATGATTTTAACTTTTATGCTCCCGGTTTAATAGAGGAAGAACTTTTTTTTACTTTTTTTATTTTTCAAAAAAACAAAAACCATAAACAGCATAGAAGCATAGAAGCTTCGGCCTTGGAAGGAAGGAAATGAAAGAGGCCGTGGACACGTAATTAGGCTTAACAAATGTCCAGGCAACCAACTACTAGTCACCGTCTGCAGAGGGGGGTATGCACTACATGATTTGCAATATATAATTGTCTTGTTTTTCTTTAAACAGAAAGTAAATAAGTTTCTTGATTACTATATAAGGACACAAACACAATTGGTGAGAGATTCAATCTATAAAAGGAGGTTAATTTCCAGTTACACTATTCTGATCTAATTTACATACTAATATTAATATAAGAATGACCACTTATTGAATAACCAACAGAGAAATGAAATGAAATAATGAAGAACAAGATATAGCCACTTGGACAAATAACAAAACGCAGACCAATCCAGTGAAACCAGGCTGTATTAGACATTATAGACAAAACAAAACCATGATCAAGAAAAAGTGAAAATGAAAACAAAACCAGTATATATATGCACTTGCTAATTGCTATAGTAAACAGACATAAAATTGATTTTTTTTCTTTGATTGAGGTGTATCCACATGCATTATTGTAAGATTAATTTTTTGTTGGTAAACATGAAATGGTTTGATTGCTTTCTTAATCAGGCATTTCATTGTCAACATCAAGCAAACAAAAAACTCTTTTCCTTTTTGAGTTCTATGATCTTGATATATGGAAGGATGGAGAAGTCCATTTGTATTTGTATATAAAAAGAACACCATAATCATAATAAAGCCAAGTGCTGTTGGGCTGCTGCTACTTGTTGCTGAAAAAGCAAAGATAAAGTATAGAGAACTAGCTAGGAGTTTGTTACGTGTGGGATCTTGCTCTCTCGCGCTTTGCTTTCAGTATCGACGAGGTTCTACTGTGTGGTGTGTTCCAAAAGAAAATTGGCACCTTTCTTATTCTTATGTATGATATTATTATTTTTTTAAAATATTATTATTAAATGATGGCTGAAGTTTTTTTTAAAAAAAAATTAGAGGGTGAAATGGAGAATTGAAATTTGAATACTCTCTGAATTTGAGAATATTCACATCATTTTTTTAATGGTTTATTTTTTGTTGACTATAAATATTATTAGAGAAAAAAAAAAGGGAGCTTGGAAAGCACAACCGAAGCACTCTCAATCTCTGCAAGTAAAGTTGGTGCTCAAACTAACTAAAGTATTCAGAAAAGAGAAAAGAGAGTCCATGACATTTTTTTTAATTGAATTACAGTAGCACTAATGACAGAACTTGACACATGCACGCTGCTTTGTGGTTATATGGCAGAACATGAAGAAAATAAATAAATAAATATATATATATATATATATATATATATATTTATATATATATATATATATATTTAAGCCATTAAGGTTGTGAAATGCCTGTGATAAATGTTTGCAGAAATAGAATCACTCTCTATTTTTTATGCAAAAAATAGCACTACTTTTTTTTTAACATAAAGATATATCGTTACTGATCTTGTACTAATAAATAACAAATTTATTGCTTATATATTGGAAAACAAAAGCCCCAACTAATTCAAATAAAACTAAAATAGGACATTCTAGAGTCTAATTAAAGTGGTCTCCTCTGAACCCTTCTGTACTACTAAAGCCACAGCTCGATTGGTGGACTAATATGATTTAATTTAATTTAATAAAATATTCAACTCATTATTTTAAATATAAAATATTTTATTTTTTATAAAAAATTACTTTCAAGTAAGTTTAATTTTTAAGCTTATCTTTACTTTACTTTAATATTAATTTAAGCATTAAAGTGTCTTTTAAGTATTCATCATGAAGGATCAGCCAACGAAAACTTTTTGACATTGTCTAGTAATACTTCGAAAATCATTAAAAATAACTAATATTTTTTTTGTTTATTTTTATTTATTGTATAAATTTTTTTATTTAATAATATCTATTATTTAAAAATATTATTAATTAATTTTTAAATTTTAAATTTATCTTTTAATAAAAAAATAATAGAATAAATAAAATTAATAAATAAAATATTAATAAATAAAAAATAAAAAATAATTTAATTATTTTAAATTATATTTTTTATAATTAAAAGTATTTAATACTTTTTTTTATTTAAAAATTTTAAATAATATATAAAAATAAATGAAAAGAATATTTAATAATATGTGATGAGCTGAATTTTCTTTTGTGCTAAGCCATCTCTTGCCGTCCAAATTGAAGAAACCTGCAACAACCTTTAATAAGCAGCCATGGAGTGTTTGACGCGTGTGAAAAGCGCTTAATTGACTGTGACTCCACAGGAAAAGCCACGAAATTGAAAGCAGAACTGCTTCCAAAGCAATTACTGTGAATCTGATACTCAGTGCCCCTCATTCTCGTTCTCAAACGGAAAAAGGGCATCGTGTTATCCTCTTCTTTTTGTGTGGCCCATATGCGCTGTGCTCTTTGTTGTCCTCGGGTTATCATTGGAACGGTACCATGTTTTTTACTATTTATATTTTGATACTTTAATATTAAACAATTAAAAGATTATTTAGAAAACACCAATTAAAATAAAATTATAAATTTTAATTTAAAAAATATATATATTTTAATTATTTAATATTAAAATATTAAAATACAAATAATAAAGTGTAATTTTACGTGATAGTTAAAGAACATGTAATAATATTTTCTCTTTCCCTGTTCCTACGTTGTCCATATAGTAATGTGCAGTTGAGGATGATTGGATAAGCCAACCAACTTTTTCCAAAAATAAAGAAAATATTGAGCTCCTTTGTCCCATTGATTTTACCTTTCAAACAGTGACTACCAGAATGTTTTTCGCTTTTTTTTCATATTGTTTATTTTAAATATTTGGAGACTAATCTTGATGATGATCTAATTGGAAATATTGGTTTAACTGGATTTCATTATATGTCTTGGTAACTGGTTAGGGACAGGAAGCAGGACATCCATACTACGTTTGACCCGGCTCCGATTATGTCCTTTTCAGAGACCAAAAACAGCCATCGGTTTACGGATAAATTTGGTACGCGATGACTTATGTGGCCTCATATTTATTTTCATATGACATGCTCCCTTCCATAGCATGCGCCGATGTACTGCTGCGATTAATGCAAACACATCCAAAAGCACAATTGGGTCACACTTGAACCTTGTTAATATCTTTCATTTTTAAATTACAATCCAAATCTTTTATTTTTAAATTACAGCCCTTCTATAGAAACAGATCTAAGATAGCTCCAATCCCTTTCTTTAATTAATTTGTCACTCGGAGAATAAGATACATTTACATGTTCCAACTCAAGCAGTACATAAATTTTTAAGTTAAGCAGTTGAAAGACTGTAAAAATGTATCGTTGGCAAGAATAATTTTAATATTTTAAAATGAGATTAATCTTAATATCTCAAATAAAAGTAGTCTCATATTTAAATAATATACAAATAATCAAGCAAGAAAAAAAGAACGTAATAGTATATTCAATAATGTTGGGGACACCCATTTATAGAATGATTTTTCATGTTCTTTGTTGGAACAAATAAAAAGAAAAGTAAAATATAATTTTAATCTCTCAAAAATATATTATTTAATAATTTTATTTTTAAAAAATTAATTTTATTAATTTTGTTTATTAAATTTTAAATTTAAAATAATTAAATTTTTTAAAAAATTAAATTAATAAAATAAAAAAATTATGAATAACTTAAATTTTGATAAACTAAATTGATAAAATTAATTTTTAAAAAATAAAATTAATAAATAATATATCTTTTAAATATTAAAAATAAATTTTATTCTAAAAAGAATTACACTCAAACATCGACGTTTTTTTTTCTTAGTTGTTGAAAAGTAAAAACCAATCATTCTATTATTTGTACTATTTTTCATCAACTATAGACGACTTCCGTGTGCGCTTTGATAACTAGACTTGCGCACACACACGTTGTTGTAAAATTAAAAAATATTTTAAAAAATAAGTAATTTTTGTAACTATTTAATTATTGTTTAGCTGAATAACATTTAGTAATTTATCTAACAAATATCTATTATTTTTACTACTAATAAAGTGATCATTCTTAAAATAAAATTTCGTATTTATATTTTAAAATAATCTAAAATATATTCACGTTCCTGTTTAATTTTTAATTAATATTGAAATTTCACGCAAACATGTTATGTAACTATTTATTTTAAATCAATATAAAAAGACTAAAACTCATCTCATCTTTTTTTTTTTCTTATTTTTCTCCTAATTGTTCATCACTTCATGTCTTTTTTAAAAATATTTTTTACTTCTTATTATCCTTATATTCCTCCAATTTTTCTTCCTCCTATTTATTCATTAACTTTCCCTCTCTTTTTCGCTCTTCAATTTTTAATTCGTATATTGTAAGGATATTCTAGAGATCAAAAGAGAACTGGGGAAATATCATATGTTTGTAATTTAGAAATTAAGTCATACCACAATTATCAGCTTGATTTGGCTCATATCTTTATTGATGTTTCAATATTTATCAATGCTTAATACATATTAGAATATATTATTATATGCATAAGTTTGTAACTTAATTGGCACTTATTTTAATCTCCAAAATTGAGGTGTGATGATATTAGAGATTTGATGATACACTAAGTCACCTATTTCTTTTCCTGATGTCAAGTTAAAAGAATTTTGCTTGGGATTGTGAATCTAATTTCAACTTCAAGTAAAATATTCTTTTAGGATTTAATTTTTTTATGATAATTTAATTAAGGGACTAGACTTTTATTATTATCATTTAAGAAATTCAACTTCATCGAAGAATTCTTAATCAAAAATACAAAAAAGACAAAAATATTGAATTTCACATATCAAAATAATTTGAAACATGAACAAAATATTTGATTATATATGACTTGAATTTTTTTCTCTTAAAGAATATTTATTATCTGGTATATTCGTTTATTAAATTTAATATCTCACTTAGTAATTTTTAAAGTTAAAATTCTTAATTAATTATTACATTAAAATTGGGATCCTTATAAAATAATTTTTTCTTCCAACTTCCAACATTGTTTACTTCTCTTTAATAAGATGGAGTTGGTGGGCTTTGAAGTAATCACAAGTTAATTCAACACCATAACATTAAAGAGAGAGTGAGTGAGCTAGTAAACGATTCAAAAATAAATAAAAATTTTAATCATTATCTAATAACTAAAAGAAATTAAATCATTCATGATTGTGCCCAAATTTAACCTTCTATTCCGTATCTAATTACAGGCTAATTACAATTTTTTTTTTTAAAAGCGCTAATTACAATTTATGTACAGTCTCCCTAAAACCCTCTCTTCCTGAAAAATATTATAACAATATTATATTATATTACTTAACACCAAAAAAATATATTATATTATATTACTTGATTCTGAGATTCTTCACCGTAACGGTTGGCGATGTCACCTTGCCAGGTCCAAACGATGTCTTTCAGCGCGGGCCTCGCGTCTTCCTCGCAAAACTTCGCATATTCCAGGGTGTCGCCGGCGGACTTCGAAAACTCCACCACGGCGACTTCCGGCGCCACCTCGAACACCTCCACCGTCATGAACAACCTCCCTTTTCTCCCCTCCGACAGCCCTTGCAGCCTGAGCTTGAAGGCCTTCAGCTTCGCCACCTTGAAATTCAACCCCTTCGCCACCGCCTCGATCTTCGACACGATTGCCGTGGCCGAGCACTTGGAGGTGAACACCGACCCTGTTTTCCTCTTCTTCTCGAACAACCCAGACAGATCGAACCCGGAAGACATCGACGAAATGAACTCGAAGGCGTTGAAGAACTTGGGCGATGATGACAGCGTCGTTTTGGAGATTTCAAGCTCCGATGACATTTGCAGCGATTCTCCCTCGTCGCCTTTGTCCGAAACGGGTTCTTCCAATTGAGACGCAGCTGGTGTCGAGAACCCTTTTCGGAACCATGGGACCTGCATTATTGCAGGAATCGTGGCTCGTCTCTCCGGGTCAGCCACGAGGATCTTGGAGATCAATCTCCTCGATTCCGCAGAAAACCATGGCGGAAACTGGAATTCGGCTTTGAAAACCTTGTTGTACATATACATGAGGTTCTCGTCCTGGAAGGGAAGAAACCCAGCAAGCAATACGTACAGAATCACGCCACAGGACCAAGTATCAGCCTTGGATCCATCGTACCCTTTCTTCCGCAACACTTCAGGGGCAACATACGCCGGAGTCCCACACTGGGTGTGGAGAAGCCCGTCGTACCGGAGCTGCTCCGGCAGCGCGGAGAGGCCAAAATCGGAGATTTTGAGGTTCTCGTCCTCGTCGAGCAACAGATTTTCGGGCTTGAGATCGCGGTGCGAGACGCCTCTGCTGTGGCAGAAATCGACGGCGCTGATTAGCTGCTGGAAGTACTTGCGGGAGAGGTCCTCCTTGAGCCTGCCCTTGGCGACCTTGGCGAAGAGCTCGCCCCCGCGGACGTACTCCATGACGAAGAAAATCTTGGTCTTGGTGGCCATGACTTCCTTGAGCTCCACGACGTTGGGGTGGCGCACCAGGCGCATGACGGATATCTCGCGCTTGATCTGCTCCATCATGCCCTCTTTCTTCACTTGGTCTTTGTTGATGACTTTGATTGCAACGCCTTCGCCGGTGGCTATTTGTTTGCCGTAGTAAACTTTGGCAAACGTCCCTTTGCCCAGAAGCCTACCAATTTCATACTTGCCAAACAGTGTATTCGTCTCCTCCATTGATAACAAAAATAAAATAGAATCTCTAGAAATTGCAGCAACGAAGACAGTGAGCTACTTTTGAGGTGGTGAGTTATAATTATAGAAGGGCATTTTCTTCTATGGAAGTAGGAATTGAAATTTGTTTGGGTTTTGCAGAAGAATGCTGAATTAAGCAATCCGAGAAAGAAACAGGGGAGAAATTGATGACTCTGGCGTCCATGACTGAGAAGGAGCATTAAAGGAAGGTTGGTTGAGTGAGAGACGTGGCTGCAGGAGAGTGATGGCTAAGAGCTTGTTGGAGGCAAAAAGATGGGAAGGGTAGGCTCCTTACCGTTGGAGCGTCTGGTATTTGCATTTGCTTTGTGTTGTGTCTCCCTCCACAAAGCCCACAGAATGGAAATTATCATCAAATTTTGTATAGGCAAATCAGAAGGGGCCACGTTACAAGTGGTGGGTTGTTAAGTGTTAACCATCATCTCTCATGTTTGGTCGCGAACCGAAAAATGAGAAAAAAACAAAATTCTGACATTAAATATGATTTTTAGAAAAAAGACATTATTAAACTCCTCCCACTTATTTTTTCGTTGTTGAATGTTAATAAATTTTACATTTTATTAGAATAATAATATTTTAAGAGAATTTAAAATATTTTATTAATCTTTTTTTTGTCAAATTTTTTTTTCTCAATTTATTAAAAAAGAGAGAATGAGTTGAAAATTAATAAATTAAAAAAATAAATAATTATTAAAAAAAGATAAAATGAGAAATTAATAAATGTCTTAAATACTTTTATATTTTTTATTTTTTAAAAAAAATAAAATATTATTATCTAAATAAAAAAGATAAATTTTTTAATATCCATCAATATAAAAATTAGTGGGAGAATATTAGTATTCTCTTTTAAGAAAAAGAAAATTATTGGTTGTTTCGGTAATATTAGGTTTGTCTAATTTTCTACTCATGAGATATAGAAGTAGAAAAAGTGAACTACATTAATAGATATGAAAATTGCGATATAATTTTTGAGAGTCGCATCTCACAAGAAAAATTATATTATTATCATTCTTTATATAAAGATATTAAGCTTGTGAAATAATTCAAATTGGTTAAATATTATGAAAATACTTTTGATTAAAAATTGGTTTGGATTCTAGATGGTGTTTCTTTCAGTTGTGGGGGGTTTAGTATGAAGAAATGGTTAAATAAACCTACAAATATAAATATGATTTAGAGTAATGATGAATTTCACGGAAGTTTTTTCATGAAAAATTCACGAAGCACTGAAATGGTTAGAATAAGATAATTTTTTTAATATTTAATTATGAAATTTTACACAATGAATAAGTTGGTTTCTGCCAAATCTTGCATGTCAACAATTCGTGAAATTAGTTTCGTATGAAAAAGCAATGCTGTATGATTTAAATGTATTTAGTTTTGATGACACAACATGCGAGAAAAATTTTCAATAAATAATAAAGTTTGTTAATACAAGTATGCACACTGTAATTAGTGAAAACTGGTTTAAAAAAGGAAGATTTATAATTCAATTATGCACTTTCGATTATTATTAACACTAATTATTAACAATATTAATTTTAAGTAGTATAAATTATTTATATATTATTAAATATAATTGTTATTGTCTTACAAGTAAATTAGAATTTAATAAGATAAGTTTTACTTACAATATTAAAAATTTAAATCATACTCTAGAACATTTTATAAAGAGAAAGAACCTCAATTTTTCGAATGAGGATAACTCGTAAATAAAAAAATATAACTGTTTGTAACTAAATGTTAAGCTAATGCTCAATCAATTCTCAATTAACGTTGGCTTTATTCATTTCCTCAATTTTTAGTAGGTAATAGATCATTGCTCTCTGTATAGATGCATAAAATCAATTAAACAAAATATATAATATTTATTAGGTGTGAAAATTGGTAATAGTGTGCTTGGTTTAGTTTTTTAAACTTTAAAATCATAGCTTGGTCAAAAATTACAAGAGATAAGCTTTTACTTAAATTATGATTTGAAAGTTTTCAAAAATTAAAGTAAACATACAAATAAAAATAATATTTGAGATCCATGCATTATTCTTTTATAATAAACATTTTAATTCATTATTTTTTTTAAGCAATTGATGGAAAGTAATCAACCCCCACGTTGGTTCAAATGACAAAAAGCTTACCATATTAAAACAAAATGACACCAAGGTAATAACAAATTGATCACATTAACAAAAAAGCAGTGTTATATGATACGGAAATTAAATGACACCAAATTAAAAACTTACTTAACAAAGACACTAGCTTGTTTACTATATTTCTTATAAAATTATCATTTTTTTTATGTCTAAAATGCAATATAGACGGAATGCGAGTCATAATACATTGGCATGTTTAATAACTACATGTCATATTTAGTATAGAATAATGATTTCATTATGTGCTTTATTAATAAAGATAAACATGTTCCTTAGTAAGAAGAACTGCATGAAATGGTAATCTATGAATCAGGAATCATAATTCAATATTTACTTTTTTCTTAATATACTCACAATCATTTTATAGAATGACAATTATTATCATTTATTAATTTCAAATTATATATATCTATTAATAAATTACAATTTAAGTGATAAGTAAGCTTAAGTTAAATAATTAAGAATCTTCCCGATGTCGAGTTCAAACCTCATGGAAACACATTCTTAAAATTAATTTAACACATTCGTGTTAAATTTAAAAGAATAACAATTATGTAAATATGTAAAAGTGATATAATAATAATAATAATAATAATAATAATAATAATAATAATAATGTGAAAAAAATTTATTGTCCAAAATGTCACAAAGAAAAATTTTAAAAAAATATAAAGTGTCTTATTAAAAAAATGTGTACATTTTAATTTCTTCCTTATAAATGAAATAATGTTTACTCTTTTTTACAGACAATATTTATTGTTTTTAAATTATAAAAAATTAATAAACATTAATTTCAATATACATTCATATTATATATATATATATATATATATATATATATATATATATATATAAATATAAAGTTTGACTTTATATTTTTATAAAAAATAGTTTTTTATTTTATTATATATTAATTTCATGTAACTAATAATAAAATGATTTAACATGAGAAAAATTTATTTTATCATCATTCGATGAAATTATCATTTAATATGTCAAAGGTGATGTGTTAAGATGAGTAAGTATTACTATTTTGCTTTATTCAAATATATTAAATTCCAAGTAAATTTTGACTTCCTAATTTTCTGTCTTTATCTGACTTCCTAATTTTCATTACACACTTCTGACCGTTGATCTTTATATAATAATAGTAAACTTACATGTGAGAAATAATCTCTGCCTTGTTCTCAGGATTATGTCCACACACTTTCCTTTGAAATTTGAAAACTTGGAATATACTACAAAATAAAAATTGAAAACTTGGAGGAAATGTATTAATGGCCCCACTCAGTGCTTTCGGTGGAGCAACACATGATGATCAACAAATCACGTAGCCACAAGTCATGGCCTGTATTATGGAACCTGAAGAAGTAATCCACAATTGTCAAATGCATGCGTTATAATTACGCAGAGACAAAATGAAAAAAAAAATTAAACAAATTTATTAGTCAAATTTTTTTCTTCATCCACAAGTCTGTCTCATCGAATTTTCGAGGATGATTTCTACGAGAGGCTTTAACTGGGATTTTCACATAACTTTTCTATGTTGTAAATCATATATAGAAAATCATTTATAAAAAAAAGACATTTAAATCTAAATACAATCACATCAGTAATTATGAATAATTCATAATAAAAAAATTATGTGAACAATATACATTAAATTTTAATTTTGGCAGTTAAATTTTAATTGATTAAGGATGAGAAGAGTTCTTTTATTGTTAATAAATTATATGATATCACGTATTTAAATTTTTTAATGTAATAAAATAAAATTTTATACCAACCATTAATTAAATCAAACTCAAATGATTGAAAAATAACTATAAAATTTCAATTTTATAGTTATATTTTGAAGTTCAGGTTAATTCAGTTTGCGTATAGATAATTTTAGATGGTGTTTATATGCAAGTATATAACTCGTGTTCAAAATAGCGTGAAACTTTTCTTTTTGTTGAAAAAAAATATGACGTGAATAAATTATTTTACAATCAAGTCATTGTGCATCAACTCGTGGAGCCTTCCATTAAAAAAATTACCAACAAAAATTAAAGTAATTTTTTTTAGCATGAATTCCTACCAATTAAGCCAACTTAACCAAAGAACTACTATCATAGCTCCAAATATTTTTAAAAAATTTTGAAATCGAATTATAATTCTTATGGTTGGAGCGTAACTTATTTTTATTACGCTAACATCTCGTAAGTTTTTTTAGATAAGAATTAGTTTTAAAAATTTTAATAATATCCAAACACATTATATTTAAAAACCAAACTCACAATATCTACATATTTGGTTTTTTTAAAGTTGCCAAACACTTCTTAAGATTTTTTTTTTGTTTGACTTGAGAGTTTTTGTTTATTATTAGGATCAATCTAAATGGTGTCAAAGATTCCACATGGAATGCAAGCTGGCATAATCTCAAAATTCAAATGATTCACTTGAGGGACCATGATGAAATAAAATAATGAATTTTGCGTCCATAAATCATGGTGATGCTTAAATGTTTGGCATTATTGATGTATTTTAACAAAAATGACATATAATGAGTACTTAATCAAACTTTAACTAGTTTCGAGTTCTTCTTTGGCCAAAAGATAATAATGTTATTTGAGTTGTTTTCTTCACAAAGAATTATCTCCACTACGAACAAATTAACTTGAGCGAGTACAATATATTTTAATGCATAATCATTATACATTAAAATATATTTTACCAATTATAAAAAGTAGAAGATATTATGTATGAGTAGAGGGAGCACTACTACACCAAATAAGCCAAAACAACGAAAACATACTATGCACTATATGACTTTCTTTTTCTGTATTTTTAAAGCTGCTAAAACTAAAATCTTCTTACTGATATATAGCCGAGAGATATTATCCATATACTTAATAGAGTTGTTTTAACTTTCGAATTTCAAGGTAAAATAATAAAAACTTTCTGTGAACGACTTTAATTAGTTGCCAACTGACCAATATCACTTTCTGGCTACAAAATAATTCTTGCCCATTATCCATTATATATGGATTATGGACTGGCACATATAGTGTCGAATTTTTTTTTTTTCCAAAAAATAGAAAGATACAAAAAGAGGCTAGTTTCTAACAAAATTAACAGAGGCATTGTCTAATTTGTCTGCAAGCAGATAGGAGCTTAAGTTTTACCTAAAATCAAGAAGCTTAAACCAATAGGAGGATCATTAATTAATAATAGAGATACGAGCATCCATATATATGTTAGCAGCATCTTGTTTGCCAAAAGAAGCCTGCACACTTATTAGTTTCTCACCATAAGTGAAAAAATTCTTAATAAAGCATGTATTTATATAAATACTCAAATTAACATTAGATATGTATGTGTAATGTTTTGTGAGACATGTTTTACAAATGCATAGAGACAAAAATAGAACATCAAATTTATCAATATTTGGTGGGCCATGCTTAAAAAAATTTCAAAGAAAAAATTTGCAAAAAAATTTACATGTAAAATATTAAGTGTATGTTTGGGAATAACATCTTTGTAAGAAAAAATTACTTTTTTTTAAAAGTTCTTCTGATAAAATTTTAATTATAAATTATTTTAATTAACTATAAAATAAACTAATTCAAAATACTAAGTTTTGAAAAAAATTCTTGCCCCTTATATTGCAAGAGGCGCCGCCCCCATAAATATATCTCTTTTTTAAGAATAAATTACACATATTTAATATTAATTTGAATGTTTATATAAATATATACTTATCAAATTTTATAAGTGACATAGGTTGACAATTAAGTGACCAATTGCACTTTAGAAGTTGATGAATATTATTGATGCCTTTTACTTGCTAATGAAAATTATCTGTTTTCATCCAATATATATTATCCGTTCATATTTCAAAGAATCTATCTCGCAACCAACTGATATATATTTGCAAACTCATCTGCGATATATACATATATATATATATATATATATATATATGATTGTGACAATAATATTATAAAATACTAATAATACAAAGGCACTTTTTCTTTAGCAAACAGTGCCAATAATAATGGCAACCCGTGGCATATGAATATAAACAAATATAAGCACTAATTGATGTTATGCATCAGTGATGAGAGAGGCAAATAGTAATACTCCTCCTGTATAGCATAAGACGGTTCTAATGATGATAATGGCATTAACTGTTTTGTCTGATGGATTGATATATAGTTTATTAATGGTGTAGCAGGACAAAGTTCAGATTCATGCACTGACTCACATATTCTAATGATTCGCAAACATCTCTTCTCAGATGGAGCTCAAACTCAAATCAAACGTATATAATATCATTTTATATGTATACATGTGCATCCCAATTCAAGAGGAACTCTGAATAATGTTTCTTAATTATTTAGCTTATATATCTCTAAACAATAATTTAGAGCACGACTAATTATTATATCAGTCCAATATAAGAAAGCCAATCCTCCTGCTTTTGCTTTAGTTCTTCTCCCTCCACAATGGCACCTTATTTTCTTTGAGCGATTTAGATTTGGACAGCACATCCAGAAATCACGAAATAGACAAAGTTTTCAAATTGTTCTCATTTTACAATCGCACATGCTGACAGATTACTCCCATTTGGTATCTTTTATCTAAAGAGTTAGTTGAAAAAATAGAAAGGTGAAAATGTGTCATTCTTTTTTTTTTTTTAAATATCCTTCTATAATTTAAACTCATGACCAGTCACCACTGTAAAATTGAGAGTTCTAAATAAAAATGTTCAGTATCCGACCAGTATTTGTACTTTAGAAGTTTTTTTTTTTAATTCTTTTCCAAATAAAAATATACATATCTCGATTTTAACTCTAATATTCCATTTTCGTTTTATAATATAGTTGCATTCCTCAATCAAAAAGCAGCTTATCTCGTAATTCAGTAACATTCCACGTAGGTTGAATACTATGAAGGTGACCCGCAGGCTACAGCTACCATCTTATCACAATGATTACAAGTTAATTATTGTGATCATTATTCTTACGCAATAGTGACATGTTAATTATTCAATGACTTTAAAAATATTAAATCATTGCAAGAATAATTATACAATTTAATTAGAACATCATAACTACTGCAATTGGAAATTTTAGCATGTATTTTAATCTTATATATTTATATAGATTAAGATACTATTAATCGATTAGATTAATTTTTTTCCTATGATAAATATTTTTTAGTTTATAGACAAAATAAACAAATAGTTGTCCCATTAATCTTCCAATTATGTTTGTGTGGATAAAACTCTCGTCATGTTTCTATTCCACCTAAAAAAAACTTCACGTCTTGTTTCTTTATAATAATTCAAATCTCGTATGAGTTCTCTGTCTTGGTCACATTCGCAAGCATGCATCAGTTTTTTCAGTTGGGGGGCCTTCGGGGCACGTGGCACCCTCACGTCATGGACCAAGACCAGCCGCTCGCGATCACTTTTTTTTGGTCCATATTTCTTTGGTCACTCACCCGTTTAGTGACAAGTGTCTTTTGAAGCCTTCTTTCATCGGGGTGAGGTGTCCCGGTAGGCCATGCAATATGACGATAACTTTTTGTGTACTCTAATATTACGTGTAGATGAGAGTTTAAAAAGTAAAATAAAAGAAAGTAAATGTTTATCATAATTATTTTTTTATTTAAAAATTTTATAAAAAAATAAAAGTTTTTAAATAATTTTTTTAAAAAAATTTTATTAATTTTTATAAATATTTTAAAATTTTCTTAATTTAAAAAATTTTAAAAATTTTGATATATTTAAATAAAAAAATTTATTAATTAACTTTTTTTTTAATTTCCTTTAAATTTTTTTTTCTATCCTTTTCAAATTTTTAAATATAGTCTAAAGATATTATATTCAGTCAATTCAAATTATAACATAAAACTATTTAAGTAATTAGATTAAATATAAAATATTAAATAATAAAATTTAACTTAAATGTCAGTTATTTAATATAATACTTTAGTATTTTTTTTTCATATGACATGTTATTGTTGTCAATATGCTTCAAGAGAATTTTTTTAAATTTTTTGAGTAAAATATAATTTACATTCTTAAAGTTTATGTCGATATTAAATTACTTTTATGAAGTTTTTTTATCTCATTAAACCTTCTAAACTTTAGTTTGATTTTAAAACGTTAATTTTACAGTTAAATAAAACATATATCATTCCCATATGCACATTATGTGACCTAAGTACATACCATGTGATAATTTAATTAAAAAATCTTAAATAAAATATAATTTATACCCATAAAGTTTATTCCTATATCAAATTATCCTCTTAAATTTTTTTTTGTCTCACTAAATTTTCTTAAAGTTTGGTATAACTTGAAACTACATATTAACTTTTGTTTAATTTAATAAAAAAATTGAAATAAAAAAATTTTAAAAAGTAATATGATATTAAAGTAAACATCAAAAGAATAAATTATATTTTATTTTAATTTTTTTTACTTGAACTTCAAGATATATTATAATTTTAGTATAAATTTTCAATGAATTTATTAATTTACTATAATCGTAAAATGTAAAGAGCCTTCTTCATCACAAATTGAATATATTTAAGAATTTTTTTCCTCCAATTTATACTTGAAGGGCTCAACTGCACTAGAGCTAGACTCACATATTTGGATTACTTGTAAAAAAAGGATAAAAATAAATTAGGTTATTTTTTTGCTTTTTTATAATAAATATTTAAAGTTTAAAATGTAAAAATATTAACTAATAAATATTTAATAAATAATTAAAATATCGATACCCATAAAAAAAAATACGATATTGAAACAATCGCGAGGAAAGTATGGTAATGCATCAGCATTTGACATGATCCTGATGCGTTATGGATTCGAGTACAGAATCAGCAGATTCATTGTCGGGTCACATATCTCCAGCATCCAACTCGGTGTCTACAGCCAACCATTGCTTTTTAGGTGTTTGTCTTTACACATGGCGTGCCCTCTTCTAATGAAGCCCACCGCGCCAACCTTTGGGACGCCTTTCTTTATCAAAGGAATTTTAAATCCGAAGAACAAAAAAAAAAGAAAAAGGAAATTTAAATCCTAACAATGAATTCATTTTTTTGGTTTTTATAAATTACCAAAAAAATAATTAACTTGATTGAATATAAATGAATTGATTTGATCAAATTTAAATGTAATTTATTTGATTCAAAAATTAATTCTAATATTTAAAAAATACATTATAAAAAATATGAGTTTTATAAAACATTGCGTTTTTATCATTTGCAATTTTTTTTGGAATAACCATCATTAGCAATTTGGAGAAGGAGAAAAATTTTGTTTTATATATAATGATAGTAGTGTCACAACTTGGGGAAGGAGAGAAATATTATATCATACAAGCCAGCGATGAAAAGCCAGTAAATAAATAATGAATTGATGACTAACTTGAGAATAAAAGTATTATTGAAAAAATAAAAAATAAATTAATTGAGAATAACTGTTGTAAAAATATGTTTGGTATTCACGAGATATTGATGTAGTAAAAATGAATTACATATTTAAATATGAGAATTATAACTTGATTATTAGAAATTACATATTATAAAGAGAGTTATGTCATTATTACTTCTAACTCAAAAAATTTAAATTTATGAAATAGTTTAAATGAGTCAAACTTTATGAGATACTTTAAATTTACATAAAAAAATATATTTTCAATATCATCATACAATTAATAAATAATAAATACCCTCCCTTTCTCTATAAATGTGATAAGTGACAATTTTAAAATATCTTTTTTTTTTTGGTGCTGCTTCTTTAGTGAAACTTAAATGCCAATTTCAAGAATGTACTCTCTCTTCATTTTTTCAGTTTTGGTAAGAGCCTAATCTATCTAATGGATTGGGTATAGATTTCTTTCTGGGCTTTGAGTTATTTCTTGGCGGGCTACCTAAAAGAATAAGAAAGGCTTGAGATCAACTCTAGAGGTAGCAAACCCAATTAATTAGCTTAAAAGCCCAAGAAGAGGAAGCCCATCCCATGCCCATTAGAGAGGAAAGAGAAAATCGAAGCGCGAACCAGCGTAGACGCAGAGAGCGTCGGTGTAAGACTCTGGGAACTGAAAGCAATCAAAGCATTGGCGAAGGAGTGGGAGAGAGGAGAGGGTTAGGTTTAGGCGAAAAATGGAGGGAGATACAATTCTTGGATATGTCACTGCGTATCTGAGGAATAAAGGGTTTACGCAAACGGAGCAGGCTTTCCGTGAAGAACTCCAACACAACACTAATGCTCTCGCATTTTTTCAGGCATGGATGAATTCCATTTTCCATGATTATCTTTGAAATTTTGTGATAATATTCTTTGATGATATCCTTGTTTATAGTGCAACTCTGGAGGAACATATCAAACATATCAGAACTGTTTTCCAATTACTTAGGAAGAATTATTTATTCCTTAAGAAAAGTAAGTGCTGTTTTGTAGCAGATAAAGTGGGGCAGCTGGGGCTCTTCATTTCAAAAGATGGAATTTCTGCTAATCCTTCCAAATTGCAGGCTGTTTCTGATTGGCCTCAGCCTTCTAACATCAAGCAAATAAAGGGTTTTCTTGGGCTAACAGGGTATTATAGACGCTTTGTCAAAGATTATGGGAAGATTGCTAAGGCCTTGACTGATGTGCTCAAAAAGGACAATTTCTTGTGGACCAATGAATCTTTGGCAGCTTTCAACAAGCTCAAATTGGCTCTTACTTCAGCTTCAGTCCTACAACTACCAGATTTTTCAAAGTCTTATGTGGTGGAGACGGATGACTCAGGTTCAGGCATTGGGGCAGTACTTATGCAAGACCGTCACCCCATTGCCTATATCAGCAAGTCTTTGGGTGTTAAACACCAAGCTCTTCCAGTGTATGAAAGAGAGTTACTGGCTGTAATTTATGCAGTGCAGAAATGGGGTTCCTATTTATCTAACTGGCACTTTACCATCAAAACCGATCAGAAAAGTCTCAAATTCCTCCCGGAACAGCGACTAAACACCTCCTTCCTGCAAGTTTGGATGGCCAAACTCATGGGGTTTGACTTTGATATTCAATACAAGGAAGTTAAGGAAAATGTAGCTGCTGATGCTCTTCCAGGAAGCCCAATTCTGAGCTGTTGTCCCTTTTGTTTAATAACATTTCCGAAGATTTTTCGGATTCTCTCAAGTTATCTTGGCAGCAAGATCCATAGTTGGCTAAGCTAATTGAGGAAATTCAAGCCAACCCTGCAAAGCACCTCAAGTTTTCTTGGGTAAGGGAGGAGTTTAGAAGAAATGGCAAATTGGTGGTTGGTTCTGACCCTGATCTTAAACAGCAAATATTAGATTGGCTACACAACTCTCCATGGGGTGGTCATTCGGGCAGGGATGCTACAGCTGCAAGAGTTAAATCCCTTTTTTATTGGAAGGGTATGTCCAAAGACATACAGCAGCATGTGAGGTCTTGTGAGACTTGCCAAAAGTGTAAACCAGATTTGGCTGCATATCCTGGAAGTCTTTACCAATCCCATCCAGAGTTTGGTATGACATCAGTATGGATTTCATTGAGGGGCTACCAAATTCCTATGGTAAACAAGTTATCTTTGTGGTGGTGGATAGATTGAGTAATATAGCCCACTTTCTTCCCTTGGCACACCCCTACACTGCCTTGAATATGGCCAACTGTACTTGGACAAAATCTTTAAGTTGCATGGCTTTCCATCATCAATCACTAGTGATAGGGATGCCATATTTGTGAGCAAATTCTGGTCAGACTTGTTCCAACTCCAAGGGGTCTCGCTGAATAAATCTACAGCTTACCATCCTCAGTCTGATGGGCAAACTGAGGTTGTAAATAGGTGCCAGGAAACCTATCTTAGGTGTATGCGCTGTGATAAACCCTCCTCTTGGTCTAAATAGCTGCCATTGGCTGAGTGGTGGTATAATACCACTTTCCATACAGTTGCACATGCTACTCCTCATGAGATTGTTTATGGTCAGCCACTCAGCCCCCTCTTATTCACCTGCCTTATCTTCCAGGAGGGTCTTATATTGTTACAGTAGACAGAAGCCTCCAAAAGAGAGAATTCATGCTGCAACTCCTGAAGTTTCATTTAGCTACCGCACAAACCGAATGGTGCAGCTACTCAGCTAGCTGACAGGCACCGAAGTGAGAGGGCTTTCCAAATTGGTAATTATGTCTATCTAAAGCTTCAGCTTTATAAAAAGCATTCTCCGGTCCCAGGGCTGTCCACAAACTCTCCCAAATTCTACGGTCCTTACAAGGTTTTGGATAGGATTGGTGCAGCTGCTTATAAACTTGAGCTTCCAGCAGGTTCTGACATACACAATGTGTTTCATGTCTCACAGCTGAAAACATGTATTGATCCGCCAGCACTTGTGGTTTCACAACCTCCACTATTGAAGCCTGTGAAATCTCAACAGTTTCCTCAGTTGGACCCTTGAGGACAAGGGTGTCTTGGAGAGGAAGGGTTTGTTGCAGGAATAATAAAAATTGGGCCTTATTCCAACTCATTTTATGCACTACAGGTGTCATTCTTCAGTTTGCACCATGGTCGCCATTGGCAACCATTAAACCAGTTGAAATGTTTTAGCATACACAATATCAACCATTGCACGTCAGAAACACATGCACTCATAATAACCTAACAGAAAAGCCCTTCCATACCAGCACCATGTTGTGATTGGAGTCTTACTCTCAGTTGTCTCGCCTTTAAAATACACAAAAGAAGAATGCAGCCGATATACTGCACAAAGGCAATGCAACAAAACGAATTTAGATTCAGATCCCTATTATCAATGGAAAAAAAGGGGGGATAACAAATCCAACAATACTGGAGCACCAAATTTTGCACACATATATAAATAACGTCTTGACATATCATTTATCACTTTTTAACTTTTTATTATTGTCCAACACTTCCCAATATGTAACTATTTATCAAGTATCAAGGAGTAATAATCTGAGTTACATGCATGTAATTCATATTACACAGTGTCATGATTAACTTACACGTATTCTCAGCTCTTTAGCCACTAAAAGTGGGTTAATAGTCATTTATTACAAGAGCTCACATCACAGGTTCAAACCTACTAAAAACACCTTATGCCTATATCCTCAATCTCGATAATAATGGCATGGACACCATACTTCCTCATCAACTTGAAAGGACAGGCATTGTTCCTGACGGATAAATGGAGTAAAATCAATTAACAGCCACATTCCTCAACCTCAGTCCTCATAAAACCATACCTTAGATATGACAGTCCTGGAGTTGACTCTTCAATTTGAGAGTTTAAAAAAGACTCAGATAAAGCCTAAAGCATTCTCTAATAATTTACTCATTGTAGTCATCAGCATCCAAAACTTGAAGCATTTGTAGATCCGCGCTTAACTTGTGAGAGAGAAGACATGCCATTCGTCCCCAGCATGACCAAACTCCATTTTAAATTGCCAAGTCCCAAAACTGCTATACTCCACAAAAATATGAGAAAGTGCAAGATCTTTTCAAATTACTTTCAAATACAGGTGGCATACCACAAGGGAAATAAAAGAAAGTAACCAACATAAAGAGTTAATCGCATTACAAACAATTGAACATGATCTCATTTAATTCTTTCAAAAAAGGGTGAAACATTACCACCAACCTAAAGCAAGGTAAGCACTGGTACTTTGCTTTTCTCAACCTTTCATTTAGCATTTCAATCCGATCATCAGGATATTTTGTCCATCATTCTGGCAATCCAACCTCAGGGCTGTCTTTGTTTCTCTCTTCATGCATTAACTGAACAAGCAAACACAGTCATTAACCGCTAGAAATTTATTGAGCAAATGATACTAATCTCAATCATATAACATGTATTTACAAAATAATTTTGGGATAAGTTTAGAGTTACCTAACATATTGGAGAGATTCATTCCCTGGATGGTTAGTGTCCATAGCCACAGTGCTTTTGCTTGATTCCGTCATCTTTTGCATCTACAATATTTTGGGAGAATTCTCTGCTCTCCTTCTTGTGAAGACTGATGCGAGTTAACCTATCCATCACTTGTTAACCCACCACACACAAGACCCAACAATAGTTCACAGGTTTTAGTTAATAAGTTCAAATACAAAATGATCACTTAATGGGTTAAAGAATTATTATTATAATTAACCAATATTAATCTGGGTTTTAGTTAAAATCTTGTATATGTTAGTCCAATAGGATATTATTCTAACAAACAAAATAAAATTCACCAAAATATAACATGTACAGTGTGCCCAATCCTTATTTAGTAAGGGTCCAACTGCTCATCCTAAATCTGTATACAGTGGACAATTACTTTTTAACACCCAAAATTAAATGTCACTCTAGCGTAACTATGACAATATAAGTCACAATGCAAGTTTGATGATTGTAGCAGAGAAAAGATTAACGATAGCTTTAAAAGTACCCAAATGAAGCTTAACTAGAATATTGTTTCATAGTGGACTCCAGCTCCTCTTTCCTTTCTGAGCTACTTTGTACATCATCTCCTATTTCCTTTTGTGAACAAACTGTAGGTAACACATGATAATAAATGAACCAAAAAAATTAGTAATTACCCAAATAATAATAAGACTGAGTTTATTTCAAATGTGTCTCATACATAATGATGATGACAACAGAAGCAATGTGAGAGCAAGAATAGTAATCATGAAAGTGTTGATGAATGTGACTATATCAGCAGTGATCGTTTGACTTATGAGAATATGTTTCAATTAGCCAAAGAAGATCTTGATCATCTTTTTCATAATTACTGCTTTTGCTCCCAACTTGACCACAATTATTACTATGAATAGTAATCATGAAAGTGTTGACGAATGTGACTATATCAGCAGTGATCATCTTTTTCATTTTATCACCATGAATCAAACTATTAGCTCTAGCTTTCTATTGATGCTCAATTACTGAGCTCCAAAATGTCTCTCGGAAAAGGTTGACTAAGTAACTGATAGATACCAGCTATTTTATTATAGAAAACTGGGAATCAAACTCAGAATTACAGTGACAAAAACAGAAAATTATAGAAAATTAGGCTAGCTCTTCGAGAGGCTAGCTTCCTCCCAAGACTCACTCAATAATCAACCTGCCTCTCCTCTCTCCCTACCCCCCTTTTTATCCTATCTGATACCTTTCCTTGCTTTCCTAACCATCCTAACCACCTGCCATGTGTGCAGGTAGTTACAAAACAAAATCTTACACCCTTTGCCTACATGAGAGAGTGATTCCCTGCTATCCCACCCATTTCTCCTAGTATACACCCTAGAGATGGGTGTATATCTAACAATACTCTCCCCCCCCCCCAAAACTTTCACCCTGTCCTCAAGGTGAAGGTACAGGGACATCTTTCGTAACAGCCCACCGGGGTCCCATTGTTTGAAGCATGATAACTCAGTTATGCTTGAAGCATAAGAACTTCCACCTAGTTCCCATGAGCCTTCACCAATGCTCATTGGTTCCTTTATTGGAGGCAATGTCTCGTGAGCTACTCCAATGTAGGAAGGTATGGCTGCTAACTCAGCTGGCACATGATGATTAGGATTCAAATGATGTAGCTGTCGACATATTGAATCAACCTCAAAGCCTGCCTTTTCTGAAACTAACTGTCCAAACGTTATATAGCCAGATGTAGTGGAAAGTATAGGCAAGACAGAATCTATAGCATGTTTAGCTTCGAAATATGAAGAAGTTTGGTCCTCCAGCAACACATTAAGAGGATAAAGAAATCCACTTGAAACTAAACATCTCCCAAGACATAAATTCAAGATTCCTACGCCCTCAGTAACAACTTCATGTAGCAACTCAGCATTGTGGAGAAAATATAGACTGGCAACAATGTTAGAAAGAGCTGCTTTGCTCAGGAACTCATGATATGCTGCAACAATGCTACTGTAAACTTTTGTACTAGTGGACTTAGAGATTACTCTAACCTTCCAGGCATCACCAACCTGGGCTACATAACCTTCATTGTTTGCATGGTATATCTTCATAGAGCTTCGGTAATGGATCCCAGCCCGTCTCCGAGCCTCAATCAACTCACTTATGACATTAGGGATGCCAAAATCGTAGAAATGGTCATGAAATATCATAGGTGTTCCAAGATGAGTCAAAATATATGCACATCCCTGCATGAGCTTCTCTCGTGGAAATGGCCAGTGGCCTTGTGTGGACCCTGTATCATGGCTCTCTAGGAAAGTGACAGCACGAGAAGGCCACCATCCCATTACTCATGTTGGTTTCCCTTGAGGATCTATCAGTCTCCAATATTGATTATGCAAAGCAGAATTAAGTATCCCCTTTGTTGTGATATCAATTGCAGATGAAGTACTAGCAGTTGCAGTGATCCAATTAACTATCTGTTGCCGATGAGCATCTTGGGTGTAACACAAACTTCCATGTTCAAAATCAAACTATCCCAATATTCTCTAATGGCAAATATGGGCTTTGATGCTCCAATATATTCTTTTATGTAAGTACCAGAGAAGCCTCTTACAAAGTCAAGCCGCCATCCATCAAAACCTATATCATTTCAAAACCAGTTCAACCACTCCTTGA
Source organism: Castanospermum australe (assembly GCA_019955255.1). Lineage (NCBI taxonomy): Eukaryota > Viridiplantae > Streptophyta > Magnoliopsida > Fabales > Fabaceae > Castanospermum > Castanospermum australe. Next base: position 107,686 of record NSJW01000135.1, on the reverse strand, counting down.
TATCTTTCCGTACAAAGTTCTAAGAATGATCAATATTTGGTGCAACATGGAAGATATCACCACTGGAAGGATTTCCATGCCCTTGAAAATTTGGATCGTCACAAACCATTGCTCCGGGTCTCCATGCAAGCTTTCCGCCAAAAATGTTCCAAACACCATTTAGACTCTTCCAGGCATCATGAAGAGGAGCATCATTTGGACACTGGTAGCAAAACAACTTTTCCTTGCTAACTTTGCATTCACTAATTGTGGGTCCATTATTGGTAATGAAATCAACCCACAGAAAATTTCTACAAGACAATCCAAGCATCTGTGCTCGAAGTGATCTGAATAACTGCCATGAGTTCAACTGTAGTGCCCTCAACTTTTGGTCATCTTTTCTATCAGCCTCCTCTCTAACTTGGGCTTGGCCCATTAAGTTCATTAATGAATCCAATCTCAAAATTTTTCATTCTGTCTTTTCTTGATACCATTGAACTTGGTCCTCCAACACAGAATAGTGTCGGCACAAGTAAATTCCCCTTTCCTCCCATCTCTATAATCTGGACAGCTTTTTGTAAAATTTTTCTACCTTTTTGTACGGCCCAGTCATCCTCAATCACGTGGACATGCCCCATTAAGGTAGTAGATTCAAATTCCCACCTTGCCCCTACATCATCTCTTTCTTCCCTCACGCTCACCTTGGAACTCCCATGCACAGATCCAGCATCACAGCACACCTTCCATTTTGGCGCCGCAATCTGGCTTGGGGTCAGCCGGCGGTTCTCATCCGGTGGTGGCTTGGCCGGACCACTTGAGACCCATAGCTCATCCATCCTCGCTATCTGTACAGCCGGCGTCTCTGGTACAAATGGACCGGCGTCTGCCGTTCGCAGCTTCAAATCTGGCGGCTCCGGCGATGGCCAGCTGACCAACGGCCATCTCTCCCAATGTCCGTCCATCACATATCTTCCCCCCTCTATCTCCCTGGTGCAGCTCACCATTTCGAAACTCATCCCAAACCCTATCACCGTCGCTACATGAATATCCGGATCAGGTGGCTTCGGGATCGAATCTCCACCTGGTTGCAGGTTCGTCTGGCACCAACGGCGCCACAACCACGGTTCCTCTGCGCAACAGCACCACAGTACAAACCTGGTGGTTTCAGCGGCGGTAACTCAGCAGTGGCGCAACACAGTGGATCTGGTGGCTCCGACGGCCGTAGGGGAATGGTCAGACCGGTCATGACGCATACTTCTATGATCGTTCCGACCCAGTTCTCCCGCATCTGCTTGACTCCTTTCCTAGCCTGTCTGCAATGCAATAACTCAGAGGATATCTCCAACCTTGGCCCACGATTTGTTGCCTGGCTGGTCCGATCTACACCAAACAGAGCTCCACCTCCATTTTCTCTGTCGATCTCTTCCTTTTTTGTGTCGTCCAACTCCTCAAACCTTTCTGCTTCATCTCCTGCGACCACCCCTGAAGTCACAACCATGGTCAGAGAGGGGTATCGCACTTCGTGCCCCCATGGGTGTAGTCCCTCTGTTGGTTCTTTTTTTTTCTGTCATCGCTGCCTCCTTAGTCCCCATATCCATCTGCAGTTCGATCACCTTCACTGCCTCATCTAGCATGTCAGTCTCCTCTTCAGCCTCAATCGCCTTCTCCTCTATTTTATCTCCTCAGTCTCTGGTTCACGATTTCAGGCTCTAAAGCCTCTCGTTCCTCAACCTGAACCCAGACTGGTTGGTCCAAAGCAAACTCTATTTTCTTTTCTTCCTCTTCAACTACCTTTGGCGTAACCTTGATTGGATCAACAGTTCTGTTTCGGATGAGATGCGGAATCTCTGCATGAGTCTTTTCTTCCCGCCTAAACCGTGCTTCTCTTGCTTCTCATAGCAACTGGCCTTCCTTCCTCCAATGCTTAAACATCTCTAGCAAATTTTTAATTTCAGTCTCCAATTTCTTCTCCACTGCTTCCAATCTAGCTTCATCTTCAAACCCAGTATCCACAGCTCCCAGATCAGGAGCTCTGATACCAGTTGATAGATACTAGCTATTTTATTACAAAAAATTGGGAATCAAACCTAGAATTACAGTGACAGAAACAAAAAATTGTAAAAAACTAGGCTCTTCGAGGGGCTAGCTTCCTCCCAAGACTCACTCAATAATCGGCCTGCCTCTCCTTTCTCCCTACCCCCATTTTTATCCTATCTGATCCCTTTCCTTGCTTTCCTAACCATCCTAACCCCCTGCCATGTGTGCAAGTAGTTACAAAACACAATCTTACACCCTTTGCATACATGAGGGAGTGATTTCTTACTATTCCACCCATTTCTCCTAGTATACACCCTAGATATGGGTGTATATCTAACAGTAACAATTAAAACACACACACACATACACAAGCATCCTATTACTGAGCTCCAAATTGTTGCTGGGAAGAGGTTCATTAAGTAACATTTATGCACTAAAATTATACAGTTAATTGTATGTTTGGTATGAGAGTAAATATGAAGGTGAAAATTTCATGAATGATTTGTGTATACAAAATTGTATACAAAACTTATCTATGAAATTTTCACCCCTATATTTACTCCCATATTTTGTATACAAAAATCATCCATGAAATTTTTTACCCCAATTTTTACTCCCATACCAAAAATACCCTAAACAAAGTGCTTTTATGCTATTAGCTTGTCTCTGAAATACATCCATCCTATTACTATAAGCTTCAAATTAAAATTAAATTATTGCTGTGAAAAGGCTCACTAGGTTATGCTCTAGAAAAGTATTCAGTTAGACAAAGTTCATTTGAGGCTAAACATTAGCCTAAACATATAATAAATAAAAGAACCAAAGAAAATCTAATTATGGCTACAATCTTAGCCATTGTTATTGGAATGTCTTAATCAAAGAGATGGTCTATATGATTTGTGTTTCACCAAGACATGGCACATGATCTAATTTGCACAATATGACCTTTGCTAGGATTAAAGATTTTGCACTATGCTTGCATAAATAGAGAAAGCGGGTAATCATCATCTATCACAAATAGGAAAACAAACATATAAAAATCTGGACACATATACAAAGACTCATTAAGAGCCTCATAAAAGATTCAGTTGAAGCCTTTAACAAACCAGAAAAATTCAACAAAGACTAGTACCTAGCTATTGAGTTGGAGCTTGAAACAAAACCAAAATATGACACAAGCAAGCTATATATAAGCCAAAAAAAAAAGACCGCCTCGCAAGCCAAAGACAAAATTAAATGATTCAGCAGGGATAGAAAAGAACAATAAATAAGATCTCCAACAGTAAATAATAGATGCACCAATTTAAGAAACAGGAATGCTAGTCACAACTGATTGACTTTTTCAATATATATTGAAAGCATGCCATCCACAGTAAAAAGCACCAATTTTGCAACTACTAGTGCAGTAATTACCAATAAAGATAGATACAATTACATTGTTCAATCACCACAAAAAGTTTTAAGAAACTCCCAATAACAAATATGTAGTATCCTGCATAGTTATACTATAAGCAGAACGCATTGCTCAAATTTGATAAAACATGCATGATCACTAAGAACATACATGTTAAGTAAAACTGAAAATAAAATCACTCATAAAAGCATATTATTACAAAGACTTCCTGGACACAAGTTCAAGAGAAACTCTTAAGAACATCAAAACACAATATAGAACTTATTCACTCAATATTAAAATGAAAATGCATCACCTAACTAAAATGTTAATTAACCTCGTTGAATTTACGTACTTCCAGATAGAATATAAAATACAAGTTAAGGTGGATTCATGTGTAATCCATCATATGAAAACAGTTAATTGTTATTTAAATGTTCTGTGTCTTGTACAAAATACAATTCATAGAATCAAAAGGTTTCCTATGAATTCAGTAGGGCCAAAAGTCATGGAATAAAAAAGGTTCCATGAATTTGCTATGGCCGGCGTAGAAACACCTGCTTAACTAGCCAAGTGAGGGAACTAATTAGATGCATGAAGAGCTACCTAGAACCACAAATAACAACTTATGCCTGCCCTAACATATAGTGTTATGAGGTTTCTAAGGCATCACCTCAAATGGCCTAAGGTGACACCTTTCCCTTGAGACGGGCTGAGGCATGACGCGGTCAGCTCGGTAGAGTTAAATGCATTTTAGGCCAAATTTACCATAAACGGCCTCCCCTGAAATTCTAATAGTATTTTCAGTCATCATATTTTATGTTACTTATTATGTCTTCGTAGTACTTTGCTTTTCAAGACTTGTCAGTAATTTGGCTGTATTATCTTATGTTATGTTTAAAGCTTCTTTGGAGTACTTCTATTAAGCTAAGACTTTGTAATGAGTCTAATATTATATTTTCACCTTAACCCTTATTATATTACTGTGTTCTTTTTTTTGTTCCAAATCTGTATGTTACTTATTATGTCTTCGTAGTACTTTGCTTTTTCAAGACTTGTCAGTAATTTGGCTGTATTATCTTATGTTATGTTTAAAGCTTCTTTGGAGTACTTCTATTAAGCTAAGACTTTGTAATGAGTCTAATATTATATTTTCACCTTAACCCTTATTATATTACTGTGTTCTTTTTTTTGTTCCAAATCTGGCCGCCTTACCTTCATGTGGAAGCTGCCTCGCCTCATCGCCACCTCAAAGTAAAGCAGTTTTTGTAGCTGCTGCCTCATGACAACACTGCTAACATTAAAAAAAATTATGAATTAATAAGAGTGCATGGATGCATTACATATAGGTATAGACTTACTATAATTAAAGATTAGTTTAACTTTCACTTTTTTGCATACTTTGATTATTTCATGTTTTATTCAATGTCTTTAAATTCTAGTTGATGGACCTTTAGTTACACTATAAAGCATTACATGTATGTAAATATTATTAAAGCAGTATACAAAAAACCATAGGTTATTGAAACATTGGTGAAAATGAAAATATTAAACCGCCACTACATCAATAATCCATTCCATGAATTATGATTTTGATTGTTATGTAAGAGCAGATGATCACAATTAGAGTCATCACCATATATTTCTACTTTCAAAAGGATATTTTGAATATAAAAACCAAATTGAAACACAGTAAATACAACTAAATACCCTTTCACAATCAATACATGTATAAACAAATATATTGAATATAAATAAGAATTGCTATTATTAATATAAATTATGAAAAACAAAAAGAAACAAGAGTGCCTTAATGCCTTTAGATTTGCTAATCCATGATTCAAGTCAACAACCTGAAATCATTTACAAATTAATATAATGGAAACATGAACTTGATTTAGCATTTATACTATCTCCACATCAGCTAAACACAAAAAAACAGAATTTCAAGGTTGATGGCCTAAACAAGCTTAAAATTAAGCAACCTGAACTGTATGACTTAGGGAGAAGTGTGTGAGAAACATTTAAACCATACTCTCATTTAAAAATCTTTATAAATAAAGAGGTATATTCATGATAACATACTTGTCATATATGGAAAAAGAATGGAGCATTGCAATCTTAAACTAAAATTGCAAGCATATCCACCAAGTACTCCTCCTTAATTTCCTAATTAATGCATGCATCATCTACTACTGTAGAAATCTTATCTTTTGGGTTGTCTTTTTGCTGGTGGGAGTGTATATACTGTCTCCGTCAAACGATACCCAAAATTGTGAAAAGGATTGCTGATGCAATAGAGATAACCTTCGTTATATTAAATGTGATGGCTTGTAACTTCAATATATAATTAATTATCTCAAAAATGCACAAAAACCCAGTAGAAATTAATATAGACCAACAATAGAAAGCAAGGTTTCTAAAAAAGTGCATTAATTTGTCAACCCAAAAACCTTACCATCAATAGAGAGTGCTGCATAGAAGCAGCTCTGTCATATTTATACTCTTCCAAGGATTCAGGCACAACAAATTCAATCTCCAATGAACTCAATCAACATAAAATCACCCCAAAAAAAATATGAATTCGTTGTTAACCCTCAAAACTGTAGTAAGGACCATATTTGTCAGAAGCAAGTCACAGGTGAGAATTAATTGCTATGCTAAGCCTAACCACTACCTTAATTTGTATCTATATCTAGTAACAAGAGTATGCAAATTGAATTTCCATATTAATACAGGCACACCAGGGAATAACATGTTAGATTGTTCTACTAGGAAAAGACTGTTGGACTCGTAACCTTAACAAACTGATGGTTCCTGCATGATACACAATACAAGACATGTGAGTTTCCGTTCAATATGATTTCATAAGGAAATACAACAAGTAGAAATCTTACAGCGATGAGAAAGGTGTTATGCAAAACCATTAGTGTCCTTATCAATTACAATTAACCAGTATTTCACATAAGAGGGGAAAAAATGAAAACAATAGCATAATATAATGATAGTATTAGTTCTTGTTCAACATTACTTGCTTATGGGTAGGAAGGCACGTTATCTACTAAGAAAGATCCAGCTGCATCAAACTCAAATTCAAAGAAAACTAAGGCTACAGCTTATGCATAGAAAATACATCAGTATCACAATCAAATCCCGTAAATTTTCTGGGCCACGATGTTTATTTTTCCACATTAGTTCACAGTATAAAAAAAAAACACTTATTCATATCATTGCTCAAGAAAATCTCTGCAATATTACATCCCAGTGACGAAGTGTTAGATGATAGAGGAAAGAAGGGCGGGGGAAGTATAAAGATGCTCACATATTCAAACTCCCATACAATTTTGCAGTCTGAGTCTCCGCACAAGCAACCCTACAGTGAGGTTGATAGGGTTTATCTTTATCCACCAACACTTGTCAAAATACCCATTTGAAAACAGATCGAAATGTCCAAGAAACCAACTAGAATCTCGGTAGCCAGAGTTTCAGGTGAGAAAAACAAACAAGTAACAGGCACCACTTACCGAGTGTGTGAACTGTGAACATCGCGCGCATGCGCAGGAATTATAAAATATGAAAGGGAATGAAATCAGGAAGACGATGACAGCTAGAGAGCAAGCAACGACGAGAGGAAAATTTGTGAGGACCATACTATATAACGTGAATGGTCCCATGCTAGCATATATATATATATATAGGTTAATGATATTTACACAAATTTTGCCGCTTAATCTGCACAGTAATCAAGGGCACCTTCTGCAAGGCAAGGACCATCAAAAGTCACACTTTCGGTTTAGTAACGCTAATATAAAATTGAATCGTGTGCAGTGACGAATATATAAATATAATAGAATCAATCTGAGAAAAGAAATTTTAATCATAGTAAGATTTAAAAAATGGGAAAGCATAAAGCACCAAAGCCACACTAATTTTCACTGTTGGATAATAAGATCATAACCTGCTTCTCTGTCAGTGATCTTTCTCAGCTTCATCGAAATGCCGAGAGAGGGAGGAGGATGGTGGGTTTGTGTTTGGGTCTGGAACAAGCAGAGCCAGAGACAGTGGTGAAATTAATTTTCCGGCAGTGGAAGGTGACAGAAAGAGAAGTGAGCACGCAAAAGCAATGGTATAGAGCCATACCAAGTGCCTCTGTGTGCTCACTCTCTTCTGTCAATTTCTATGTCCCAATAAAGAAAAAGAAGTCGATCGAGTAAATACAAAAGCTGCCCAAATATGGAAACCCTCCCAGAGAATATATATATATATATATATATATATATCAGCTTTTGAAAAACCTAAAGGGAAAAAATTCATAACTGAATCAGATCTGAGGAAAAGAGTGACACCCATAAATGGAAAACATAACCAAAAAGAGACAAATAAAAGTAAAATCTAGGATCTACCAAATGCTCAAAGGAACAACTTAATTATTTGAAAAATTTAGGGTTTGATAATTGCTACCAACAACCAGAACCCAAAAAATAAAAGGGAAATTAAAAAGAGTAGAAATAAAAACAGATGGGAAGACTTATCATCAAGTGAGAAAGATGAAATTAAGAAGAAGGAAAAGAAAAAACAAAAAGGAGAAAGACAAAGACCACAACCACAAACTCCAACCAAAACCTTGTTTGATATACTTTCTCTCCCTCTCCCTGTGTGTCTTCATTCACTGTGGTGAAGGTGTTGCTCGCTCTGTTGCTCATCAGAGAGCCATCTGGCTCATGCAAACACGTACAGATGCAGTGCCGATGACACGTAGCCAGATCCCTGGGTCTGAGTGCGAGGAATCTGACTATCAATTCTGGTACAGAGCCAGGCAACGGCGAGAGAGCGAGTATGCACCCTAACAAAACAAGGATTGCACCCTTGACCCAACCCAAAATGCGGATGATGGAGCAGCCTTTTGCGTGTGTGGGAGAATAGACTCTTAAATAGTTAAATACCACACAAGTGCCCCTCTCAAATGCATCCCTTTTGGCTTTGTTGTTTGCCCACTTACATGAGCAAATTATCATCATTATCATGACCACGCCACCCTCTCTCTCTCTCTATCTCTCTCTCCATTTGAGTTGGGGGAAGACAAAGAGAACACGAAGCATTTTTCAAGACATAAATAAAAAAGACGAGAGAGAGAACGAGTGCGTGTGTGCGCCTGTAGTGGGGGGCACAGTGTGCAGAGGGGATTCAACGGCTGTGATTAGCCGATGGTGCGTGAAACTTTCATGAGCGGGTGACCTGTGATGAGCTTGTAGCCGATGATGTGGAGTGAGGGGAGAAACCCTATTCCCTGCCGTTGGATTGTCAAATGGCGTTGGGTCATGTTACTGTGGCTGTTGTCTTCTGGGGAATTGGGCTGACAGGACATTAGGACTGCACCATTTGGGGGGAGACAACGATTGAGATATTCAGAGAGAGAAAGAGAAAGAGAGAGAGAGTGGACTGCACTGCGGCCACTCGTACTGTAACGCTTCCCAATCCCAAAAGATCAGCGCACCCGCTCCGACTCTTTCTCTTCATCAGCTGGAACCCTTCTTGCCTCTTTCAGATTGAATTGATCTATTCTGCACTCCCCGTTAGACGACTTCTGCTCTTTCACTTTATGAAACTCGTAAATTTTTCACTAAATTTAGGTTTGAGTCTGTATAAAATTGCAGTAAAATTTTATGTAAGTGATGTTTTATTAGTAAGATATAATAAATATCACTGGAAGTTGTTTATGAAATATTTGTGACATATTTTGTGTGTGGACTAGAATTATCTTACAGGATTCGTAATTGAATCGTCACATATATTTAACTTTTTTTTATGAGAATTGATAATGATACAGTTTTCTTTATAGTTTTAGTTATTATGTGTGTGTATGTGTATGTGTATATATATTATCATGATATATAGAATCTAAAAGTTAAATTTTGTGATATTATTATAATAATCATGCACATCAAATTTAAAATAAATTAAATATTTATAAATATTTAATTTATTAGTTGGCATTTATTTATGTTTTTTGAAAAACATATTTAAGAACTTTCATTATAAGAGTTTAATCGATGAAATTTAATATTTATAAAAAAATATTTAATAAAATAAGTATACTAAGATTTAGTCTTTGATAAGCAAAAAACTGTGTAAATGTACACAAGTATACATAAATATATACATGACACTATTATTAAAAAATATATATCATGGCCACTTAATTGAGGTAGAGCTGTGTATAATTAGTTAGGCAGTGGATGGGGTGTGTAACTTTTTTGCTGAGATAAATTATAGAAATGGAGGAAATTTTAAGAACGCGAAGATCATTGTTGAAAAGAAAAGAAAAAATATATATAATAAGCAAGTCTCTATGCTAGTTAGTAGAGAAGGAGACTAATGTGTACCAACTTGTGTAATTTGTGTTTAGTGTGCTTTTATGATATCTGTTTAGAGGTCCTTGGCTCATTAGCAAGAAGCTTATCTATGGGCTTGGTGTCGCTCATGCTCTTATAATTTCTGGAAAGCAGAAATTAAAGTTATTCCTGTATATGAAAAGTGGTGTTAGGTGACAGAAAGTGAGTTCACGTAAGTTCTTTGTAATTGTCCCATTATCTTAACTTTTTTGTTTAGTGATCCTTTACTTGGGGTCTACCATAATGGCATGACAGGAGTTGTTTTCGTAGGATAAAACACATATCTTATTACACCCATCAATACATGATATTACAATATCAATTCATAAATAATAATTGTGTATCTTTTAAAAGACATTTTGATTTTAGAATGAATCCATTCTAAAAAAATAATGAGAATGTTACACTCAAAGACCATGATCATTTTCTCTTTTTTTTTTCCCCCTCTTTTTGATGAATTTGTTATTTGATGGGACAATAAAACCAAAATTATCATATATGAAAAATTTATTGGGAATTATCATGTAAGGGTATAGTTATAATAGCACTCCAACGTTTAAATTAGAAAACGTATAAGGGTAGGAGGAGTATAAGGGTGTACAGCTAAGGTGAATTAGAAATCATATATGAGTGTATGGTATTGAGTTCTTTTAAAAATATGATTTTTAATTAATGTAGATAATCTTTTACATAATCAATCTAGATTTGTAATTAATTAAGATTGATTCTTATTAGAAAGGATCTTCTTTTAATTGATTTTAAATTTGTAATTAAAGATATTGATATCAAGAAGGATATTATTTTGATTGACTTGATCTTAAGTTATGATATTAAGAAGTGTCACGTCATTTTAGTAGTTAAACATATCATATCAATAGAACCCGCATTATAATCATACCGAACAATAAGAAAAGGAGAGAGTACCGAACAATAAGAAAAGGAGAGAGGACTTGACCACTTTCGCCCATCATGACCCAATATACTAGACCCTACATATGATCCAATATACTAATATATTTGAGCCAATGTCCAAAATCTAATAACATGTAATTTTCAATTCATTCTATCACAATAGAATAATATAGATTTCAAAAAATTAATGTTAAGTTATCATTCAATTTGCAGATAAAAGAATCAAGAGTAAAATTCGTAAAATTCCTTTTTGATCCTCTAAAGAATTTTGTCATCAATTTAGTCTATAAATCTAAAAAATATTATTAAAATCGTCTTTCTATGTACGGATAGGGACTAAATTGATAAAATTTCAGTGATCGAAAGACTAACTTGATGACAATTTTGTATAATTGAGGGAATTGAAGGACTAAATTAATAACATTTTTTTATCATTAAGGAACTAAATTGAGATTAATATTTTTGAAAAGCTAAAATGATGTTACTTTTTAGATTCAGAGACTAAATTGATGACAAAAATATTTAAAAAATTAAAGTAATGACATTTATATCTTTAGGGGCCAATATGGGAGTTTGTTCAAGAATCAATGAAAGCTTAAATATAGAAAAATTCCAACAGGTTGTAGTTTTGGAGCTTAAAGACAATGCTAATATTAAACCCAAGAAATGATAAATCATACGATTAAACAACCGAGAAATAGCTTCTCTCTATTAAACCCTGCTTTAAGTTTGTCAATTTGTAAGAAGTTATAAACTTATAATGAGTTATTTATTTTCATTTTCATAGATTTTGTTACAAAGTAATTTGCTCTAACTTTTAGTTAGGTGAGAAAGTAAAAAATCTACCTATTTATCAAAATATAAACAATTTTAGCATTATATTAAACACTATTATTAATCTTTAATTTCATAAAGCAAGTTTCATTATTATTTCAGTTTTTTAAATTTCAAATCACTCAAAAAATTTATTATTTTATTTATTTTAATTTTATTAATTTAGTTTTTTAGAAACACATGATTTGTGAGTAATTTAAAGTTTGAGATATTAAATTAATAAAATTAATATTTAAATGACAAAATTAATAACTAAAGTATCTTTTAATAATTAAAAAATAATTACTCTATTTCTTAGTTTGAGTATTGACTAGATTTAATTTATTCTACTAACAACTAATTAAACTAGCATTGTTAGCCTTGCTAAATTAAGGGCACTTTTTTTTTTTTTTAATGTTCTCTCACTAGCTACAGCTACGCGATTCTCACGGATAGATGCACGTTGTTATGCCTCTCATTTATTCTCCCTACCTAGAAGTTTGAGAAAAAAAAAACATTTTCTTGCCCCTTTCCGTATATAATTATCTTTTTATTATATATATATTTTAAATGCTATCATATTTCTTTTATGGAAAGGATGATTACTACGAAATCCATCTTGTAGAAATACTACTAATGAATTGTGTTGCTACACATATGAGTTATTTTATTTGTTATATTTTTTGTGTTTGTGCAGATCATTTGTGAGAACCGTTCCTGTTTTGTGTCACTGCTCTTCTTTTATATTACATCTAGAGTTTTATCCATTTTTATTGTTCCTATGGTCTACGTGATAAAATAAATAAATAAATAAATTGCCTACTTAGGCTGTGTTTGGATAACAAATTTGGGAGAGGAAATAAGAAAAAAAAAGTTTATCAAAAGCATATTCTTTATTTAAAAGTCTTATAAAAGAAGAAAAAGAAAATGCTAAATTTTAAATAATAATTCAAAATCCTTCTTTATTATTTTTTGTAAATATTTTGAAGTTATCATAATTTAGAGAATTTTAAAAGATTTCAAATATCCAAATAAGAGGAAGAAAAAACCTATTAATTAACCTCTCATTCTTCTTACTGCTCTTTTTATTCATTTTTTTATATCCCTTTTTTTAATTTTCTTTTTTTTTAAACTCTCAAATATAACTTTAATAAACTATTTATGTATTTCATTTACTTTTTAGTTACTTTTTCATTAACAACTAACTCTTTTTGTTTTTTTTTTTTTGGAATTCACATATTTAAGGAGGAGGAGAGACTACTCATTCTAATTTTCTAAGGTAAGGTATGACACATGTCTCAACCGGAATTTATAGGGATATATATTTACATATTACTTATTAAAAAATAATTGCCGAAAGTAGGAATAGTATATAAGTCTTACAGCTAATAGAGATAAAAATAGGTTAAGCAGTCTATTAAGAGACTATGGCTTAACTTATTTTTAGCCTTACTAGGTTTGATGGCCTATTTATTATACAAGTCAAGGTTAAACTTTTATAAAAATCTATTTAATTAAAGAAATCAGGCTTAGACTATTGTAATATCTATTTTTCCTAATAGGATTGCTTATTTATCTAATATATATATATATATATTATTTGTCATTATATATTTATATAATTTATTAATTTTAAATATAATTTTAACAATTTTAATTAAAGAAACGAGCTATTTGAGATTGTTGAAGTATAGACTTATTAATCTAATTTAAAGTTTTCATGTAATGTAAGTCTTTAAATACGCTTGCAGGTTAGGTCAAATTTTTGTATTTTCATAAAAAGGCCAAACCAAGTTTAGAAAAAAGCATATATCAAGTAATAGGCCAAGCTTAGGCCTAGTACTTTATAAATTAGGTTAGGCCTATTTAAAAAAAATCTAAATTATTTTCATCCCTAACGGCTAATTCTAAAACTTTAGATATATAATTTTTTGAAAATTATTCCATTACTCATTTTTTTATCTCGATATACTATTATTTTAATTAGTTGTCAAACATTTATTAATTGTTAGCTATACTTTATGAGCTTCTAGAATTTATTATAATAAAATATTTGACAAATCATCTAAAATACTGGTACTCTAAAAAAATTAAAATACTGTAATAACAATCATAAATTTTTAATATATGAATATAATAAAAATATAGAATTATAAATTATTTTAGTATATTAAGCAAATACTTTGATCGTTCAAAATTTTTACCAAAACAAAAAATTGAAGTCAAAATTCTTCATTACTTCCCTCAAACAAAATAATTTAAATAAATACTTCTATTCATCTTCAAGACCCAAAACTTCTATTCATTCATACATTTCAATCATCAACCTTCCGTTTTAATATCTTTAAAGATAGCCTCCTCAAATAATTTAGAAGATTAGTAATGTTATACAAGCAAAGAAAACTAATTTAAATTTTTTTTTACAAAATAATTAGATTTAAGAATAGTTATTAGATAAAAAAATGATAAAAATCATTCACCTATCTAAAAATGAATAAATATATAAAATCATTCTCTCAAAAATTTTAATAAAAAAATTCTAATTATATTATATTTTTCTTAAAAGATTTGTAATAGACATTGTTTTATTTTAATGTATACCACTTGACATTTTGGGCTTTAATTTAAAATAATAATAATACTATGTTATTGGACTTTGGGAATAAACAAGGAAATAGTATAACAAAGAATTATTATATGTTTTTACCACAATACTTTTTCTTATATCATATAAGTACATATAAAATAAATATATAAAAATAATATAAATATGATATCATATACTTATTAATCTTGTATTCACGTGCACAGAGTAAAAAAAAATTATTTACTTTATAAATAAGTAAAAATTTGTCTTAATGTCATATTCATGATTCTTTTTTTTTATTCATCATATTCATGATTTTTGAATCTAAAATAAGAAAATTTTTTGTATGCTTTTAAAATATAATAAATATATTTTTTTAAAAATATTTTTATTATTTATATTTTAAAATATATAAATTTAATATAATATTTTAAAATTAATAATAAAAATAATTCTTAAAATATATATTTATTATATTCTAATAACATCTAATAATTTCTTCTAAAATGATTATGTGATGTTTTGTCGTAACAGGATTGGCTGTGTACGTCGTGAGCCCGTAAGCGCATGAAGCGCGTACGACCGAAATCTGATGTCTGCCACCTGCTGCCGTCCATTTAATACGTTAGCCGTTGTGCGCGGGGACCCTTCCTACTTTCTCTAACGACAATTTGCGATCACATCACTTTCTCTCTCCTTTTTATTTTCCCTTTTTTTATTTATTTTTATTTGTTCAGAAAGTCTAGAATATTCAGATGGTAGTCGGAGTTTGTTCAACTCATTCAAATGATTTAGATTTTCATTCGATTTTTATTTTTATTTTTATAATTTTTTATATTAATTTTTATAATTTTACTTATTTAAATTTTAGTTTCTGATAAACTAATATCTTAATAATTAAAATTATAAGGATCAATCTATTATAAAAATAAGGACTAAACAACTTAATAAATAAAAATTATAAATATTAAAATCTAAATGAAAGAAAAATATAATGACCAATACTTTTATGGTAAGGATCAAAATTTAAATGAGTAAAACTATAGGAACCTATATAAAAGAAAAAACTATATAGATTAAAATAAAAATCGAATAAAATTATAGGAACTAATTATTTATTTTAATTCAGATTAAATTATCTAATTCTTTGTGTGCCAGGATTTTTGAATTCTCTTTGTTGAATGAAGTTCTGCTTGGTAGGTATGAATCATTTTTAACTCGCAGTGCTTTTGGAGGTAATTTTTTAGGTGAGCTACTCTTTTATAATTTTAAGTATGTTATTTGCATTCTGGTTAGTGTTCAGAAAAGATATAATCTCTTACAAAAGTTATTAAAAATAAATTAATAATAAAGTATTTGAATAATTTATAAGAAATTATAAGCTTAAATTTTTGTGTTATCATTATATTAAAAAAAAAGAGTATGCTAATTAAAAGACAAAAGAAGTAACATGCGAAGAGATTTGATCCCAAAATTAAGTGGTTCGGAAAGTATTTGACTCAATTCAATTATTGGCTCTAGTTTTAATGGCATTTCATAATAATAGTGATAAAAATTTGTGATGTTTTTAAATTTATTTTTAATTATAAATGGGGTTTAAAATTTGGTGTAAAGATGTAAATGGTAAGTTAAAATTCAAACAAAACTATCTGAGTAAGATTTGATCTCGAAATCAAAAAGTCTCTAAAGAAATTTAGCCACTTGAGTTTAGATTATTGAACATAAATTTATTATTTAAACTTTATTTTATTTAAATAAATTTTCATTTTACTCATTCTCAATAATCTTGACATGAGGAGTCTAACCGATAAATAATTATGTGAACCTTACTTATTATTTAGTTTTGTACATAATAACATCACTCAAGAATTAATAAAATTTTGGCCTAATCCGAAAGCTTTTTTGCAGACCAAATGAATTGATCTAATGAGCCAAAGTTTCCAAATTATTAAAAAAAAAAAAAGCTAATATCTTTTGTTGAGTCAGGTTAAACAATAAGTTGGGCCAAAATTAACAGCCTTACTTAACATTGACATCACAATGACATATGAACAAAATTTCGTATACTTGCACACGGTTTTAAACTTTGTAAGCCACAAAGTTTCTTCGGTCTACCTTTATTCTTTTAATTGAATTATCTTTCATTTAATTTAATTTCTCATCAGAATAATGTATGTGTCAACCTCTAATATTACTTTAAAATTAAAAATAAGATTAAAAAAATTGAGAGAAAAAAATATTGATAATATTACTTTATATATAATTATAAATTTTATTATTACTTTTTATTTTATATGTACTCTAGTCTCTACATTAAATACGTTCTATGATTATTCTTGAATGTAAGTTAGCTAAATTAGTATATATTAATAGATGTTGGCTTAATGGTAAGAGAGTTTATTATTCTTAATATTACTTTTCAAGTTTCAATTTACTGAGACTTGTGAGAATTAAATTTTCATGAATTCGTTAGATCCGTTAAAAAGTATTGCTTGAATAAATCCGAAAGCTAGAGAAAAAATATTAAAAAATACTCAATAATCTTTTATGGCAATAATAAAAAAACAGATAATAAATTTGATTGCAATAATGAATGGTTCAGCTGGTTATATACCCATCATAAAGTTGAAGAGCTTTTTTAATTAAGATTCGAATTTAAACTATTTGATATTTCTATTTTTTTAGTACTAAGATTTGATGTGAAAATGAGAATGATAAGTTAAAACTTGAAAAAAAAAAGATGTGGATGGGATTTACTATTGAAATCAAACAGTCAAAAAAATAAAAACTTGTATTATTTAAGCTACAGCTCGTATGTATGAATTGATAATGAGTGTTAATTATATATTATTTTTTATTATTATCCATGTTTGTTATTATGAGTTTTGACCTTAGTATAACTCAAATTTGGGGGGTTATTGTTGTCTTGTCTTAATAGTGGACAAGGCTTGCGTTGCTTCACTTGCATTCTCATAGTAAGAGTCACATTGACGGCATCAATCTGGGTTGTTTTAATTGATAAGATCAAATTATCTATTTTAAAAAGTTTTGAATTTAAATTTTATTAGAGTTTTTCATTAATAATTATTTATAACTCTAATTAAAACTTATATGAGATGTTCTAATTTTAAAATAGAATATTATCGTTTTTTCCTAAATTTTCTTATATAAAAATGAAAAAGACAGTCACAGTTACCGTCACAGTAAATATGGCAAGTGGGAGTTGCAACTTGCAACCCATGCATATGAGTACTGTCAGTTGGTTTCAATTGCATGCAGAGTCATGGTATTATATTTAGGAACAAACTAAATTTATACATTTTGTTCATTTGCTCACTCCTTCGGTATTTCACAATTTTCTCATCTATACCTTGCTATTAACAAGTAGTGGAGCTTTGATAGTTTGTTTAATTTGAATTTAATAATTATAAAATTTGTAAGCTTGGATATCAAAACAATGAAATATTATCTGTATACCAAAAAAAAATGAAATATTATCTCTCTCATTTACAAATTAATAAACTTTTTCAAGCTGTAATGAGAGAGACAAGGGCTCATCCCAATTAATGTTTAACCTTACCTAGTTAATGAACTGTAAATTTTAACGCTCATGTCATGATAATGACTTTAATTATAGTTTAAATAATATTGCAAAAATTTATATTGCTAGAATTTAGCTTTAATTATTTTTACTGTAAAGATTATTCACTTATAATATCGTTTGTTTAATGAACTGTTAAAAAAATAAGTAAAAAAACTTAGTTACTACAATTATATATCTTTATTTATTAATTAATAATGTAAATAATTTATATTAACAATAGATTAAATTTGATCTTTATTATTGAAATTGAAATTTTCAACCCAATTTTCTGGTATGGGTAGATTTCTTCTTACTCCAAGTGTATAACATTTGACACACTTCATTAAATAACTTTGCGTAAACGTTTAATTTCATTCATCTAACTATTAAGAAAAAATTCTCATGAAATTGAGATCAAATTCATTTAAATTTTATATAACTTAAAATTAATCTATATTTCATTCAACTACTTTACTTTAATTTTAATGTATAATATGCTTTTAAAATATAAGTAAATATCAACTAACTTATTATGAGAGGTAGAGGAACACATCTTGATCATTAAATCATATATGTGCAGTTAAAATAAAAAATTACTTAAATGTCATGTAAACTCTTAACAAAATTTATGCACATAATTTTATATCTAATCCTAACTACATATGCATAATTCAATGATAAAAATTTGCTTTTTTCATTCTCATATTTGACCAATACTGATCTCACTTGATATAGTAAGCAAAATTATTAGTAATGTAAGATCTATATGATAATTACATCTAATTCATCAGTGGAATCAACTAAAATTATTTTATATAATTATTAGATAATATAAAAGTATTAATTGTTATACTAATATTAACAAGTTTCAAATATATATAATAAAATATTGCCTTAGGTTCAGCTCAAAGTATGGGAAATGAAGCCGAGTTAGTATGTAAGTTTTTTTTTTTTGGTACAGAGTTAGTATGTAGGTTTGGAATAAAAAAAAAGAATATCTTACCCAAAAAAAATAAAAATCAAGGAAATTGTCTGTTCTTTTCTTCTTCTTTTTTTCCTTTTCAGAAAGAAAAACAAACCTACAAGAAGACGATGAGCATGTGATGTGCTTTTCACTGTTTACCATGAATTTCGAAACATTAACAATCACTGACATTATATTATGGAATTTAGATCTTCTAGAGTTGGAAAGATAGATACAAACAAATAATTTAAATTTTAAAATAATGACATCTACCTAAATTTTATTTTTGTCTAAAAGTGCATCAATAAACTGCATTGTAAAAGATCCTAATCGTGTATTATCTCTTAGAATGCACAGTTGTGTGCGCTGCAATCCCCCTATAGGCCTACATTAGATAACAAACAAGTATAATTAATAGAACATTACTAACCCTTCTATAATTCTCTATTTGTTTTTATGTTTGATATGATCTTTAGGTCCATTTGGTTTACTGTATAAGCGATGAATAGTATAATATAATTAATATTATTTATTTTTTATATAATATTTAGACAAAATACTAAATAATATAATATCTGATCAAAATAATTTTATTTAACCTTAACCGTATTACAAATAAAGATTAAATTACTATATCTTACACAATCGTATATAGTCAAGACTTAACAGAATTATTTTGACTAAATAAAATATTATATAATATTTTATCTAAATATAAATAATATTAATTATATTATATTATACATTTTTTATACGGTATACCTTTATTGTTTATTTTATATGCTTAGGGGTGCTTCTAACAGCATCTCTACACCAAAACGGTCACACTAATTTTAAAATCATATTTTTTATTATATTCTACATAGTCTGACTTAATTATTCCATTAAAAAAAAACCTTAAACCTGTATCTTTCTTTTTAAAAACGGACGATTCTGGTGATCCATCATCTTTTCCAAGTATCGGTAGGGCGAAAGAGATCAAAAAAACTTTTGAAATTAGTGTTTGACTAGCATCTTAGCATGCTTATCAAACGAATTATATTTTAAATATTTTCATGGACCATTTACTTTATTAGGATTCCTTTTTTTTTTATTTCTTAGAATATCCTTTCATCTACTGGATGAGAAATTAATATTTTGAAATACTATCAAGCGCCAAAATGGGAATCCTCCCAAAGATTAGAGTTTCTTAAATAATAGTAAGAATAAGTTTATTTTAGTACTATTTAGTTAGAATGTTAGTGCCATATTTAGAATTATATACAGACACTTCTAGTATATTTTTTCATTTTTGAGAAGAGGCGATACTCAATTACCTCTTAGACGTTTATATTATGTTTAGATGGAATATTAATGAAGAAAAATAAGGAAAGGGAGAAATTTATCATAAGTTTTTTTCTTGTTTGAAAGTTTTATAAAAGAAAAAAAAAAAAAAGATTTTTAAGTTATCCTCCAAAAGTTTTCTTTATTAATTTTTGTGAACATTTCAAAGTTTTTTTAATTTGAATATTTTGGAATATTTAAAACATTCAAATAAGAGAAGAGAAATTTATTAATTAACCTTCCATTGTCTTTCATTTCTTTTCCTTTTATTTTCTTTAAATTTCTTTTCTTCTCATTCCCTCCAAACTCTCAAATATAGCATAAAAGATCTTTTTAAAAAGTGTTGACAATCACCAACTAAGACTTAATAATTCAAAAAAGAATTTGATCCCTTGCACATTGAAAATGCAAGTTTTGTGGGATTCCCTCAATCAATTACAATTCAACGTTAGCTATGAACCATTTATTTTGATTTACCGACAACCTATTGTAATATGAAAATATGATACATATATCAATTAAGTACTGTCAATTTCTCATGCCTTTTTTTTCTGCCCAAAATCACTTATGGATAATTAATACTTCTGTGATTCGTTTAATCTATTATCATATTTAAAAATTAAAACACGCAATGAGGAATTTCAACCATAATTTATAATTCTTCATAACCTCAACTCATAAATGAGTATCTTTTTGAGTCTATGATCAAACGGATTTTAACACTTACGCCATCTGTATATATGAATATTATTTCAAATGATTTTTGTAATAAAAACTTTTACATGCTATACAAGAAGCCAAAACACCAATGTCTCTGTTGCATGCACAATGCCCCTCCATTCAATGTCTACTAAAATAGTAGAGTTTGCATAGTTCACACTCGTAACTGAATTTATGATTAGATTAGTTTGAACTTAATAATATTAGTTAAAATCACTTGAATTAATTGGTTGAACCGCTTGAATTGATTAATCATTAATTTTTTATTTTATAAAAATTCAATATTTGTTTATATTTTATAATTTTATAATAAATTTTATATTATTACATATAAATTATTTTTGTAATTTTATTTGATTTAATCAATCGGTTCAAATAATTGAATCAATTAAACTTAAATTAAAAGTTTTTCTGATTCATTATTTGATACAGATTTAATAACATGAATTGGCTTGCGCATTAAAATAAACTTCCTGTGTAGGGATCCAGTACCTATGCTTTCGGCTAGAGGACAAAAGCAAAGTCCCTTTTGCTTCATGAACCATATCTTCAAATGGTTTTTGGCCTCTCTTTTCAAGATACACGACATATAACTTCACTCTGCAGCGACGTTTGACCAATATAAAGTGAAGCAATGACCCATAAACGATGACGACGAATAGGAAGGGGGAGAAAAAGAAAAAGTGGAGCTTGCTCTCATCCTCAACCTCCCAACAAACCAAGAAAATGCAACCCCCCCCCCCCCCACCCCACCAGCTTTTGAATTGTTAAGTGACGACAAAGGGGGACACTTAGAGTTGGGGATTGTATCTTGGAAAGCAGTAATGAATCACAAAAGAAAGAACTTTGTAATATTTAAATTTGTAGTAATGTAAGAAAAAAAAAAGTTTAATTGCTATGAGATTATTTACAATCCCCAGTTGAGAGGCATCAATAAAACGTTGATGTACCTCCTCTTTTGTGTGCAGTTTGTGAAAAGTTAAAACTCAAGCTGAGTTTGGCTTCCATCACAAAAATATTACTGTAAATAGTTCAGGCATCTGATTTAAGCTCAATGTAGAATTTGAAATCAGTTGCATGAAATTGCAGAAGACCTTGGCTGGATGTTGCTTCCTCTTGAACCCTGTGCTCACTGGTAAGATGATTAAAGCACCTCTGAATATGATGGGAAGAGTCCCACTTTTTACTATGTCCTAATGATATGGGCCTTGGCCGGCCCGAACGTACAAACAGATTCTCACAATTAGAGTGCCAGAGTCGGTGTTCAGCTTATAGATTGTGTGCTGACCTAAAAAAAAAGAGCTTATAGATTGTGTACCTCAAGCCCTAATTCAAAATTATATATTTACGGTTGTAAGAGATACACTAGATAGAAAGTTGTAAGTTCAAACTTCTGTGTCGCCGTTATAACAAAACAAGGCTCGGTCATTTCCCTTAATTGTGTACTTCTTTGCTATGTAAAAGCTTGAATTAATGCGAAATATCAATTCTTGAAGACACAGTAAGTCATTCTATCTTAAATGCTAGCATGCACTCCAGGAATATCAATAAATCAAAATTAACATGACAATTGTGTGTAATAGAATCTTTCCCAGCATTGTGATCTCTTTACTCTCAACATTTTTAGCAAAATCACTACCCTCAATCGTTTCTTTGTTCGCGGAAGGGCCAGCAACAAGTAGCATATAACGCCTAATCCCATTGTCTTTGTATTTAATTCTGATTCGTCATCCTAAAACATTTAATCATTATATTGTCATCTCATTAAAAAATGTTCAAATAATAAATACCTAATAAATTAAAATTTTAATAATATAATAATATATAATTAAATAATAATATAAATTTTTTTTATAATTGATCAAAATTAAACTCATCGTTTCTTAATATCTTGATGAAATGCATTGATTCTTAATTTTCGATTGTGTTAAGCTCATTTTATTTAACTACACGTTTTTATATACCCACCTACATTAGAATGTTTCAATTTCAATTTTGGACACAAGATGTACGCATAACGATTGCAAGATTGCTAAATTGATGTTAGCCTTCCTTTGAACGTAGACAGTTAACGTTACCCAACTGAAACAACAAAGAAAAGTAAAGCCACTCTAGATACTGACATAACGCTATGATTTCCATTTACCGATTAACGTTTAAACCCTCATACATGCAAATTAGAACCTAATACATCGTACAAAGATCAAGTTATTCTCCACAGCTAGACAGCTTCCACAGCATCAAACAATGCTGTAGGTATGATCCGAACAATAACCCCTGCAGTTCAAGATAAGTGTACAGTGCAGCGTGCACATTCGACACAAGTCAGTTGGGTGGGAAAGTTTTGTCAACCTGTCATCATCTGGGAGTGCCAAAGCTGTCTTTCAATGAAGGTTGCTAACCAAATGTTTTCTTCTGTTACCTTAAAATAATATCCATCTAAATTACCAAAAAAAAAAAATCATAATATCCATCTAGACACAAGGGGTTAAAAACAAAAGATACTAGCCCCTACTACTACTAAACTACCCTAACTATGGATAACGATGCTAGCAACAATGAGGGGATTACCACAAACGATGATCGGATACCTAATACAGGGCCTAGATTGCACTAGGGGGCTCCGACCAGAGAAAAAAGAAATATCCAAAATGCTGTAAGGAAGAGTACACTGATAAGCAGAAGGCAAGCAAGCAGCTGAGGAATGAACAAAGTAGATATCCACTTCTAGTTTCTTCTACGTCTCTTTCCACTCTTGGCCTCACTTCCTTGTGCCTTTGATGAACTTGATGTCTTGCCCTTTGTGTCTTCTACCTCTTTTGTTGAATCCTCTGACTTCTCATTCTCTGAATCTTTTGTCTTCAACAAACCAGATTTCACCTTGCCACTGCCATTGACATTAGACTTTCCACCACTTTTAGTGGGTTTTACCTTGGAGACAGAAGCAGTCTTGGATGTTTCTTGCTTGTATTTTCTAGTCTTCGGGGTTTCTTGCTTCGACTTAGCAAAGGGATTTGGTGTGCTAACCTCATCCTTTGATTTGCTTGTCTTGGAACTATCAGTGTTCTTGGATTTGCTAGTCAATTTTTGTGCAGAATCAATAGATTTACTACCACCACTTTTGGGAGTGTGATCTTTGGATTTGCTATCGGCTTTGCTGCCATCTTTGGACTTATGGCTAGACTTCTTGGATGCCCCCTTTGATTTACTGGATGTGGTTCCTCCACTACTAGAAATTAAAGTAAAAACTTGAGACATCAAACAAAGGATGGCACAAAAATTGATTCATGACATTCACAAACCTTTTGGAAGAAGCATCCGTCTTTCGTTGCTTTGTTGACTCACCAACACTCGTTTTCCCTTTCTTCTTTGGGGGCCTGAATACAATCATAGAAAAATGCAAATGTAAATCAGGCCAAACCCAAAAAAAAAAAAACTGAGGACAAACGCACAGCTAGAAAGCACACCATGTCTGCCATAGCATCAAAGAGAACCACCAAGTACAGCAACAAATGGGTCATATCCATTTGAATCTTTTATGACACAGGAAACAGAAAATACTAAAGCAATGTACTACACATTCTTCCAAATTGATGAAACTCCATCTCCAACTCAGCGCATAGCCCAACATGAGGGATACAAAGAAAGAGATTGCCATGCCAATGTGGCATTTTCTATCCAGATACCAGTGAACCAAAAGCTATAAGATGACTAGATCAGATTGTCAACATGTTTCCTTTTATTAAATATTATTTTAGCAGTTTCTTTACTTTCTAAAATATTTTTGATAAATTTGCTCAACGATTTCTGAGCACTCAACACACAATTTATCATCTATCTGCTCTTGTTTTCTAATTGCTTTAATAATAAAGGCACTTCTGACAGACACACAAATTGGTTATAACATCGAAATATACAGCACAGCAACAACTCCCCCTGGACTTACAAAATGAATCAAATTCAGAAATTTCATTCAGAAATATGCCATAAGACAAATCATATGAAAATCTCTTATTTTCAATTCAACTTGGGGCACGAGAAAATCAGCATTCAAAAAAAAAAAAAGAGAAAACACAATATTCGCACATGTAGTAGGTTTGAGTTTTCAGGGGCATAGATCATGGTAGCATTCTTTGAAACAATGTATCCATCAAATCAGTGTAATTAACAGGCACAAACAACAGCACCAACATACCAACCAGGGCAAGGACATGTGTTGATATATTTTCAACAAGAGGGCATCACCATGCAATCTATCATAGCATACAAACATGCATGCAAAATAATTTAAGATAATTTTTCTAACAATATAACAAAAAGATATCTTTATAACAAATGACATCAACAATAAGCAGCACGTACATATCAGCAGAAGCATCAGGACTTGTGCGTTCACTTCCTTCTTCCTGTTCACAGAAACAATTGCCATTAATATAGTCGTAGAAAAACTTTAATATAAAAAATACAGGGCAGAGACCCACCCCATCTGAATCAGCGTCATCTCCAATGATGGTCCATCTTTCCTTTTTAAGATTTAATATTTCCTCATCACCATCATCATACATGACCTAACAGAGAGTAAACAAGTGCCAGAAGATAATAAATATACTAATAGTGAGTTATATTTTTTGGCCATTTAAAACTAAACTTTTAAGTATGAAAATAGGCCATCTTGATTTCGCAATAAATAGCAAAAGAATGAAAGATGCAAGATTTACTATTTGAAGGGGTAAAGCTATACAACAGAACAAAATAAGCAGAAAAGTTTTACTATGATTGATGGGAGGGAGAGGGGGAGGGTAAAGAGATGATTTTATAAGTGCCAAATTACCTTGTGCTTCTTTTTGGCAGAATCAAAAGAGTCAACAACACCTTCATAAAACCTGCAAAAGATTATATGTGCCAATGAATATAGAGATAATATACATTTCTATTCACCAAAATGAAAAGGCAAACTAGGCAGAAAAATGTATGCATATGATCAAACTCAATCCCACAAAAAAGGATATCCCCTGGTGCAATTCAAATATATAGTCTTTCCCACCCTTTCACTCCAAAGCTTTGTTACGACAAATTTTACAGAAGGCAACACAGTAACAGTTTATTAAATGGAATCTGGTGTAACTACAATAAGGTATTGTGCATGTTTGAGTTAGCTTATTTTGTGTTCAGAAAAGTTTATAATCAAAATGCTGCAGAAATAACTTTTAGCTGAAAAGATTGTGTGTAAAAATTAAGCAAAACCAAACATTTGCATAGTCTAACAGCTTATACAAACAAATAAAAGAAAAAAACACACAAAATAAGCCAGGAAGGGTAATCTTGAGCTCAAACCATTAAGACATGATAACATGACCACAAAGGTTTAACACAATGATTATATATAACAATTGTAATCCACATACGGCAAATGTGATTAAATAAAATAACAAAATTGGCACACAAGCCAACAGTATTCTGGATAACAGGCCTGAAGAATAGGTGACCATATACCAAGCAAACAAACAGCTTGTGCAACGCTGTATGCAGAAAGTAGAAATTACAAGTAAATGCCAAACGGCATATAACACTCCTGCCCCCTGCCTAACCAAAATTTCCAGTCACAGCATGTCACAGAAGAAACGCCAAGTACTTACATACGATCCTTTGGCCACCAAACTTTAACCCGTGAACCAACAAGATTTTCACCACATTCCTTGGTACCAGACTCCTGAAACAGCACCCAGATTATTAGCAATCAAAGTGAGGAAAAAAAAAATGAAAATTCTGTAATTAGCAAGAAGTAGCCAGAATTTCATGTGTTTTGAAGCTACTTAACAAAAGAACACAGATTACTAACATGTAACATTAGAGAGAAGTCAGCCCATATAATTACTTCCTACACTATAATAAAGGGGAGGAAAACCTAGAAGAAAGACAATACGGCACAGTCACAGTAGGAAACAGAACATTGATTAGTAATATTTTACCAAATCAGTTGTCCGTTTAAAAAGGACTCCAACAGATTTGACCCTACTGCACCAGCACGAAAACAGGATTTTCCCAAAACAAAGTCGCCCTAATGAATACATCATTAAGTTTTCATTTCATAATTTAAAACTTGAGGAACAGGGTACATACATTTCCTTTTCCTGGAGTGCGTTTCCTCTTCAAATTTGTCTTTTCCTCTGAATGTTGTTCATCTTTAGTTGATTTTGCACTTGATTTTGGAGAAGACACCATTTCCTAAATAATCAACAATTTACAATAATCCCATTAATTGTTTATTTTTGAACAAAATAGAAAGGCAAAACAAAGATCATGGTGCAATAATATGAATAAATAACAACAAAGAAACAACTTCACAGCAAGCACGAAAAGTACCTTATTCTCATTTTTAGCAGCAGATTTTTCTACATCCATTTCAGAGTTAGCTTTCCCCCGGCCCCACTTTTTCTTGCTGCTTTCATCTACTTTCTTAGCTGAGAGCTTTTTTGCATCTGGATCACTTGTGGTCCCACTTCCTTTTTTGACTGAATCTACCACAGTAGGTTTTTTCACATCAGAGCTCCGACCAAGTGCCTTTTTCCCTGACCGCCTGGTAGGTTTTGGTTCTGAATCACTTGTTCCTTCGGTCACCTTTTTGGAAACATCCTCTGCAGCCATTTCTTTCGCAGAGCTATCTTTCTTTTTTGCTCGTCCAAGTTTCTTAGAACGATTTTCATCATGGAGTCTCTCACTTGGTGAAAGAGAAGCTGCAACTTCAGATTCATCATCACCTGCTTTTGGCGATGAAATCTTAGCATCAATCCCTTTGTCATTCTCTGAAGGTCCTGCTGCCTCAACACCATGGTCCTCATTAGGCGAACTGCGAACTTCCTTACTGTGACTTTTAGAATCAGGCATTTTCTCAGCTTCCTTCTCATTAGCAACATCTGGACCCTCAAAAGGTTCTGCCGATGCCGATTTGTTGATGAACTAGATTTCCTTCCTCTTTTCTTGGTGGCTTGTTCTGGCTTTTGTTCACTATTGTCAACTTTTTCAGTGTCCAAATCATTGGGCTCCTCATTACCTAATATATTAACCCCTTTGGACTGATCAGAACATTCAGCATCCTCTTGCTTCTTTAGGGACTTTGAATCTGCCAAAGTGTCATCTTCTCCAGCTCGTGCAATCCCATTGCTCATGACTGACTTGGGAGACCTGTCACCAACAGGATTATCTTGTTGAGGTGGTGCAGCTTCTCTCGCATCCTCTCTAACCACCTGATCAAGCAGAATTGACATGTTCCCGTGTCCAATGCTGGAGGATAAAAACCAGAACAGACAAATAAAAGACAAAAGCATTAGGGGAATATAACATACCTGTGCTGACTCCTCCAATGGCTCTTTTGCTGATTTGCTTTCATCTGCCTGGAGAGAGTCAATGACCAAAAGAAACTTTATGATAAGTTATCTCATCATGAAAATTGTCCAAGCCAATTAGATAGTAATTAACATGAAAACCGGAAACTATACCACATTCTCACTAGTAGCACATACATCATTTTGCTCCAAGCTGCCAGATGTACCTTGGCATATTGAAGCAAGAACCTCACTATAATCATCCACAGAAGTACCCAAGGTTCTCACTGCTTGCCCTAAGTAGGGTTTAAGTTTGGTTGCACAACTCTCAAGGACTCTCTCCCCCAATTTTCGAGCGATTGGCAAAACTTCCTGAATCATGATGATGATGATGATGATCATGACAATTATATAAATATTGACAATGAATACAAGGTTCAATTTGAAATCACAATCTACTAAAAAGAATGAAATCAAAATTGTCAAACTCCAACCTCATTGTCTTTCTTTATGCTGGCTAAGATTGGAGAGAGTAAGTCCAGGGATATATCTTCACTTTCCTCTAGAACAAGGGTCATAATGGTTTCCATGGATGAAAAAACATTCTCTGGATGATGCTCCCTGAAAGTTTCAAAAAGAGCTGTTGTCTCCAACTGGCTAAAGAAATGCTTTTGTATATATGTATTATGTAATCAAAATATGGAAGAAAGTAATCACATAAAACACTACATGTTTACAAGGTATTAAGCAGAAAAATCAAAACAAATCATATCTTGAGTGCAAACACACTACAACTACCACTGCTAATAATTATTTTATATTAACTTCAAGTCATAAACAAAAGCATTTCATCTCATCTGAGCTATTAGTATGGACAAACCTCAACAACAGAAAGAGACATATTCTACCCTGCTAAGAACTGACTGACCGGGATGCCTGGAGAAAATAATGTCCTAGACTCCTAGTATCAAATGTTTAATTACAAATTGTAATAGATCAGTTGACTCTTTTAGCTTATGTGTTCCACTATGCAAAGAATATAATGACTGAGTGCAATAAAAGCCCATATCTATGTACATCAAAAGAAAGGCAAGTCACAGGACAACCATGAAGATCATTATTTAGAACCAATGATGATACAACAGAGTCATCAGAACAAAGTGGAGCATCAACAATACGTCCTTCTTAACATATTTTACATCAAACGTAACTGCCACTTACATAAATAGCTCACGCAGACTATATTGTGAAACATCAGATCAAGTATGAATTAAAACATGCAATGACAAAGCATCAGAAGCTGTTACGATGCTGGACTTGCAGACAACAACTCTTACCTTATTGCCTTCAAGAAATGCTGAAACATCTCCAAAATTAGGGCATCACATTCAAGATCCAGCATTACCACACAAGACCTGACTTTTGCAACTGTTTCAAGAATTGAAGTCCTCTTTGTATACGATCGGCTTGACTTATCGTATAGATTTTCAAATGAAGATACAATTAATTGAAAGACCTCCTGCAACAAAATGGCAGTGGTAAATTTAAAGATGTCATTTGTAAAGAGCATGATAATAGTCAGTACACTAAATTTGTAGTAGAAAATAATTGCGCACACCTTCATTTGGTCATCATCATAGGGAGCATCAGGTGCAGTGATTCTTGTTATTTCACTGATGCAAGAGGCAACTGAGGCTTTGACATCAACATCTGAATGGCTCAAAAGTTTATCAGCAATTAATGCTTTTAATGATGGAGACAGTGAATTTTGCATAGATTTGGTAGGTGACTGTTCAACCCTTGATAGGCAACTCTCAACTTGCTGCAGTGCCAAGTTAAAAAGAATATGTAAGATCATGCAAATGTGTTCAGTATTTTGGTCAGCCATAAAGTTAAGAGTATGTTTTGAGAATTGCATATCTTTTATCAGAGGGGAAATCTTGAGCTTCACATTACTTCAAACACATGTTGTGCATTAAAATTTTTAGATAAAAAGAACTACAAACTCAACCTTTCTTAAAGTTACTCAAATTCAGACATTAAATCTTAACAATTCTCCATCATATGCTAAGTTGACAAGGAAAGTTAAGCAATGCTTTTCGCTGATTTGCAATATTTGTTAAATTACCCCTCAGAAACAGGCAAACAGAAATACAGCATCAACAAAATGGGGAAAATTTAAGAACATAAAGAACATGTGACAAAAATCTGAAACCCAAAATCTGAGATGTAACTATGGTAATTCAATAGAAACAGAATTTATAGACAAATTCAGTGAGAGTAACACAGGCAGTTATGAAATAATAATATCAATAATAATAATAATAAAGTTTCAAACTTCTCCAACAATGATTTGTTCCTCAAGGAGAATTTCAATAAAAGCTAGTATAAGGATGCTCTTTGATATCTATACCCTGCTGTACACCTGTACCATAGGCATTAACCCCTGGTGGTCCATGTTTTGCAGTATAATTTCTTTTTCCTTTTGTAACTATCCTTTGTAAAATAAAATAAAATTTATGAAATCGAATGTTGTCAAGGAATTAATTCATAAAATAAGCTGCAATAATAGTCCAAATTTTAACTTGTAAATTCAAAAAGAAATGAGAACATTATTAAATAAATTTTCACAGCAAGAAAATATATTTAACCTAGTAAATATAATTGTATCACGTGTTTTCCATGTGACTAGGTAAATTTTCTAGAATGAGTAAATTTTTATATTACTTAAAATTTTATAGCAGAACATAACTGATAGGTCAGGGGGAGCCCAAACACCAAGGAGATCTCCTTTCATGGGCTTTGTGAGGAACCACACTTGTGGGCTTGACATCACATCTTAACCCAAAACCTTAAGGCATTAGTACAGTTATATGATCCTCATTTAGTCCATTTCTTTACGATGTAGGACTTCTTCGCTCACACTTAAATTCCCAATAATAACTAATTTACATGGGCAGAAGGCTATTTAGAGCTCATTAAATTTTTATATATTCTTTTTAATTTGGCTAAGAAGAATTCCTTATCCTACACTTCTATATTCTTCTTTTTTCTCCCAAAAGCAAATCTAGTAAGGCACAATTTATTTACAGTAAATGCAGTTGTATCTTACATACCACAGCCCAGTTGTATCTTCAGTATCCGGATCACTAACTTTGACAATCAATAAAAACTGAATGAACTCAATATCAGCACTCAATTCAATTTTTTCCACTTATATCATCATTTAAAACAGCCTAGTCACTAGATGCTGGCATAGTTATTAATGACACGCTAGCCATGGCGCGCGCCACACAGGCTTGGGCAACAAAGTTGCTGTTGCCTGGCAATGTGCATGTTGTGCATTGTGGCACGCGCAACATGCGCCATTTTTTGTCGCACATGGCAGGCACAACGCGGGCAACATGCTAAATGCAGGTAACCCCGCATTTTCTTTTAATTTTGGGACTGGATGAATTAAAACACAGCCCGAGACTGTTTCGCACCATCCCAGCCCCCAAACCTCTCCTCTCTTTCTCTTTATCTGTTAGCAGCGCCTTTTCTCCTCTATTTCGGCACAGACAGAAGCCAACATCATTTTTCTCCTCTGATTCGGCACAGAACCAGCAACCCAGCCCCCTATCCACACCCCAGCTCTCTGTTTTGGCAGCAACCCATGCCCCAGCTCTCTGTTTCACAGTAACCCCGGTCATCTCTGTTTGCTCTCAAATTATCTCCTCTCTCTTTTGCTTCGGCACACCCTAGCCAAAGCCCAGCCCTCTGTTTTGTGTTCTATAGGTTCCTAGATGAGTTCTAGTAAGTCTAAGAGTGCAGACCCAGCTTGGAAGTATTGTGTTTGTCCAGTTTAAGTATTTGATTTAATCTTTAATGTTGTCTTAATGAGATGAGAAACTACATGTTATATGACTGAAGTTTTTTATATATATATTTGTTGTTTTATTTGTATATTATTGGAATTATGTTTAATATATTTAACATAACGTGCACTGCACTTCAATGTTGCCCTGAACATTGCAATGCACAACAGCACTATGAGCCCTTGTCACATCAGTGCATTGTGCGCCATAAATAACTATGGATGCTGGTATCTGAAATCATTTGCATTTCCTTGAGCAGACAATCACTAAGATTAATGTTGATCATAACCCAATCCAGCATATCATAGATTTAATATCAATATTAATACTATTACCAATTAAACCCTTCAGTATATTCTAGGGATGTTTTGAAGAAAATAGTACATATACTAATATATTATCTAGCAGTGCGTTTGGAATCTCAAAGATAAAATAATTCATTTCAATTACCAAAAAAAAATAAAATCTTGTATGAAACTTGTTTGGAATGGCATTAATTTAAGAATTCAATTCATTTACAAATCATTTCGTGCCAGTTTACTTTTTTGCTTACCCTTTCGCAATTCGTAAATGTCTAGTTTTACAAATTATTTACAAAGCAATTCGTTTCAACTTTATTACTAAAGTGCCATAAACAGGGGGTAACTGGGTAATGAAGTTTGTGATTATGCCATAACAGTTGTCCAATTATAGCCAGACGGATTTAGAAATTAGGACTAACGAATTGGTATAAACCACTCCAAGAACTTATCTTTACCACCGAAGCCTCATAAAAAAACGTCACAGCCTAACAATTTCAGCTGCGCGTTTGCGATTTCTGGGCTCCACTCCACTGAATGCGATGCTATACACAGATAATAATACATGCGAGGAGGTATGCGGACAGAAGCGACACAGTTATGGCAACAACAAAGACAGCAACAGCGTGCAGCAACACGGAAATAAAATAGCTCGCGACTTAAAATGGATTTAAAAAGCGATGGGACGCCGGAATGGCCCCAACGAGACCAAAAGGGAACCCCAAAAATCACAAGCAAGAGGGTAAAAAATAACCATTCGATGGAGAAAGGAAAGAGCGCGCTTACATCTAGAAGAGGGAGCAGCTCGTCCACGGAAGAGGGAGGATCTAGGAGCTTGTTTCCGGCATCGAGGAGCTGCTCCTCCAGCTCTTTATCGGAGGACGCCATTGGTGCCGTATCCGAGTCTGTTCCTGCAGATCTTGGACACCCCTCCGCCACCCTCCTCGCCTTCACTCCATCGGAACCCTAGAAACGCTCGAATCGAAGCGGATTCAAGACAGTTCAGGCCTGAAATGCTGGATTTCTCGAGGAACAAATAAAAGGTTAGGGTTTTTATTTTCCCTTTTCTTCTTCTGTTCTTCCGATACAGAGAAACTGGAAGAGAGAGAAAGTAAAGTGAGTTTTTGAGAAAATTTTCGACACGAAAATCTCTTTGATAAATAATGGTACTGGAATATGTATTTATATAATATATAATAAAAAGAAAATATAAAAAGAAAAAATGGCATTTACTAAAAGGATTTAATTTTTTTTCTATTGCGTTTTAATTTGGGCGCTTCAGAGGAGAATCCAGCTCGGCTCGGCTCGGCTCGGCTCGGATTTTTCGGGTTCGTGAATTTGAGTTAAATTTGGGTTTTGGAATCCGCCTTTTGGATTTTCATGCGCTTTTGGCCCACGTGGCTTTCTCCTGACCGTTGATCCATTTTCTTACCCTTTTTTTTCTGTTGCGTGCGTTATTTTACCAACCAGCAAATTTTAATGCTATTTTCCTTCACATATTGGAAGGTTTTTTTTTAAAAAATTTAAATATGAAAATCTCAAATCATTTTCATTTCGGCATGAGAATAAATGGCTTAACAATATTTGGTGCGATAGTGTCCATGAAAATTATTCGTTACGCGAGTCATGTGGTGGTGCAACGCATCTAGTCCAGCCCAAAATCATATACAGGGGAAATAAAACCAAATTAATTTTTTTGGAAAATAAAATCAAATGAATATTTTTGCCCCATACAAGGACAGTTGGCCCCAAGAGGGCAAGGGCGCACGTCATCTAAATTTGCTCTTTGCCGCTTATGGATATGTGCAAAATTTTGCATTTTCTTGTTTTACCATTTACTCCCTTTTAATGGTTATATTTAATGACATGACCAAATATATATTCATAATCACTCTCCAACATTGATTCATTAGCATAATAAGCGGAAAAAAAAAATTAGAAAAAGATTGTATATGGTTTTTTTCATATTTAATATGATGAATTTATCTTTTATAAGTAAATCTAATTTAAATCTAAATTGCAAGAATGATCAATAAATAATTATGTCAAAATCTTTAAATAACACATAAAGAGATCGATAACTGAGTATTGCCATCAATATTCTATAAAATTTTTAGTTGCTAAACTTTATTTACATTCGCTAATCACATTTATACCACATTTTGTTGCATATATTAAATGCTAAATTTACTAGGTTTTAAATATTAAACTAGTTAGCTCGATAATATATTTGAGTTGATTTGTTCAAATGTGGAAATTAATAAGATCCTAAATCATGTGTAATAAACAAATCATTAAATTAAATAAATTAATTTCGTCTAAAATATATATTTATAATGTGATACAATCAAAATAAAATATATAATATATTGTCTAAAAACTATAACTTAATAATCATTAAGTCTTTTTAAGTACTATTTTGTTTTTTGTTCTTATGAGTGTGATTTGTTTAGGATATTGAAGGCATTTCTTTTTATAAATTAATTTTTAATAAAATTTAAATTATTGACATTATAATTAAAATTTGTCGTATTAAAATTTTAATTTATTTGTCTTGAATCACAACATTGTAAGTTTTTTAAGTACTATTTAATCATGAGATTTAAGGTCAAATTCCCTCAAGTCGCATTACATGCACTTTAACCTACTACCTT
The DNA here is from genome assembly GCA_019955255.1 of Castanospermum australe. Classification (NCBI taxonomy): domain Eukaryota; kingdom Viridiplantae; phylum Streptophyta; class Magnoliopsida; order Fabales; family Fabaceae; genus Castanospermum; species Castanospermum australe. The sequence goes on along the minus strand of NSJW01000135.1, from coordinate 72,851 downwards.
CATCAGTGCATTAGGTCTTAAACCTATATATATACACGCACGACATTATTATTTGTTTTTGTTTATGATAAATATTATATTCTAATAAAAATTAAATAATCATAACTCACTATGGTATTAGGGATTTACCAAAATAATGTCATAGAAATGCCTTTCTGTTTGGTCCTTAATACAGGTAAGAGTTCTTCAGATTATATTATGTAATCAAGAGTTGGATTAACTCCTTGTTGCATTTGCAAGCCAATTATGCATACTGCATTTTTTTTTTTAGTGGTCAACGCATACTGCCGGTTGACTTCGCAACCCGCATGCTTCAGTTACATTCAGATGCCTTAAAAAAGAAGCTCATTATTCTAAAATCTTTTCAAGTATGAGAGTAAAAAAAATTAAAAAATAAAAGAATAAAAAAAACTCCTTTATATCTACCCAAAAGAAACACTTTGTTAACATGATTATGATTATAGGAAATATAACTTTTTGAACTATTCTTTATAAGTTTAATTTTTATTCACATCCAAAAAAATTTATTCACTTGTAAAAAATTTTATGATATTATTTAATTATATATTACTAAATTATTAAAAGAGTTTGATTAAAATAATAAATATTTAAAGAGTTAAATTTTTTTAATGATTTAGTAATATAAGATTGAATAATAATATAAATTTTTTTTATACTTCATATATCAAAATTAAATCTATTATTTATTTTACAACATGGATGAGTGCCTCAAATTCATTCACTATTTTCACTTTGCATTTGCAATATCCCGAGTTGCGTGTAAGCTCTATACCGCGTAATTTTGTTGTTGTTGTTATTTTTTATTAATTTTGATGTCAAATAAATAAAATTTTAATATAGATTTGTGAATAAAAAATTATTTTCCTACAAGTACTATTTTTTTTTTGGACTGGTACATACAAGTACTCTAAAGCTAAAGAGGTGTTGGGAAAATACATTGTTTGTTATTCTTAAATAATACTTGTTATAATTTGTGGCACAAAACTAAGTTGGGACGCAAAAAAATTAGAGAAAAGATAGGGGAAGGTAAAAAAAAAATCATCATTTTAAATAATATTTATTATAATATTTACTTATATTTATGACCCTATATTTCATATTTGTGTATTTGTGAAATATGTGAATAAATTAATAAATTTTCAATTTTTATTAAAAAAAGTGAATGTGGACAACTACTTTTATTTTTACTATTCTAACATAATAGATATATAGATAGAAATGGGTAAAGAAGATTTGGCACTAATGTAAAACTTAATATTTTTTAATAAAGAAATAATGTATTTACATCATTTATTAATAGTTTATGATTTAAAGGCATAATTTTTAATTATCTTAATCATTCAAACTACCGAATTATAAATTTATTATGTTAAATTTCATATATTAAATTTTAAACTATCTAAATAACTAAAAAAATAATTAATATTTTAAAAATGTAATCTTATATCAACTTTACATCTAGATGGATTACGAAATAATTTTAAGCTGCTATAAATTTTGATGAATAAAATGCAAATGATATATTTTTAATTTGACATAAACTTCTTTTGTTTGATTTTACTTTATATATATAATATTATATTTTCACTTTAGTTTGATGTCTTTTTATCCCATTCCTCTGTGTTGCTTTTGACTTCGTCGCATAGAAAACATATAATAACTTACAAGACGTCATCCACTGAACCAGAAAGGTGAGAAACATTATGTTATCTTACTATTAAAGTAAAGTAATAAACAACACAACACAACAGCACTGCAATTTTTTTAATAGCATAATGTGGGGAAAAGCAGCAACCATACCCAATTTTTATAATAAAGTTTGACATGAAATTTAGTCATTAATAATACAATTGGTACATATAAAAATCTCTCATCAGAATAGGAGAATTCTGTCGTTGTTAACTATTAAAACACTCAATAACAACATAAATTTTCAACATAGCAAATTACTGGGCAGTGTCATTTGAACCATTAACATTGCCTGCAATTTTTATTTGGTCCATTTAAACAATAATGCTTTGTCGCCGTGAAAATCTTCACTTAATATATGTTTAGTATGTAGATAAAAATATAAATAAATTTTTATAAATAAGATTTATATATGTTCAATTTTAACTTTATACCAAATATATATTAAGGAGTGTCAAAGTAATCCGACTTATATTTTAACTGTTTTACTTGTCATAACTTTTATTCAGTATGTATTTTTTAAGCAAAAAATAAAAAAAAATTTAATAATTAAGTTCATTCTTTATTTAATATCTATTTAATAATGGAAAGGAAAGAATTTAGAGTGATAAATTTTCTGTTAGTTTTACATTTTCTCATATCTTCTTTATTTAAAGAATTGAGAGTGAAAGAAAAATTTTCAAATTTTATTTTTTATTTTATTCATATTAAGTTAAATAATGTTATAAATTATAAAAAATAATAAAATAATTTGATATTTATTTATAAATATTTTTATTTTTTTTAATGAAACCAAATAAAGAATGAGAAAGCTTCATTCACTTTTTTTTTATTGTATATTTTTTTTTTCTTTTCCTCGTGTGATACCAAACAAATCATCTTTAATTACTTAACTTGCCTGCCTTACACAGAAAGAGATTTTTCGGCATATCACAAAGATTTGACTTTTGAGGCTGGCTGGATAAGGCTCTAAGCCAATCCACCCTTTAGCCAACCCACCCGTCTTTATCTAAATTTTATAGATATTATGTTTGTATGTATATTTATAAATATATTTTAATGCTATTTTTCTTCTTATATTATATGAAATTCTATAATATATAAATATTATAGTAATATAAAAAATATTTTATAGAAATATAAAATAATAAAATAATTATAAATAATATAATAAAATAATATAAAAATAGAAATAGAAATAGAAATAGAAATAGAAATAGATTTTTTTTAAATTTAAATCTCAAATCATTTTCATTTTGGCGTGAGAATAAATGGCTTGACAATATTTGGTGTGATAATATCCATGAAAATTGTCATATACGGTGAGTCCTATGGTGCAACGCATTTAGTCTACTCCAAAATCATATCGAGGGGAAATGAATCAAATTAAATATTTTTGCCCCGTACAAGGAAAATGGCCCCAAAGGGGCAAGGGCACATATGTCATCTGAATTTGCTCCTCTTTTTTTTTATACATTTTTGCTCGGATATGTTAAATGCTAAATTTATGAAGTTTTAAATATAAAATTAATTAACTCCATAATGTATGAGTTGATTTGTTTAAATGTCGAAGTTAATAAGATTCTAAGTCATGTGTAGTAAATAAATCATTAAATTAACGGAAACATTCCGTTTGAAGACACTTTTATAATATGACACAATCAAGATAAATCTTATAATGTATTGTCTAAAAACTATAATTTAAGTAACATTAAGTATTTTTAAGTACTATTTGATCATGAAATTTAAGGTCAAGTTTCTCAAATCGCTTAACATGTACTTTAATCTATCACCTTTCATCCTTACATCAAATTTTCTTGACCTCATTTATAACAAAAAAATAATTTATACAACATATTTATTTGTTTTTATTTATGATAAAAAAATTTATTCAAAGAAAAATTAAATAATCATAATTTACGATGATACTAGGGATTTACTAAAATAATGTCATCGCAATGCCTTTCTCTTTGGCCGTTAATACAAGAGTAACAATGAAAACATATTATTTTCAATTTTTGTTTTGATTATTATTATATAATTCGGAGTTCAATTAACTAATGCATTAGCAAAGCCAATTATATAGACATCAACGAGTGTTGATTCGAATAAAAGGAGTTTAATTTTTTTAAAAAATTAGCTTCAATAATAAAAATTTAATTTTATATAGAACAAATATTTTTGAGAAACTCTGAAAAACTTAAAAAAAAAAAAGAAGCCAATTATGCAGACTGCCTGTTAACATCGAAACATGCATATATCAAGAACAAACTAAAGCATTGTGATTCATTTTATATATATATTCTGAGGCCTTCAAAAAAGCTCATTATTCAATCCAATAACTTTTTCAGTATGAGAATACAAAAAATTTAAAAAGAAGAATAAAAACACCTTTATAAAATATGAGAGGAAATTAAACTTTTTTAACTGTTCTTTATGTTACAACATGGACGAGTGCCTTGAAATCATTCATGGTTATCACTTTGCATTTGCAATATCCCGAGTTGCGTGAGCTATAAACCGTGCAATTCTTTTCCTTGTTTATTTTAAAATTCATTTTGATGTCAAATAAATAAATCGTAAAAAAATTTATTTAAATAATAATACTCAAAGACTATGTCTGCTTAATTTAGATTTTAGTTAAATTAATTTTACAATAATTAATGTTGAAAGAATTAATTTTAAAAGAATTGATTTTTGTGTAAATGATGTGTAGTTATAAAGTAAAATCACTTTTAAAATGTAATTGTAAATATATGTTTAAAAAATTTTAGTTCTTACACTTAGAATGAATTCTATTCACTACAGAAGTAAAAAAAAAGTTTACTTCTTTAATAATCAATTCTACAATCTAAAAATTTGTGATAATTGATTTTGATAAACTACCCAAACAAGTTGAGCTATTATTAGAATTAATTCTTGAAAGCTAAAAGTGATTTTATACCCTCCAAAATAAAAAACAAACTACCAAATAGGTGTAGGAAAACTATAATGAGAGATAAAAATTTACAAAGAAAAATGAGGAAAATAAAGACATTATTTATTATTCTTAAATAATAATTATTATAATATGTGTGCACATAAAACTAAAAAAATGGTATATAAAAAAACGTAGAGAAAGAGAGAGGAAGGTAGAAAAAAAATTATCATTTTTTATACTATTTATTATAATATTTATTTGTATTTATATCCTTATATTTCATATTTATGTATATGTGCTTTGTGAAATATGTGAAAAGTAATAATCTTTTAAATTTTATTTAAAAAGTAAAGGTGGACAGATACTTTTATTCTTACTTTATTAACAGAATAGATATATAGATAGAAATAGGTAAAGAACAATTGACACTAATGTAAAATTTAATGTAGTTTCGTCATTTATAAATAATTTATGGATTCAGTTAAACTCATAATTTTTAATGATCTTAATCAATCAAACTATCGAACTATAAATGACTATTATGTTAAATTTTAAACCATTTATATAAATTAAAAAAAATCAGATAATTGATATTTTATTTTTAAAATTAGATTTTACGTTAATTTCTCATCTTGATGGATAACGAAATAATTTTAAGCTACAATAAATTTTGACGAATAAGATATAAATGATATATTTTTTAATTTAACAAAAACATTTTTTTAGTTTGATTTTACTTTAAATTTATAGTATTGCATTTTCACTTTAGTTTGATGTCCTTTTCCCACTTAGAAAACATATAAGACGTCCCCCACTGAGCTAGAAAAGTGAGCCACATTATTAATAAAGTAAACAACGTAACAACTCTGCAATTTTCTAACAGCATAAGGTGGGGAAAATCAGCAACCATATCCAATTATTAAATAAAGTTTGACATAAAATTTAATCATTAATAATACAATAAGTACATATAAAAAATCTCCCATGAGAATAGCAGAATTGTATCGTTGTTAACTAATAAAAACAGTCAAGAAAAACATAAATTTCCAACATAGAAAATTACTGGATGGTGTCGTTTAATTTTAAACCATTAACATGGCTGCAGTTTTCGCTTGGTCAATTTAAAAAATGCTGCTTTATAACCGTGAAAGCCTCCCCTTATAAAATTAAACAGGGGGACGTCACATTTTAGCTGTTTTACTTGCCTTGGTGTATGAGCCATCGCAACATCCGCCAGGCCATCCATTTTTTTATTGGACACGTAGCACGACTTCGGTTGAAGTAGTTACATAATTGTCAAAGTTAATTATGATTTATTCTATCCGTTCACTTTTAATAAAAAAATTATTATATAATTTTAATTATAAAAAAATATAATTTAATATAATTAAATTATCTTTTCTATTATTTCATTAATATTTTATTTTTTTTATTTTTTTTATTAATTTTTTTATTAAAAAATAAAAATAAAATTAAAAAAATTAATTAATATTTCTTTAACATTCTTAAATGATAAATATTTTAAAACAAAAAATTTTTACATAATAAATAAAAATAAGTAAAAGAAATATGATGTAACACAATTTAATCCACTAAAATGATAGATTGGGTAGTAACAAATATTTAACTCGTATTAAAAATGAGCGAATCTAGCTCAACTTTTTTTTTTCCCAATTTGTTATGAGCTATCTCAGAAAAATCGGATTGGCTCGATTTAATAATTAAGTTTAATATAATTTTAAATTTAATGAATATTGTCTTTTTTTAAAGTTATGTTTATGATAATTAGAGATTAAATTTAGTAATTATTGGCTAAATTTTTACAATTTTGTATATAAGGTTTTATAAAGACAAATTTGTGATTTCATTCTAAATTTCTTTTTTCTAAAGACTAAAATTTTATAATTTAATTTACAAGTTATACAATGTCAAAATTTAGATTTTAATTGTAAAAAATAGAAGCACCAAAGATAAAACTCAAGACTCTAATACCATATCATAAATCAATTATCTCAAACACTTAAATTGTTAAGTGAAAGTATATGAATAATTTTGACCAACCTGATCCTATATCAATTCAAGTTAGGCCAGCCAAACACATATCTGAATATGATTGGATCTACTCAGATCTAAAGTCAAATTCAAACAAAGAAAAATTGATTCAATTAAAATATTGAGCGACGAGGTTAGGTCAAGCACAACTTGGCTAACGAGCACCACCCTTATTGCTCAATGTATCCCAGTTATTAAAACATATATGCAACAAAAATGAAAATAGAGTTAAACTGCTTGTCCTCTTTCCTGCGCTTTTTTTCTAGAATTTCTGGAAGAGCACGAAGAAGGGTTATAAAGAGAGTACCGTATGTCGTGGCACAGGCACAGGCATCGCGCGTGTCAATTATGGATGTCCATTACAACTACTACTCATTGAGTGATGGCAAAAGATACAACTAAGTGTTTACGACAAATATAAACCGTGTACACACAAGATTTCCTTCGTGAAGCAAACAGACATAGGCGTAGACAAAAAAATCACCAAGCATAGTTGTCAAGCGGCATGTGCAGCCATATATCCTAAGCTATAGAGATCCCTTTCTGTATCCTAACCTCTCAACGAAAACACCAATTGTTACGTTTCAAACCCATAAAGAGAGTCCATATTAATATACTAACCTATTTGGTAAGAGTGTCTCGTGACTTAAATATCACATTGAGCATCTTAGGCTACTCAATATAGGACATAACATAACAATATGCCAATGCCATGGACCAACTTCTATTATAGATCTTCTCCTTGGTAACTGCTGCCTGTTTGTTTTAGCTTCTTCCTGAAGCAAACGGGCGTGGGGGAGAAGTTAAAAAAAAAACTTGCTTCCTCTACGAGTCTTTTGGGAAAGGTTTTTTTTTTTTTCCACTGTTGCATTGAGAAGAATCTCAACCAAACAGATTATTATTTAGTCAACAACTTGCATTGCAGGTGCCATGGAAAGAGTTTTTGGGTGGGATATCACATTTCTATATGATCAAACTGACATAAAAGCTACTACTTGGATTATTGTCCAACACATCCATCATTGTGGGATTATCATATGATGATCCATACCTGAACCATCTGTTCAAGTGGAGTTGGAGAACCATAATTTATTCAAGATCCATATACTATATATACAAATAGCTACAGATGCCTATTGCAAGACCATTTTCTCGATAAGACCCCTTAAGCAGCATACATATATATGCGAGCAGACCCCTCAAAGACTGTCACTCTATAAGGCTAAGCTGAAGTATGGGAAATTGGAAGCACCTACACCCTTAGTGATTACTAGGATATATACTACTATTATGTGTAACTTACTGTTTAATAGGCATCTCATCCCATGGTGTAAGAAGGGGCTGGTAAGTTGATTACTGTGGTCTTAACCTTGGTCATCATGTTAATACTGTTGGTGATTCCTTGAGAACCAATTCCACTATCCTTCAGACCCTGCCACAAATCATTATTTGCTTGTTTAGATAGCAAAAAATAAGTGATTAAAAAATGTCTACTCAAATATGTTTATGACTCTGCATGACTTAATATTTATTCTTCAATTCATGATATCGATGAATGACGCTGCATGGGAATAAAGGAGGAATGCTTTTTTAGAAACCTTTAAATTTGTTTCCCATAAAGATCAAGATTTTTATAATTAGGATTACAAATTAGCAAGATGGAGGACAAAGATTCCACCTGAAAAGGAAAGTGATCAGGTCCACGAGCTGGTGCTGAATTAATTTGAACTGTTCCTGTCTCCATTGCATCGCTTATCAGTATTGCTTTGTTTATGTCTCTCGTGAAGACACATCCCTGCGTTAAACATAGGATTACAGTAATAAAGGAAACAAAACTTTTCTGCCCTAAAATAGATCAATGCCATTTTGATTGAGAATGCGCTGAAGATTTATTGTGGCAAAACTAAAGCGATCATGAATAAGATGAAAACAAATTTAAAACAAAAAGCACAATCCCATTTCAGACAGGGATTCACAAGAGCATCTTATTTTAGAAAAATTGTTAGAACTCATCTATTAACTAGTAATTTGATTATACCAGTGACTTTCTTTTGCTTGTATAAAGAAAAATAGGGAAACATAAAATGCTTCCCTTTTTGACAAAGATGCCCTCTTATCCTTTGAACATGAGATCAAAACCAAAGGCTGGCATATATATATATATATGCATATTGGTTATCTGATACTATACCTGAAGGCCAAAATTGCTTGCATATATATATATGCATATTGGTCATCTGATACTATACCTGAAGGCCAAAATTGCTTGCATTACAGTGATGGATTCCTTCTTCAACAGAATTTGTTCTGATAACTGGCAACACTGGACCAAATGGCTCCTCCCATGCTATCCTCATATCTGGTCGAACATTATCCAACAGCAATGGCCATATGAGATTTCCCTCTCTTTTATACTCCTGGCAGAATGTTGCTCCTTTCAGCTTAGCATCCATTACCAACCCTTCAATAAAGTTGGCAGAGGACTCTGTGACAACTGGTGTGATATCACAGTCATCCTCGGGAGGCCCAACAGTTAATTTTGCAACTTTAGCATTGACTTTCTCAACAAGAGTATTGGCAACTGATTCCATAACCAAAACAACCTTTACAGCTGTGCATCTTTGACCACTGACATAGAACATAATAATAAATTTTCAGCGCAATTGTATTAGGATCATTGCTGTCATGGGAGCTAATGCAGCCACAACGAAAAAAATTGCAATATATAAATCAATTTTCTTCAGCAAAGTTTTAAAATTAAGAAAATGCAAAAGTTTCCATATAAAACTGCAAGTTTAAATGACACTGCAGATTGCAGAAATATGATAATGATGCTACTCAAAGATGTCTTCAAATCCATTTCCTTGCATGAACTGTTTTCCTTCTTTGTATATCTTTCCGGAAAAGAAATCAAGCGAATGATTTGCCTTTTGGGGGAAAGAGAAACTAAATATAATCATAAAGCAAAAATGATAAGATCGTGTCTATTGGATATTGCTAATAATTTTGTTAGCAAAATGCGAAGCCAATCTGTTAAGCGATTCATGACTAATCCACATTGACATTTCTTGTGCAATAGACTTTTCAAATATAGATAATTTCCTTGTGGAAGTGATATACGCTACTGTTACCTGTAAGACAAGCCTCCTTTTACAATGTTAGCTGCTGCCAAATCCAAGTCAGCATCTTCAAGAACAATGCAAGCATCTTTTCCACCCAGCTCCATTTGAAGAGGAATCATGCCTGCCTTCTTTGAGATTGCTATTCCAGTGTCTCCGCCAGTGAAACTGAGGATTAATGTGAATTAGGTGGGAAGATGTGCCAGTTAAAATGACATCTAAACATCTCTACTACAAACAGTGGGAACTCTCAAGCAGTTTTCTGTCTTCATATTGTGGCAAAAGTTAAACAACCTTAACATTTTCATGTTATTATCTTATAATTAATTTTGAAATTAAACGTAGACAAGTCATTTCACTATTTGTTTTTTTTTTTCAAACCAAAAAAGATAAGACTCATGATATTCTGCATCTACTTTCCTTATCATTCTCCTATTTCTGCTCTAATTTTTCTCTCTTTATCACTTCTCCATTTTAAAAAATGTTTTTAATTCTTTCTCCATTTCTTTTTTTTAATGCACACACATTCACGTGTTTTATTTCTAGTAATACTAATAATATCGTGGTCATGTTATTTGACTTGATGTAAATCTCTGAATATGCTTGAACCTCTTGTTGGAAGTTGGAACTACATTTGCGGATTAGGAATCACATGAATTATGGTATAGAAAACAATAAAACCAGCTGGAATAGTGGACCACATTAATCACAAGATCTTACCTTATGCAGTTCACCCCTGGATGCATTGTCAGAAAGTCACCAATCTCAGAGCCCTTTCCTGTCACACAGCTAATAAGACCCTTGGGGAAACCAGCCAAATGAAAGCAATGCACCATGTGAAGTGCAGCAACGGCACCCTGTAAAAACAGAGATATAGGGCTATGCAAGTTGTCTGACTCATAAAGCCATGCAAAATACATGTGGTAATCCACTTGAGAGTTGAGATTTTATTTAAATCGCTGTAAAATTACAAATTATTAATAAGTATGGACTCTTTGAATAGTTGCATACCTGTGTCGGGGGTTTAAGCACAAGAGAGTTTCCAGCAATAAGTGCTGGAGCAATCTTTGAAACAGCCAGATTAACAGGATAGTTAAATGGTGGAATAGCTAAAACTACACCAAGCGGAATCTGCATACAGAAAATATCTCATACACAATAACACATTATTTACAATCATGTGCATAAGGAGTCTAGTATATGCTATAAACAGATACTGCAAATTATGAGAGGAAAATTAATTTGATCAAGTAGTAGTTCAAATCCTAATTACAATTGCCAACTCACCAAGCTCTCACCCCTCTTCATTTATTTTATTTGCATTTCATGAGGAATCCAACTTCATCATAGCTGTCCTTTTAAGAATTAGAGGAAAGTGATGCCTAAATCAATTTTAAAAAGTAAGAATATATGACAATTTAAAAGTTACCCGTTCCCAAACTTTCTACCAAAAGAAAGTCATCAATTTTGAACATTCCTGGAAACTCCCAAAAGCAAAAGTATTTATTACACATGAAAGAGCTGTATCAAACCAGTCTGTTAAAAAGTGACACAAGAGAAGGCTTGGCCACAGTCTTTCTCTTATCTTAATTATCTAGTAAATCATGATGCAATGGAGAAGTCAGTTCATATATACTCCATGCCCATCGAAACGTAGTGCAACTTGCATTTCAAACAGAATGCCTATAAGTGGACCATGATTCACTCTTAACTCTTAGAGTTAACTTCTAACTGTGAAATAAATAATAAATTCACAACAAATAATAAATTGTTGGATAAGAAGTCATTAAATCCAAAGTAAGCAGGCTTTCGAGTCTATAATAGAATGCTGGCGATGAAAAGAAAGAATTCGGCATGCAATAATTTTCATATGTTGCTGTGTTACTTGGACCACCCATGCCAATCTTGCAAAATTTTCTCAACCAACTCTTGATAATTTCACATGCAAACAGATTGAACTCATTCAAAGTCTAACATCATTTATCGATCGGCACTGACCATATTCCTATCATATGGAAGCCTCTCTCTGAAAATGGATAATCCAACCACAGACATTTCCCAGGACAAATTCCATTGCCATAGTAGATAGTAATTCATAATTTCATCTGCTCATACAGTATATAATTTCAAAGTTTTTTGTATAACATAATTCTCTAAGATGCAAAAACTAATCTTGCAGCCTCGTATTGACATTTGCAATTTTTTCCTTTTTTATTTTTCCATGACATTTCATTTATTGTTGAATTAAAAAGGTGGGATTTGGCTCCTCTAAAGTGAGGGCCTAACTTTAGAAGGTAAAGTGAAGAGTATTAACCATTATTGAAAAAATCAAGAAAGTGCATTTTAACAACCTTATAGTTATACATGCACATGTATTTTATCATGATCTTAACCATTGATTTTCTCATCAACAGTTATAAATCATCACTTTACCCTCTAAAGTAAGGGCCTCACTTTAGAGGAGCCAAATCCAAAAAGGTGAAGTGGTTTGCCATAGTTTAATAGGACTTTCAGACCATTGCATATATAGTAATGAGCTTTCTGGATTGGTTCTGCTGTTTGAGAGGATAGTATGATTGTGAACATGCATTCATTGACTCCCTGGATATTCCACTTAGAAAGGTGAGAAATAAAGAGAAGACCTAGGACATTGCGACTTTCACGTGAGGACAAAAACAGCTTAGTGAATGCCATAGGTGCCATTTCCATACCTTGGAAGTGAGACAGTATTTGGTTCTTTCGTTGCCTGGAAAACTATCAGAAACCAGAAATTTTCCTTCTCCAAGAATTCTCACTCCTTCCTCAGCACAATATGACACCAAATCCCCCGATCTGACTACCTATATCAATATAACAACCTACAACTTATTAATTTATTCACTTATCTAATATAAATTAGGGTAATAAAGTAAATTACTAAAACAAAATGAATTCCAATAATCTTTTAAGTGTTCAAAATACAAAATTTGATTTGCAAATCAGATAATATCCTGTTTTTTACAAGGAGTTCTAAACATAAGCATTGATTTCTAAATTAAATCAAATCAAATCAATTCTATTTTTAATAATTCCAAACACAACTGAAAGTTAAAAGAAAAAAAACTTTATAATCACTGGGGCAATGAAAATTTCTACTTGTGCATACTTCAGCGATGGCATCCTTAGCTGGCTTTGCAATCTCTTTAACAAGGCACTCGGCAATGGGTGTCTTGTGCTCCTTCAGTATTGCCGCAGCCTTGTGAAGCAACTCTGCTCTTTTCCATAGTGGAGCCTTCGCCCATGATTTTTGAGCTGTCTTTGCGGATTCTATGACCTTGTTGACCTCTTCCTGGGTACAAGCTGTTCGGGGTTCGATTAAAGTGGATTAGTATTCTTGATGGTGGAAACAAAAAACACAGAACTCTATCATCCTGCTATTGCTTTTCAATTCCATCAACAAAACGTTAAACCAATACGATGATATAGATGTACTCTTCATTTTCTGCCAGTCAAAGTACTGGGCCAGACGGTAACAGTGCGCTTTGAAAATCTTGTGTATTTCAGGAATTCAATTGAATTTGGATGAAGTTCAACCAGCAGAACGGGACAGAGACTAAAATTTGCACGATCAAGTAAGTGGGTAGCTTCTGACTGAGGAAGTTGAGATTTTGATGGGGTAGGGGAAATGGGTAACATACCTTGGACCTTGAAGTGGGTCTTCCTCGTGGTGGGGTTGATGATGGGTACAGATTTTCCCGAGGAGGACTTGTTCCACTGGCCGTGTGCGTAGTAGTTGAACACATCACCGTCTATGATCTCTGCAAAAGTTCCAGTCCCAGCCATTGCCCACTCTTCTTCTGAGCAAGTAATTTGAGCTTTGGGTGATGTGAATGGCTTCTTAATGTAAAGGGGTTGATGAGAGAGGGTCAAAACTCAAGAGTCAAGACTCAAGCAGCAGCTACGAACATTGCTACTATTTAGTTCAGTCATTGACCAATCAGAGTCTGCTTCAGGCTAGCTATGTATGGACGATGCTTTAGTTTTTAAGTAATTTTTTTGTTTGTTGAAATAGTTCTTTATTCCTATAATTTCGCACAAGCTAAGTAGAATTTATCGTCAAATAATGTTGTTAAAGTTGGAGAGCACAATAATAAATTGGCAAGAATTTTAGTTGAAGATCAATTGTTTATATGTGTGTGAATTAACTGAAAAAAATAATTATTTCAATAATTAATTATATATAAAATTAATTATGATAAAATTAATTTTATATTTAAATATGTCAATTTAAAAATAATTTTAAAATAATGAACTTGTTGTTTCTTTCGATAAAAAAAGATTTTTTTAAAAAATGTATTTTTTCATTTTTTTTAAAATGTTTGAATTAGTTTTTTTTTTAAAGTTAAAATATTTGTGCTTTCTTTAAAAGTTAAATTTTTGTACTTCTAAAAAAAAATTTTTTTTATAACATGAAAAATCAGTTTAAATTTTAAAAAAAGTATTTTTTAAATATTATATTTAAATATAAAATATCTTTTACTTTCATAAAATTTTTTTTAAAAGCTTATTTAAATGAACTCAATATATTTTGTTTGGATTGTATAAAAAAATTACTTTTATATAATAAATTACTAAAGGAGATATGAAATAATTTGTTTATATTATAATTTTTTATGTGTATTTTTTTATTTTTTAGAATATTCCATCACTTAATAAATAAGAGATTAATCTTTCGGACCCCGAAGCAAGTCGGAGTCCTCTCAAAGATATTTGTTTTAGTTACATATTTACTTGATATTTATTTTAGTTACATATAACTTGTTCTTTACAATTTTTTTTTCTTTAGATGCACCTTTCTGTTAAAAAATTAAAAATAAAATTATATTCTTTTCTATTACACCAACAGGACATTATTTCTTCACTATAAATTGGTTTTACCCTACTACTTTTCATTCTTTTTTTTTTTGTGATACTACTTTTCATTATTTGAAAATGTGTAAAAAATGTTAGTTGTGCTGCTAAATTGAAGAATAGGTTGTACTAAATAGGAGAAGCCAGTTGTTTACCCCGTTCCACCAAGGTGATCGGTTAAGTTAATAAACAACCACTGCTGAAGATTACCATTAAATAACTCTGGTTTTCTGGTTTCTGTTACTAGATTTCCCCATATATTTTTCAAACATAACCATGTTTAATTTGATCAAGCCAACCATGAAACTTGAAAAGACTTTTTTTGTTAAATTCTCTTTGTTAATTGTAGAGATAAGAATATACATTATCTTTACTTTTTTAAGTTAGGAGTAAAGCAAATACCATAGTCATGCCTTTCAAGCAAATAAAAAACAAAACTATATTCGAGTTTATTTCTTTTATTTTCCCCATGATATATTCACAAGTAGCTTATGTTTGGGGCTTTTTGTATATCATCCCTAAACCTACTCACTCCTCAGTACTACTTGAATTTTTGTATACAACTTCCTTAAGCAACACTATGTTCAACACCTTCTAGATAAGTGTAAAAAGAAACGGGTTGCTGTAGCTTAAGATGAAGATAAATAGGATGATAAGTGAAAAATAATTGAAATATTAGTAGCTTAAGATCATATTAAATCTAACAGATGGATAAACTATAACTTTCCATTCTTATCAGTAACATAGAACAACCCTTTTACTTCAAATAATATTGTCATATTTTCAAAATCAACATAATTTAATATCACAAAAAATAATTACAATAAGGCAATTAGACATACCAAGCTGCACAAATGCTTAGTTTGCAACAAAAGCTTCAACATTGTCATCCCTAATTAAATTTCGAATATGATCCATGTACATAAAAGACACATCATTCATATTTTTAGGTAGATTAGCATCATTATTGGCGACATGCTTATCATCATTGTTGGATATGTTCTCTTCAGCATCAAACATAGTGAATTTAGCATCTATGATGCTATCTTGTCTAATAAAGTTGTGTATTCCTATTATAGCAATAACGATTTGAACTTGAGTAGAATATTTAAATTTGTACATACGATTCAGAATTGTAAATATATTCTTTCATACACTAAATGTTTTTTTTCTATGGTGCCCCTTAGACTATAATGAAAGTAGTTGAATACTTCATTGTGACTTTTAAAGCTGGTAGATCACTTGAAATCTAGAAGGTCATAATGCTCACATTTATATGTTCCCAAGTAGTCAATGGGTGTTGGATAGCTAACATCAACCAAATAATATTTGCTTAAGCAAGAGTTAAAAAAAAAAATCAAGACCAAGAGAAATGAAAACAAAAAACATGTAAGTAATATCTAAATGATTATTTATTATGTTAAACTTGTGGGAAGATGTGGAAATTTGAGTGAAGCATCATGCAATGCGTCATGAAAAATTCTTGCATCACCTGCTCTTTCTTCCCATTCTGCTCATGCAAATGTGAAGCACATATCCCAATTACATGCAGCTGTGACATATTGGATTGTATATCCCTTTCTACCTATGAATCTTGCTGCTCACTGGGAGGTATTAGACAAGGCACATGAGTCCCATCAATTGCTCATATACAATCCTTAAAATAAGGCTAATATCTTGAGTCATGTTGAATTTTTGAATGAGTATTATTGAGAGGGATCCTGTGGCTCAATCAATTTCATTGGTAACTTCAAACCAGCCACTAAAACTTTGTAAAAGCATATACTAACAATTTCACCTTAGTGCCAGAATCTTTCTTAAATCATTATATTATCTACCCCATATTCAAGAACATTCAAAAACATGACAAGCATCTCTAAAACTCATATTTCTAGTATGCTTCAAACCATGCTCAACTAATTCTCACAAAAGACATAAAAAACATGTTTTTTCATCCTAAACATCTCAAAGATTATTATAATAAGGGAAATTATAATTTTGTGTCAATACTAATATTATATTTTATGTGAATATAATTTTGATTTATCATAATATAAAATTTTTTATATTATCATTTAATTATGTGCTATTAAATTATAAAAAATATAACTTTAATAATAATTACATAAAATATTAGATTATTTTATTAATATAATAAGATGTAATTAAGTGATAATATAAAAAATTTAATTAGATTAAGATTAAATATAAATAAAACAAAATGTGCCACTAATAAATAAACGGAGATAAATAACTTGAAGAAGTAACCTTTTTATTTTTATTTTATCAATGTATATCTTATATTTCAATAGGATGGGTTTTTTTTTCTGGTCAAACATTTCAATCGCATGGTTTGAATTAGTTTATTGTTAGAACAAATTCACCATCAAATGGGCCCGACTTGCATTAGACTGCCATTCACACAACATAAAATTTTTGAGCTACGTCGGTTTGATCTAATTTTTCTCATTTATCTATATTATCATAAAGAGTATTTTTTTTTTCCTTTTACATGAGATTTTCAATTTTTTAAGAAATTATTAATAATTAATGGAATTCAAATAAAGAAACATTTAAAATTATAAACAAAAACATTTTTATACTTAAATTATATAATTACTGTGCAGCTTGAATTTACTATTTGAATCAATCCTGTTGATAAATAACTTGATAAATTAGAATATACTAATAAGAAGATGAGAACAATAGAATATAGAAAATGTTTTTTTCTTTTTATATAATGGTGTTATAGAAATTTAAAACTATAATTTTTTACAAATTATTCAAATCACTTACTAGAATATAAAAAATATTTTGATATGATAATATTAAAAAATTAAAATAACTAATGAGTCTATTTCATAAGATACGGTTTAAAACTTATATATTATAAATTGACAACATGTATTTATTTTTAATTTTGATATTTTAAAATAATAATACATATATGTATGAACGAATTTAAAATTGTAACAGTTGCTAATCAATTTTATAAAATTTAAAATAAAATATTTAAGCAACATTTGATGTTTATACCATAAGGCTAAATAATTGATTTTATATAATTTTTTTCTAGTCTTAAATTTTTAATTTTTTTTTAAAATTATTGTTAACAAGTTAAAATAAATAAAAAATCAAATTATAAACATAAACGATTTTTTATAAAATTATTTTTATTTAACTAATTTAATTATAATTATAATTAATTAATTATTAAAATAATTATATAAATAAAAATAAAATATAAATTAAGAGATATAATTACATGTATAAATAAAAATTTAAATATGTCAATTTATTTATTTAATTAATTTTTTATTTATATATTACATGACTTGAATTTAATTTTTAAATTTTTTAATTGATGAATTTAAAATATATTTTAATCTTTATTTAAAAAAATTTTTTTTTAATTTAAATTTTTTATTATTAAAAAAAATTTAAATATATATATATATATATATAATTTTAAAGAAAAAGTTTGAGTGAAAATTCAAGGCTATTTTCTTTCACTGCATCTTCCATCCACTCATAAATTTCCACATCATTCACCCCACCACGTGTTCATCCCCTATTCGGCCAAAACATGTCATTGAACGTGTCTCCAACTCAAAGATTCAAGCGTAGACCTCTTTCAGTGCCAGCACCGGACCGATTCTCGTTCGCCATAGCTCCGTTCTCCGAAGTGCGGTCTGCCCAAAGCAAAGCAAGCATCCATTTTTACTTTCTGTAGAGCTTCCTCTTTGCCACAACCCAAACCCACATTGCTTCAATCCAGTTCCACGCCATAGCCAATTCAAATTTCTCTCTCTCTCTCTCTTTCTCTCTCTCTAGGTTCCGATCTGGATAGTAAGTCGGGTCGAACCGTGGCTTCCTCAGGGTCACAGAGCCTGTCTCGAAGAAAACCATCTTCTTCTACTTCAGCCTCCGGGGCGACCCATATATTGTATAGGGAATTAAGGAGGCCTTCGGAATCTGAGTTCCTCTTCTGGCAGCAGAATTGGTTCATCGCCTTGCTCTTCGTCATGGCTCTCGGATTCTTTTCGCTTGCTCTTTTCCTTTTCCTCACCCTCGATTCAGATAACGGTCCTTCTTCCACGGCATCTGCTGCCTCCTCTGAAGGCGTCGAGGTTTGATAATTGATCTAGTTTTCTATTTCTTTTGTGGTTTATAATCACTGCCTACAAAGTCTTGTTTGGCTGTTGGGAAACAGGATCGGAGGGGAACGCTGCTGTGCTCTTTTGTGATGATTAGAGATCGAATGAGAAATAATCTTGGGAAACTGCGATTTGGGATCTTGTAATTTAACTTGGTGGAAACCCAATAATGGCTTCATGAATTGAACTGTTTTATCTTTCATGCGTTTGATTGCTGATAAATTAAAAATAGATTTTGATAAATGTAATTTTCCTATCCCAATATGTTTACAATTTATGCTGGGAAAATATTTATGCTAAGAATCTTGAAAACTTTATGCTGTCTAATTTGAAGTGGGTTTTCTAAGTTGTTGTTTTTCTTTACTTTTTCCCATATATATATATATATATATATATATATATATCTTTTTGGACAACTAATAACTTAACTGCTTGATCTCGTGTAGGTGCAGATTACTTATGGGACGGTTCTGAAGCTTATGCATGAGAGGACAAAATGTCGGTTGCATTCTCATGATGTGCCATATGGTTCTGGCAGTGGACAACAATCAGTTACTGGTTTTCCCAGTGTAGACGATTCCAATAGTTACTGGGTAAGTTCCTTCTATGGTTTTATTATTGGATAATGCTATATAAACAACACTCAAGAAGACAAAAAGAGAGAACAAATGTGCAGAGCCATTGGAGGTTTCCAACAGTGTAAAAATAGGTGTGAGTTTTTGTATGTGTAAAGTCTTGTTGATACAGCATTGCCCTTTATTATTTTTCTCAAACTCCCATTCTTTTCAGTGTTGTGTGTTAGCTGAGGGGTTGCTAAGCATTTAGGATCCTTGTCTGTCTTAGATTCTTTGGTAGAAATCAAAACACCTATATTGATGTTTCTGTAGTGAGTAATGACATGAGAGAGACGGTTTGCAGTATTGTACTTGATGGAAAACACCTATATTGATGCTTTTAAAATGTTGCCACTTGACATTTCATCTTTCACTTGAGTCTTGACTTCAGATATGTGATAAGTCACAACTCACTGGAACTTTGTTTCATGTTATGTGTTAATTTCGTGATCTTCATTCTTCACTCTTACTTGCCATACAGTATTTCACTTTTTGAGGAGACAAATTCTTTAAACATTTGCTTTGGAATTTCATATGAGATCATAACATATTTGTTAGTTGAGATTTTTCATTGCTGGTATACTTGATAGAATGATTAATGTTGTAGTTTTGACTATGATATGGTATGTATATTATGTTGCAGATTGTTAGACCTCAGCCAGCAACTTCTGCCAAACAAGGTGACACCATTAAAAGTGGAACAATCATTAGATTGCAGCACATGAGGACAAGGAAGTGGCTACACAGCCATTTGCATGCATCCCCAATAACAGGCAATCTTGAGGTTAATGGAGGTTTTTGAATGTTTATTACTATCTGCTTTAGGATTTGTTGGTGATTTCTTTAATGCCTCCAGGTGGACTAAGGACTTAAATAAACTACTGTTGTGTCATATTTGCCTCTTTCAATATATGATTATAAGAACTCTGCATTTGTTGTTTTGTTCATTGGTACAATATTGAATATTGCCCCTCCTTTTGTACTTATTTGTCTGTGTTTTTGGATTTCTCTTGTGCTTGTCAAGATCTGAGATTGCATATATTCTCCCAAATACTTTCATCTTTGCCACAACTTACAAGGGAATAAATCTCTCATCTTTGCAACAGGCCACTATTTATTTCTTTTATTTCCCTTTGGGAGAGTATATGATATTGTAAACGAAATAATGAATGGTAAATGATATAATCATATAAATATGTTTAAGGGTTTTTGGTTATTCATTTATCATTAATGCACTTGTTCAGTGCCTCCCCTGCCTCACTAACTAATAACAAAGCCCTAATCTATTAAATTTGATCTCTTAACCAAATCTGATTGGAATCTTCTTATCTTCCTATTGGTTTTTCCAAACTTTTATATTTTTAATCCTGGGATCTTTATGATGTATACATACATATCATCTGAGTGGAGTCCTTTTCATCTTAATCTTAATTTAGTATTAACTATGCCTTATGTTTGAGCAAAAACTTCAGTTTTTGCAGTTTTTTCCCCCTCATTTAACACACATCTATGTAACTTGAACATTCTCGTCTGCTCTACATCCATTTCTTAGACATGTTCCTTTACACTAACAGTCCAACATAATTTACTAAGCATTCCATATGACAGACATTGAATTTGGTTAAAGAAAGTTTTTATGCGTATCCACTCTTAAGTAACTAATCTAAATCTCGTGAATTATGATAGAGGTTCTCTTCAAGTTTAATTTAGTTTTACATTGGATACGACTCATTACCATAGATAATGAAAATGCTCAGTTCTTATGTATATCTTGCCCCTTAATCATCCCATTATCTTTTCTCTTACTCTTGCTAATTTGATGCTCTATATGTAGCATCAGTCTAACTTAATAACCTAAAGACCATATATTTTAAGGATTCTCTCTATAATTCCCGTTTAGATTTCTTTGTTTTTGGTCTTAACTATTATAATATTGTTTGAATGTGTGCTATCAAACTATTCAGCCTATCCTTCACTGCAGCAAAATGGAATTGACTGACATTAACATCTTGATGAAACTTTTATTCATGCAACTCTGGATTTTGCTTTTGTACTGTAAATCCATACCATTGTAATTTGCCACCACTTATAATTTATGTCATCCGCCCTCCAAAAGATTGATGCAAGAAAATTTTGATGCTACTTAGTACTTACATTCTTGAACTATAGAACATAAACAGAGAGGTGCTTTGGGTAAACCTAGATATCTTTTTCTGATCCTCTTTGATTTCCTTTGTATTTGAATGAGGTTACTTTAAAATTTTGATTCAAATATAATCCCTTTTAGACTCATTATAACAATTGGATATCTGAGTTTATCCATTTGAATTGAACACAGGTGAGTTGCTTTGGTGGAGATTCTGAATCCGACCCAGGGGACCATTGGAGGTGAGGCGCATAATTTTTCTGAAGATACTTACATCTCAATATTCTGTAAGGCGCTTCATATTGGTTTCATTTTTTATTTTTTTTAGGGTTTTAATAGAAGGAAGTGGGAAGACTTGGAAGCAAGATCAGAGGATTCGGCTTCAACATGTGGACACTGGAGGCTATCTACATAGTCATGATAAGAAATACACTAGGATTGCTGGGGGACAGCAGGAGGTAAGAAAGAACTGGAATCTGAAAACCTTGTGTAATCAACAATTGATTGAATTACATATGTGCAAATAATATTTTATTCAGGAAAATTTGGATAATTACTGCTTTCAGTTGTCATACCCTTACATGTCTTAGTTTTGGTTATCTAATCTCATATATTTAAATGTTAAGTGCTTAGGTGTAGAATGTAGTAAGAAAAGCAGTGAAAAATTGAAAATGTTATTGATGACTTAGCTATACTTTTGTGAAGTTAGCTTTGACTTGTAAAGTACAAGGAATGGTGGTGGTCTGCGTGGTCTATTTCTATAGTGATCCTGCTATTTTAATCCAGTTGAATATATTTTCAAAAGGACATATGTAACTAAAGCGCTGGTTGGTTTTGCTTTTATTGTATTGTTTCCAAAATTAATTCTGTAGAACAAAAGTCAAAACCAGTTTTAAAGAACAAAAACCAAAAGACCCAATTTGGACTTTTTTTTTTATAGTGTGAAGTTATTATAACTGCAAAAGTACCATTTCTTTGTGTGTTTTTATTGTTTCTGAAACAATAAACTCAAATACATCTTTAAATTGTTCTTGTTTTTAAAACACCTACATTGTTCTATTGTTTTTAAAATTGGACCAGAAAACACCCTTCCAAACAGATTTTATTGCTTTCTTGTTTCTAAAAACAGAAAACTATGCTTGCAAACAGAAACCTCACAAACCCTAATATTTCTCTGCTGAGCTTTAAAATGTTGGAAGTGGATTATGAATTTTGTTATTTTCTGTATTTTACAAGGTTTGTGGTGTTCGTGAAAAGCGCGCCGACAATGTCTGGTTGGCAGCTGAAGGCGTCTACCTTCCAGTTACTAAAAGTAAGTAAAGTTGATCAGTCTCACTACTGTGTACAAACGGGTGACATGGATTTTGGAATTTTTGGTGGCTGGTGCCGGTTCTGATGATAGTAGATTGTCCATCTAGTGAAAGAATACATGAGCATGAGCATTTTTAGGATAATATCACGATAGTAATCTTCTGTCATAGGTTCCACTTTTTTAATGCAGTAAGTGCAGGCTTCTTTCCCCGCAGAAAATACTTGCGGTACCTGTTGTTTTGTTTATGCAATGTGCTAATTGATAATTCCTCTAGTAGGACTGAGAAGCGAGAATTTACAGCAATGGAACTGCTTCATATTCAGCTCTGTCTAAATGAACCCTAAATTTTGAACTATTTTTCATTTTAATGTTAACCTGGTACAAATTCAAGTCCTATGCCACGACCATGTCAAAACAAAAAAAAAAGTTCTATGCCACGACTTGTTATGATTGGCTTGTGCACATAGAATGGGATTTGGATAATTTTATTTTGAAAAAAAGAGTATATAAATTTTTTAAATTTTTAATTATTTGTAAATAAATTATTGAACTTTAAAATTATCTTAATTAGTATTTAAATTATAATAATTACATAAATTTATCATTTTATTTATTTTGTATTTATTTCAAAAATTTTATTTAATTTAAAATAAAAGAAAAGTGAATAAAATGGTTGATTTATATAGTTGTTATAGTTTAGATATTAATTAAGATAATTTTAAAATTTTGGTAAGATAATTTTAAAATTTATTTATAAATAATTTAAAGTTTAAACAGTTTGTATTTTTTTTTATTTTCTCATGATAAAGTGGTTGCCATGTCTTGAAAAATAAGAGTACTGTGACATACTCAGAAAAAATTTGGTAAAATTAATTAAAATTTATCTAGATTTATAGTTGTTAAATAAGTGAAAGTGATAAGAACCATTAAGTGCGTAACTCATTCCCTAAAATGTTTTGTCAAAATAGTCATGGTTATAGAAAAAAAATATTAATACAACTCCAATGCATGATTTGTGAGCTCGTGCATGAGAAATGATGGGCCTTGCGCAGGAGGTCTTGCGTGTCTTTTACTTTTATCTTTAAAAAAAAATAATGCTACACAGTCTAAATTTGAGGATATACAAGAATTTTCACTAAATCTAAGCTTTCCTTAATAAAAAATTGTTGACCGCTTTTGAAGTACATGTTCTTAATGGTTAAAATCATGTCATGTCAAAAAACAATGGCCTGATCTCATTTGTCTTCATGTTCACATTCATACTTATGGCTTGTTTGATAAAATTGAAAATATTAGCATTACAATTTTTATTAATGAAAAAATAAGGTTTAATTTATAATATTTAATTTTTTTTATTTTTGGTGTTAAATCTGTATTAAAAGAAAGTATGAACATTTAATAATATAAATGAGGCTACACTAAAAGACACAATTGTCATTTATGTTAATAAGTTAAGTAAAGAAACAATTGGTGCTAAGACGTATCAAATTAAATTAATTGGACTCTAATGAGACTTCATTTTGATTCATTGTTAGTGTAAAAATTTTTTGTACTATTATCTAATCACATGATGTTATATCATTAAAAGTGTTTGACTTTTTATTTAGCGATTATCATAATTAAACTCATTCAATAATTTGACAATATGTGATTGAATAATAATATAAATTTTTTTTTTTCATTTTAAACACTAAACTAAATTTTCAGTCATGGCTTTTGCTCACGTCGGCGACAAAGGCTGCCTATGCGAACACAGAACATAAACCAGTGGTGACGAAATTGCTACTGCTCTAGGGGACTTCTGAGGCCGTTCCGAGTTGATTCTGAGATGGGTGCACCTACAAGAACACTCCAATACCTAAATGAGTGGAGTGATAAGTGCGTAAATGAGTTAGATTGCCTGCCTTTCACCAGCGAAGTTTCTTCTTTAAATAAGTGGCTCCAATGATCATTCTCCCTTTTGATCGTGGAAGGAGTGAGTGGAACAAGGATCTGAGTTATCTTCCCTTTTAGAAACCGTAGCGGTTGGTCATAGGGCATGCACATTAAGTACGAATTGACCAGGTCTTGACGGGATGAACTAAGACATGCCAAGGGATGGGCTATTCATGTTGGGCCCGGGAACCAGGTCCGAGGAGAAATGCCCAGCTGGGGAACCGTACGGAACAGCCTTACTTTTGGAAATTGACCTCGGCCTTTTGCAAAGAAAGCTAAAATACTCATAACATAACCTTGCTTCATGCGATGGTGCACTGCAATAAAGTTGGTTCCATCCCTACTTTATGAAGTGCTTTATGGAGTGGAATTTCTCTCATTGCTTTGGTGCCCTTTTGCCCACCCCTCCTGCGAGTGTCTTTGTGCTGTTCAACCAGTTGGTCCCAGCAGGCTGCATTTTACTGCCTATTTATACCTCCTATTAAATTTTATCAACCAGCATATAACCAGTGAAAATATCTGTCATAATTTCTGTACTGTAAAGTTAGCACGAAGTCTATATTCATTTACACTGCGAAGAAGAAACAGAGTGCCTGTGTATTGTTTTTTAACAATTGCTATAATATATACTGGGGTACAACTGAATGCAACTGTGCACAAAACTGTATTTGAATTTAAGTGAACTTTTTTCTTTTTTGGGTATGAAACTCAAATGAATACTGTGTAAGTAATTGTAGTTAGATGTGACTCTTTGTGAGTAACTTTCTTAGTAGAGATTATGCGAGTAACATTAATCATTCTTTCTTTTCTGTTATTGTGAGTCCCAATCTGTGTCTGTCAATATGCCAACAGAAAAAAAGTTCTGTCATCAAAATTGGAAGAAAATACTTTAATAGAAGCCAAACCTTAGCAGAGAACTCTACTGTCGAAAGACTCAAAACTCAAAAGCGTGGTCAAGTCTTAGGTAGAGTTTGTGGCAGCTTACTGGATTCACCTCAAGATCTCGTGGGTTTGCTGACTTTGCTCAGAATATTACTCCTTTCAACATAAAAGACTTAGCAAAACTAGAAGCCAAATGAGTAGAAACAGATTTTCTTACATATATATATATATATATATATATTGCCCTTTCTAGGGCTATGAGCAGAATATGGAGATAATAGTAATAGTTAACCAATGGTCCCCTTCATGGAGAAAATAAGTGCCTTCGACTATTGTGCTACTGCATTGTAGTTGGCGAAGGTAAAGACAATAATCGAGTTTCAAGTCTTTATGTTCATTCTAAGGTGAGGAAAATTGTGCTTTTATGGGCAAGTGGCTTTTCTCATTCACACTTTAGTCTTGTTTCGCAGATTTTGTTTAGCCTTATGCTTATATTATGTGTCACATCAGCGTTGGCCTCGCACGAAATGCTAGTGTTGATTAACCAGAAGAACCCAACGTTCTCAACTTTTCCAGACCTTGGTGGGGCAAAAAGGAAATTTGCTGGATTTATTTATTGCAAACACCGAACATTTCTGGTTATTTAATGTTTGTATGTGCATGTCAATGTCAGTGGAGCATGGATACAACATCATACATCCATGCATGGTTAATTTCGAAAACTTTCAGACCATGTATGTGTATTTTGTTTTTAGCATGACAGACACATCAAGCTGCTCCTACAATGATTGGCACCGACCTGTAGTTTAACTTCAACTGCTGTAACTATAATAATTTTATATTATTATGTTATAAATTAATTATTTCAAAAGTTTAAGTTATTAAGTGAAGATATATGAATAGTTTTATAACTTTAACACGGTCCCTAACGCAAGAGTCTTTTGAATTTGAAGGATGGACAATGTACAGTCCTATCATAAAAGTTTTGATACCATATTATGAACTAACTATCTTAAAAGCTTAAGATATTAAATAAAGATACATAAATAGTTTTATATTTATAACAGAAACTGAAAATGCGGCTAATATTTTTCATGTTGAATGGTGTCCAATTTGCTAATGTAAAACTGAGTGAGACCGTATGTATTTCTCTCATTCTTTGACAGACTGTATGCAACATAGACATCTATGAACAAATCAATGACATAGAGATATATGTGTTGCTAGCTGCACACCAATCAATGGATGTTATCTACACAGCTTTGAATTGATGTGTATAGAGTAAGAAGTGATGTCTAACAAGACTTTTGTGACATTCTTGTATTGACTATACAACTTCCATGATAGTGTAAATGTAGAACTTACCAGCATAGAAACTTCATGGTAGTGAACTAGTGATCATGCATCGTGTGGTTTGTGTAAAATGCAACACGATTCAAGGGTAGGTCAGTACTTTTCTAGCTCTCAGGACAGTATCTCTGAATTGACAAAACAAGGTTATGCCACACATCTGATGTAGGGTCTGTAGCTGCAGCATAAACAATGGAACGGGGTAGCTGTAACCCTTCTCTAACCTTTTCTATTAAAGGCGTGCCCTTCCTTTTGCCTTTGCAGATTTTTTTACTAGACAAGCAAAATTTAATCGCTCAATCTATGGTTAGATATTCAGAACCTCATTTTTATTGTCACTAAGACACTAACTATCCCCCACAATTGTCTTTACCTTGATTCTCTTCTTCTGCTTCTTTTTGTTATTGCTTTTCAACATTTGTATGTCTAAAGTCCAATCATCTGCATTTAATGAATTTCAACTTTACCATAAAAAAAGAAAAAGAACAGGGTAATCATGTGAATCTATGAAGATCTGATATCATATACTAACATTTTGCCTTGAAGTCAGCGAAAGTTAGGGAAATTAGCAAAATATTGATCCATACAGTCCCACATTCACAAGAAATTATGTAGTGTTTCAAATCATTAAGATAACAGCAGTAATTGAGACAGCTCTTCAAAACATATATAGAGAACTTAAAGTTAAAACGGGCAAGTGCAGGGTCCATATGCATACAAATTTTAATTTGGTTAGTGTGGTTGTTGAAAGCCTAAGTTATCATCAGCACAATATTCTTCTTCAAAATGCAGGAGTTGGTTGCACAACATTTTCCCAAATAAATGAGAAAAACTCCTAATGAAATTGCGGTCAAAACTTTGGTATCTTAATTGTGTTAGTCCTAACTCAACAAACACCTACTGGTAATAATTGTTCAAAATTAACCAGAAAAATAGGAGCCACAAGCCTTGTCTGGCAGGGTCTGCAGGGACAGCAACTTAGCCCCACACAGGTATCTCGATCTAACTAAAAATCTATAGATGATAAGTAGCCAACTCTTTACTTCCTTTGAATGCAAATATACGTACATTTTCCCCCATAAAAAGCCCACGCTTTGGCAAGCTGAACTGGTAAAATAGGCAGGCAAAACTTTAGTCATCTAGTTGAAGGTAGTTGGATTTCAGGCTTCATCCTGCTGATTACATTTTTAGTACTACAGGCCATGCATGATAGACTATAGAAATGCATAAAGACTGCTTCCTAATTCCTATGTATGTACCTATGAACATCACTCACATTGCATCAGGCACCACTATTTGCCATTGACTTCCCTGTTGCACAGTACAACACTAGTCATGTCATCACATACTCTCAAGGTGTTTTAAGTTTTAGACCCCTCTTCGGTCAATGAGCTTTGGAAATGGACCATAACGCACAATCATGGTTCATGAGGCTGCACTAGTAATGCCATCAGCATAGCTGTAGGTAATCAATGGTGGTCTGCAATACCCATTACCCCTGCCCATATTGATTGGGCCACAAACATGCCACGTATACAGAATAATACACAATCACAAAAGGCGAGTTACAAAGTACTGTGCATAGCTGCATCATGGAGAAAAAATTAAAGAAAACTATCTATGCAATTTCATGGAGTTATCCCCATTTGTGCAGTTTTGGGTGATGGGTATTGTAGACTTGCCAATGAAGGTCCATTTCTCAGTGACTGTGTTGCCAATGAAGGTCTGGAACGGCACTCATCGTTGCTAATGCAAATGCAAGCGTACGGAGCTTCTCCAAACATGGCCTCTCATTCTCTTTTTTTATTATTGAAAAAAAATGGGTTGAAAACTTTAATGGGTATTATACTCATGATCTGTTTGAAATAAACTCTTGTTCAAAATGGAAAAATGGATATGCAATTAATTTATGTAAACATCGAGCATCTTCCTGTATAAATTTTCTAGCCAAAAGTTCATCATAGTATGCGATGCAAATTCTCCCTTTCTTGCCATCCAACTAGGAAAAGCAGTGTAGCTCCAATAACTGACGCCCGCTTTTGGGCCCTGTCCTCCACAACAACTATATCTTTTGGAACCTCAAGCTCAGGCAAATTGAAGAAAGTCAATGAAAATCAACCCTTAAAAGGCTACGTTAGAAAAATTTGGAAAGAATAGAAAAAAAATTTTAAAAAAAGAAAAAAAAAGATTAATAAAAACTAATTAATAAAATTTTCTTTTTTATTTAAATATTTTAAATCTTTAAATTAAATAAACTTTAAAATATTTAAAAAAATTCTAAAAAATTACTTAAAAATTCTTATTTCCTTTCACTTCTTTTATAAAATTTTTAAATAAAAAAAAGATATAAGATAAACTTTATCCTTATCTCATTTTTCCTCCCTAAATCCATTCAAACATAACATAAATGACACATGATCGATGGGAAACCAAATTAACTTTTAAAACTACAATTACATTAACAACAGAATATTTACACAAAAAGTCAACATAACTAAAGCACTCAGCAGAAGATAACATCACAAATGACTGTACCCCACAACGAACATCATGTAACATAAACATGTACATAGTGGGGACAAAATGCCCTTCATATTATATGCGACGAACAGCTCAGCTCTCCATCCAACCAGATCCAATTTGTAATCCTTCCACACCATTTAGATCTGTGACTAGTTAAAAGAAAAACAAATCAGTAATCTAGGTCATGTGGCATTAAACAAACACAGAGGGTAATTAATGAATTCTTTAACTAATAAAATTAAGGGGTTAACAGCTTTCAATCTCACTGCAAATGCATAACAAATTACATTTAACTATGCTAATCCAAAGATTCCTGAAAGCTCAAACACATGGAGTTGACAAACCAACAAGAGAAAGATTCTCAACTAGAAAACTACAGTGAATAGTCCCTGTTTATATGGAAGATGAAAATGACCCACACCCTTTCCAACATTTACTTCAATTAGAAATTATGAAAACATGTAGTACGGTCAATAGGAAGACAAAAGTGTACTATGGTTTGCAAGTGACTCCTTGAATGTAGGGATGCTCGTAACAATAGTTTGACTGAAGGAACCCTAAGATTGGTCCAATTTTGCATGTCATACCACTAACAGAGAGGCATCCCTGAACGATGATCACACAATTCAAATAGTGCCGTGGTGATTGTCCATATCTGTAGCTTGACAGGGCTCATTTTCAGTTTAGAAACAGTGGGCTTTCGTGTTTGATGGATTCATACTCATGCCAAAGAAACAGGATCTGCCCTTAGAACAGACCCAAAAAACAAAGCAACCACACAGGATGCAACCAAGAGAGAAACTTAAACTAGAAATATTTTTTATAATTATCTAGTAAGATTTTGACAAGCAATAAAGCAATGGCTTTTTTTATCAGTTCTAGCAAATAGCTACAAGCCCAAAAGCTCAAGAAAATTATGAAGTGAAGACTAACTTCATGGTTCACTCTTCAATCTCGACTTCCCTCTTCAGCAACTGCAATTCTTCAAAATGGCAGGCTCTTTGAAGTCGAGCCTGAAGTGAGCGACTTAAAATGATCGGACGGAACGATATCTTGAGGCAAGTTGGCCCTCTTCACAATTTTCCTCATGTTGTTTTGCAAACTCTGCTGGACTAATTGCTTCACTGCTTTCTTCTCCTCACTTATCATATCTTCCTCCTCCTCCAAACACTGTTTTCCTCCTCCATCTGGCTTTGGACAAGATGATGAAGGGCCACAAATAGGTGCAGAGACAGTTGCACCTAAGGTTCCACCGTAGCTCCCAGAAACCTGCTTCCCTTTGTCTATCCTCAAACATTCCAATATCCTAGAGGCCCTTTTCTGGGCCAATGTGGTACCCAGAAGCGTCAACTCAAGCAGTGATGATACAATCCCTGCCTCAATCATGGCCTGCCTGTCACCATAGGCTTTGTGCGCCATAATCATCAAAATATATGATGCTTTTTCTTGGCACTCTGGTGAATCTGTCCAATTCAATACATCGACCAAGATTGGGAATGCATCCGGCACAGCACTGATAGCTTTTCTACCCTCTCGAATTGATACCAAATTGCTTAGGATTGAAAGGATTCTGTCACTTACTTCCATGTCTCCTATGGCGTTTATCAGAAAAGGGACTAAATCGGTTTCCAAAATGAATGAAATATTGGCTGGGCAGATTGAAAGATTGTACAGTGCTCGGAGAGCATCTAGCTTAGCTTGGGCGCTACTTTTATTATCTAAACTTTGAAGGGTTCTAACTAGAAACGGTATTGCGGCCGAGGACCCAATTATTGGTTTGTTCGAATCCAAAGCACTCAATCCAAGGAAATTTGCAACAATAGCTTCAGAGACCGATGAATCTGGAGCATCTGGCGATTCAATGAGCTTGAGCATCTTGTGAACAGAGCCAACTTTGACAATGGCTGCTTTATTTCTGCAAAAAGACATCGAAAGAAGGATCAAATATTATTGTTGATCACAGAAAGAGATAGATTTACAAGAAACGGTGAAAGGTAAACAACACAAGACCCAGAAATTAACCAGGAAAAATTGCTTGATACATGCAAAGTGGAAAAGAGAGCAGCAGAAAATTAAAAAGGTATATAAAACCACCAAATTAAAATGAAAGGCTTGTCATTTGAACTAATTTAACAGCATCAGAATAGAAATCACAAAGGCAAGCCCGTGACGACAGAAGAAAAAAATTAATGTGCGAAAAAGACAGAAAGAAAAAAGAAAAATTAGCCACAAAAGGAAAAAAAGAGAATGGATCAAAGGTGATAGAAGAATGAAATCATCATATGTGAAGCGCATTCGAGAAGACGACACGGCAATCATTAAATAAGAACATAACAAAAAGAAAAACAGAATATGGATAGAAAATGACATAAAACAATATAAGGAAAACAGGGGGCACAAAAAGAAGGAACCGAAGAGAGGGAAGACGAAACTCACGCATCGTTGCCGATCCCGAGATTGAGTAACGCATACAGAGAAGCGATCTGAGAATCAACGTCTTCCGAATCAAGCATTGCAACCAGAGGAGGAATAGCTCCGAGCATTGCGAGTGTCCCTCTGACTTCCAAGTCTTCCTTCGCGAGCAGCCTCACGGTGGCCGCAGCCATTTGCCGCTTCCGCAAATCCTCTCCCTGCAAACCATTCACCAGTTGCTTCAGCTCCTCCAACGCCTCCTCCTTCTTCTTCGTCTCCTCGTCCGCTTCGGACTCCGCTATGTTCAGAAGATCCGACAGCTTCTCGGACCTCGCATTCTGTTTCGGCTCGGGTTTGGAAGCTCCCTCCCTCTGCCTCTGCTCCTGCAGCTTCTCCCTGGAACTCGCGGCGTCCGATCTCGTCGACGAGGCTGTGGAGCTAAAGTAGTCGTAGTCGTCGTGGCGGTACCGATAGCGAGAGCTGCAGCCGCAACTGACGGCGTCGAAAATGATGCGGCGAAACGAGGAAGCGGAGAGGGAATTCCATAGGCGGAAGTGGCCGCCGACCGTCGCAGTCTTGGTAGGGCCGTGGCGGTCGAGAACCAGAGATCCGACGTTGTTCCGGTGACAGTTTGCCATTCTCCGGCGACCTACATTGCCGAGAGAGACATAGAGAGAGAGAATAGTATATTATTTTGCAGCGAGACGAGTGAGTACGGAGACGGGATCAGAGAGAGACCGTTGAGTCCACGTCTCCGTTTGGGTATTTATAGCTCGGACAGTGTGCGTATTATCCCATTCTGCTCTGGATTCTGGACTCTGCTTGTGTTTGTGCACCCGAATTTACGCTCTCTACCTCCGCTCTTCTCCATTTCCAATGCGCGAAAGCCCTGTTTGTTTGCGTTTTTATGCTATTCTTATTATTATTATTATTATTGCTATTAACATTTTTTTAAAATATTTTTCTGCTTTGGTATATTTTTTAATTAAAATAAATAGTTACTTCCTTTCGTTTTTCACATGCATGAAAATGATGATATTAGGAACAATAATTATTTCAGCGCCCGGCAATTACGAAATAATTGGAACCCATTCTTTGTTTTCTTCCCCTTTTCCATGGAAGGGAATTCATTCTTTAAATTCTCCTAATTTCCTCTTTTGCACTATTTTTTTTATTTTTTCATTTTCTTACTCAACTTTTTATATCTTACACTTTAAAATAAATTTTTCTCAAAAAAAAAATTATTTTTCTTGTTCTGATCAAAAATCTAATAAAAAAAGTTAAATTACAAAGAAAGTGTCATGATTATATTTAATTTTGAAATCAAAGAATCTCAAAACATTTTAGTATGCTATTAAAATTATAATTGAATAATATTCATATACTTGTGTTATGTCTCATATTAATAAAATAGGTGACTCAATATAATATTTAAATTATAAAATATTTTAACTTAATAAACTAATCTTTTAAAATAAATATTTTATAAACTTAAGTCATAATAACGTGTTTTATTTAAAGATAATCCATTTCACAATGCATAATAAAATTATAACGTATAGTGTATGAATATATTATAATATTTTATTGTTAAATTTTTATGAATGGACGGGGTGGTTATTAAAAAAAAGAAAAATATAAGATAATTTTAATATATTGAATTAAAATTTACAAAAGTTTAAAAAAATAAAAAAAAGTTTTTTTTTATAATTTACTGGTAAAAATAATAGGGTTAGGAAAGAAGCCACATGGTGTGGACTGTAGTGGATTGTACAAACACCGTCGCCACTACCAGACAGCCAATCTGGTGGATCAGGAAGTTTCTGCGTGGGGCCTACATGTTTTTGTCAGTGCGGGTCCCAGAGACCGATGAATTTGATTGGATGGTGCACTTGAGTGATGGTAGACTTGCTCACACTGGAACCTGACCGGCGCGGGCGAATTCACCGTCTCTTTGCTCTGAATCGGAACGGTACGTGTCAAAAACCCCTCCATCCCTACTTGCTGACGTCTGAATCGGTCTGATGGATCGATGGGAATCCAACGAAAATGTTAATCTTTGTTATATTTTCTTATTACACTTATTTTTTATAATATTAAGGAAGAAAAATAAACTCATTTCTCTTTTATTTTTTTTCTCTTTACTTTTTTCTATAAAAATGATAAGTGTAAAGGAAAATTATAAAAACTAAAGGGAGGAATAACATTGTCGGCGAATCCAAATAGCAAAGGTTGACTTATTCGAAAACTATTTAAGATATTCCTTTAATTATAAATCATGTATAGAAAGTTTTTTTATATTTTAAAATTTATTAAAATAATTTTTTGAATTTATTAAAATATATATTAGTATAAATTAAATTATTTATATATATGCAAAAAAAAAATTATATAAAAAGTTAATATGCATAATTTTTTAAACTTAGAAAGTTGTATTGATGAGTTTTAAAATATAAAAAAAAAATTTAAATATAACCAATTAGTTGAAGGAATTTTTTATAATTTAGTGAATTATTTAAAGAAATTTTTTTAAAAAAATTAACATTATTTTTATAGAGAAAAATGAGAATTGTGTATATGTATCCTTTTTATTTATGATATTTAAAACACCAAAATGAAAAGAAAAAAAAAGAAAGAATAATAATCAAATACATTAACATTAGGGAGATTTTAATCTACCCCTAAAGAATTTTGGTATTATTAAGTAATGTGACAAAAAATATGATTAATTTAATTAAATAAATGGTTAATTGTAAGATTTTATGTAAGTAATTAAATTAGTTGAATAAATAATTAATAAATTTATAATTAATGATATATAAATAAATGGCTAATTCAATTTGATAATTAATTAATTTAATTTATGTAGTCTACTGCTTTACTCGTAAAGATAGGATAGTGCGGTCCTTAAATTAATATAACATTTTGATTGCAAGAAGGATAATTCCTAGGAATAAACATAAAATTAAATCTCTATTTCATATTTCGTTTTATATAATTAGAAATAGTATTTAAGAAAGATGAAATTAAAATTTTAACTTTTAGAAATGAGATTTAATTTTTTTTAATATACTTTTTATTAATTTTTTAAAATTATTATTAGTATTTCCTTCAAATTTAACTTACTTAAATTTTATGAATAATAAAAAATATTATTATTAAAAAATTTAAATAAGAAGCAAGATTATAATATTATTATTCATTCCAAATGATGTACTGCAAATTAGATGGCAAATCAAAACATGTCCTAACAATTGGATGTCAACTGTTCCAAGTAGTTCCTCTGGAACACGAACGAATCACTGGACATGATCTTGCTGAAATTTAACTATTTCCCTAATTTATGTCCTGTGTAATGGGCTTTACCCCTTATCTTTGATTAAAAAAAAATTATGATAAAAACCTAAAAAAGTATAATTAATATTATGTAAATTATTAATGTATTGACTCATGGTACTTAATTTTTGAAGATAATTAGATTGACCTCTTTTTAAATATTATTACACCATACGATTCTTATTTATAAATGATATTTATTTTTTTATTTTATTGTTTACAAAAGTCAATGATATGGAATCATATATAAAATAAAGAGGTAAGTATATATTTTTTAAAAATATAAAATATAAAATATAAAATACAAATATAATTTTTTAAATGAGAAAGATATTAAATATAATTTGCCTTTATCTTTGGAGAGATCAATCTAATTACTCTTAATTTTTAAAGTAAGTAATTATGGGCATCATAATATTATGAATTACATAATAATAGCCTGACATGGCAGATTAGGTGCAGTTTCTAAATTTATGTCCTGAATGTATTAAAAATTCGGCACACGCGTGCATGCTTCAAGAACTCAAATCTTAAAAAAAAAAAAATACAAATCTAATTTACCCAAAAATATAAAAAATATCTAGGAATACTTAGTAGTTATCATGTTCAGAATTATGATTAAGATAATAAAGGTGTTGCCTAACGTCAAGCATGTCTCATTACATGTTCGGACTTTTCGCCACTTTGTATTCATTTTCTTTTTTTTTTTGGATATTTATTTCTTCACATGCAAATTAAATCGTCTTTATTAATCAAAAAATTAAATCGTCTTTCCCGTGACTACCTTACATTAATGACTATAAATAATCATAAGCGAAATGTGTCAACACCCGAAATAAGAATTAATTATTTCATTACAAAATTATTAATATTTTTGTTGCTTTAAATTTTTTAATAAGATGATATTTTGATATGTAATAATATTTTATTGTAATTAATTTGATCGTATTTGTTTATTTAAATGATGAATTTACAAATAAAAAAGATGTAGGTGAGATTTTAAATAATAGTCATATATATGTGTGTGTTCAAGTCATAGAAACAGATTTTTTATGTATACAAAAAATAAAATCAAATGCTGTGCTTCAAAAAGACTACAAAACTATAATAAATTAATAATATTACAGTGGGACAAAATGATGGTAAATATAAATTACACTTCGAAAATAAAAATAATGAATGCCTTTTGGCCTATAAATGAACAAAACTATAATATTTTAATGGTATATATTATATTGTTTTAGGAGTGACGCTATTGACAGTTTCAATTGATTATTTATATTTGTACTAATTAATTTTTATTTCTTCTTTCTTATTTTATTCCCAATTAAATGTTAATAAAAATAAAAATATAATTAATTAAAATTTGATTTGAATAATCCAAGAGTTATAACTCAATTAATACCAAGTCTCTGAGGATATTACTTAATGTTAAAATTTAACCCAAAATTGTGACCAAAAAACAAAAATTTAACCCCCGACTAGGCTGCTTTGATCATTCATTTCAAATTAGAAGGAATATTGATTCCATTATTAAAATCATATATAAGTTTAATTGCCACTTACATTTTTTTATAACTATAAACATTATTATTATTACCATCTTTGCCACTTTTATTGTTGCTACCGTCAATTCATTAATTTGGCTGCCGTTGCCTATACTACTTTTATTATAATCATTTTAACTTAATTATGAAAAAGGGATTCGGCAATAAAATTTAACTCTTCATTCTTTAGTAATAGATTTTAATATTATATCAAGAATCAATTCTCCTAAAACTAAAAGTTTAGTTTTTATCTATTGAAAAAAAGTTTAATCTTTTAAATAAAGGTAAATAAATGACTTTATGTTTTTAACATATGTGAATAATGTATAGCTCTTTACATATTTTTTAATGTATATTTGAATTAATTTAATTTATATTTAAAATAATTTATAATTAAAATGTTAGTAAAAAAACTTTGAAAAAAATAAGACGGTTTAAAAAAAAAAACTAATCATACACTTACATTCTCATTTCTTAGTTCTGGTTTATGTTCTCAAAATAAGTGTAACTCATTTGGGTTACATGTAAATGTGAACTATTTAAATCGATACATTGAATGTGGCATTTCATCTTCTTTCAAATAAAAAAATTTATACAATTAAATCTCAACAATTTCATTATGCATTTGAAAAATTAACTTTTCTGAGTATTAATTCAAGATTCTAACTTGAGTAGTAATTAAAAAAGGTTATTTTGGTAAAGTAGTCACAATGAGCAAATTACTGAAGTAGATAGCCCAACTAATTTTATCATCTAACTTCCAATGTAATTATAATATAAAAGAAAAGTAAAAATATAATTTTTTTAAAGTTAATTTGGTGGTCTTTTAAAGAGTTTTTCTTAACTTTTTCATTTTTTATTTTAAGGAGATATTGCAAAAATATTTCAGCAAAATAGTAAACAATTTTGGGTTAAAAATCTCAATAAAGGAAAGCTAAGCTATTAAACTTAGAAAAGTATTTACCTTAGAGAGTTGAGATTT
Organism: Castanospermum australe; assembly: GCA_019955255.1. Taxonomy (NCBI): domain Eukaryota; kingdom Viridiplantae; phylum Streptophyta; class Magnoliopsida; order Fabales; family Fabaceae; genus Castanospermum; species Castanospermum australe. The sequence continues at coordinate 34,964 of NSJW01000135.1, read as the reverse complement.
CGAATTCGCAGTCCTACACTCCTACATCAAATTTGATTTACTGTGCAACTTCGCTACATATAACCTTGTATTTATCTATCACTATTATAAAAAAGGTTGTCCTCTTTAGTCTTAATTTTTTACTTTCTCATAAAATCATTAATAATTAATTAAATATAAATAAAAACAAATAAAATTATGAACACAAATATTTATTTTGATGACTACATTATAAAGTTACAATTTCTTTTAAATAGAGGAAATTATTTTTTTTTTACGTTAATTATATTATTCTAAACATATTATACTTTTTATAAAATTATTTTTATTTAACCAATTAATCTATAATTATAATTTTATTATAAAATTATAATTATAAATTAATTTATAATATATATATATATATATATATATATATATATATGTAAATTTTTAAAAAAAATAGATTGAGAAGCACTACAATACATTTTAAAATGTTAATTAATAATAATAGACTTAATAGTAGCATTCCTAACTTAATATTCCTTAAGTCTTGTTTGATACATTGTATAAAAGATAAATAGTATATATAATTAATATTATTAATATTTATGTAAGATATTAAATAATAATTTATTCTGTCAAAATAATTTTATCTAATTTTAACTGTATAAAATTATATAAGATAAAATAATTTAATATTTATTATTTTTATAATATATTATATTATTTAATATCTTATTTAAATATATTATATAAAAATAAATAATATTAATTATATTATACCATACATCATTTATACAATTTATCTAACAAAACCTTAATCCTTGCAACTTCAGCTACGATAATCCCCTTGCACTCGTTGTTGTAGCATAGTTCCTTCGTTTCGAGACTACTTATTATTATTATTATTATTATTTGTCCTCCTTATTATATTCTTTATACTTTTTCTCCTTATTAAATTTGAACGTAGAATGAATGTACTGTGTGGGGGCCCAATAGTCTCACCAACTTGTGTCCGAGGCATGTTACTAATTAAGGCCCAAATCCAAGAGTGGCACTGACATCCAAATACACGGACACGTACTCAGGGAGGTTTTTTTCGCTGTTCCACGTGTAACCGAATAATCAGCTGGCATACTGTGGGCTTCATCCAAAGTCACTTGCAAAACGACATGGGCCATGATTAGACATCCTAATCCAGCATATAAGACTAGGACAGTTCTTACAGATAGAAAGCACTGCTTGCCTCCAGATGGCAACAAAAATTGCCTTGAAATACCCACACTCCGAACCGGATCAAGTCCTTTTTTCAGAACATTTCATCCCACTCTCCTTTTCCCAATCCCTCCTACCAAGGAACAAAAAAAAGAAAAAGAAAGCACTGCTTCCCTAAAAATGACCTGCTCTTTTCACTTAATGGAAAAAAAATCCTCACACCTTAAAGTCAAGAGTGTAAAGATTTAAATTCTTCTCCAAATAATGACTTCAAGTTTCAAAATTTATTCATATTTTTAAAATTATTATAAACTAATTATTGTAATTAACTACTTACAAATTCAAAATTTAAGAAGGAAAAGATATCTTAAGAGAGAACCAAACTAACTTAGTTAATGAGAATATCTTTGTAAGTAAAAGACTCACCTATCGCAAAAGCAGTTACTCAAAAAATTTAAATCCAGCACCTTTCTAATTTAATTTTATTTTCATGGTAATATGTAACCCACTTTACACTTCTCATATTCTTTGAATTTAATTTATCATCACTTTAAATTCTAACGAAAATCCTAGAATATATCGTGGATAGTATAACACTATAACTATATATGTAGTTAAAATTATATATAAAATATTATATAATAAAATTAAATTAAATTTCAATTGTTTGATATAGTATATGAGAGTATTTAATAATTTTTTTCCTTACTTGCCATTAATGTCATGCCAGAGGCAGATCTTATATACAACATATATCCCATAAGTTTAAAGCTTGCACAACTTTTTTTTTCTTTTTTTTTCTATCAAACAATGAAGGAATAGCAAAGATAGAATCATAGAAGTATCTAAAACTAGGAATATAATTTATTTCAATGAAATGTAAACTATTTTTGCCAGCAACTAGGTTTACAGAAAAAAAATACTCTCATTACATTACAACGGGATAATTGTTACAAATATCAAAACAAAAAATTATTTTAATGACATGACAACACTTTAACAATAATATAATTTCTTTTTACAGAAAATGAGATCAAATTGTAAAAGACTTTGCCATTTATCTTCATATTAATGCTATAAATCTAGTCAATATCCGTCAAAGATTTGACGATGTTCCATACATAACATAGGATGCTAGAATTGTTACAAATTCTTCATTCCCGAAACGGAGGCAACATGGATCGCAAGGGAACTGGAATTAATTGTGGGAGGTTGCCACTTCCTACTTATAGTGTTCCTTGTCGTTGCTCTTCCGTCGTCGTTTGAGGGCTTATCGCCCGCTCCGAGAGGCACGTCCACCTCAGTTTAGAGATCCACACATCATGCTAAGTGCTCGTTTGGAAGAATTCTGATGACAAATTCTCCCTACGAGATTTTGGTTTGCGTTTGTAGTTGGATACTTTAATCATCAGAAATTCAGTCATGATGACCCAAGGAAAACGAAATCAAACAATTGGTTTCACAAGAGGGGAAAGTTGATGTTGATAACTTTGTGTTTGAGATCACAGATCAACTGAGTTTTGAGACAAGGAAGATAGAGACTGAGAGTTAGAGCAAGGTTTGGTTGAAGGAGGGAGTGCTGTGATGCAGCGAGAAGTAGTGCTATGTATATATAGCGTGGGTAAAGGCTGAGGAAGGAAGGGATGCCATTTAAGACAAAATTTTTAGAGGGTAAAACTCCAATTTTGTCCTTCAAATATTGTGTCAATATTATTTTAATCTTTCAAAGAATGTTGACATCAATTTAGTCCTTGAATCATGGATAGTAATATCAAAATCATCCTTCTGTATTTGGACATAGACAAAATTGATATAATTTTTATGATTGAGAGACTAAATTAATGTCAATTTTGTATAATTGAGGAACTAAATTGATGATATTTTCGATAATTGAGGAACTAAATTGATATTAATTTTTTTAAAGACTAAAATGATGTCATCTTTCATAATTCAAGAATTAAATTGATGTCAATATTCTTTGGAAGACTATGGTAATGTCGACTCAATCTTTAGAGAACTAAATTGAGAGTTTAATCAATTTTTAAATAGATATTGCTTATCTTAGATATTTTATTTAACGGTTAACATGTGTTATTAATTTTTTAAAAAGTAGTATATATTTATAACATGATCTTTCAAGTTTTTTACATGTTAACTATTAAGTAAAGTATTTAAGATAAATAATACCTATTTAAGAAATTATCAACGAAGCAAATTGATGGGAGCGAAAAGAAACATTTGCGGCTTGCGTCAAGGTTGTTAATGTGCATCCAAAGGTGCAGTCTTCAAGGCATAATTGTATAATCCGGACAGGAAGTCGACCCAATCAGAGGGTCAGGTTACCAGGTCAGCGGTCCGATCGCGGGTTAAGTGGTCGAACCAAAAAACTTGAACAAAAAAAATATATTAAAAAAACTTATTATATAAAAAATATTTTATATTTTTAATATAACACAATTCAACTATAATATTTAAAGAATATATAATTTAATATTATAATATAATATAATAGATAAATATGTTTTTAACTAACAAATAATATAAATTAAATCATTTTATAGATATTTTTAAGGAATAACATAAATCTAATAATTTTGTTTAAGTTTATTCATTTCTTATTTTTTTATTAATATAAAATAAAAAAAGCATTAAAAAATATTTAAAAATTTTTATAATAAAATATATATTATAACCGGGTCAACTGAACAAGTTGAGCGAGTCAAGACGGTCAAACCGGACGGGTCGTCCCAGTCGAGCGAATCAAAGCGAGTCAATACGAAAAATAGTTTAAAGTCTTAATTAAACTAATTTAGTGACTAGTTTACAAATTTTTCAGTAGATCCAGCCCGCCAGTTCAGTCTATACAGCTATGCTTCAAGGATTCTGCTTGTTTTGGCACGTACCAATTTTTTTCTTCTTAGTTTGTTGGTATGGTTTTGGTTTTATGCATGGGTCGGAGCGGTTACTCTACTTTACTGTTCTGGACGAACTTGACAGGAATCACAGGATGCACTTCCCATCACCCCACGCTCACGATTTTTGACAGATACAGCGAATTTTGAACCGAGCGAGATTTTCCAAATTAATATATAATTAAAAAATATTATAAACACAACGATCGATTAAATTGTTTTTAGTTATTACAAAAACTTATTTTCATAAGTTAAAAATAAATTTAAATTTGTAGCTTATGAAAATAAGCCCAAAATCTTATACAATAATTTAATATAAAAAATATTCTTAAAAAAATTATTGAATCTTATTCATTAAAATTATTTGATAATATTAATTGTGAGAATATGTTATTACAAAAAATATTGGAATCCAACGTCCATGGGACCATAATTGATTTTGGACCGAAAAGCAACCTGAGGTTGCTACTCTCCGACTCAATGAAAATCAATTCCAAGCTGCTGATTAATTTTGGGTGAAATCACATAAATATGGAGCAACGTCCTCCACCCTTGGGACACCCTTGGTCATGGTGCCCAATTCATTGTACCTATGTTTAGAATCAATAAAAATAAAATTGATTTTATTTGATTTAAATTTAAGTGATTTTAAAAATTATTTTTATGTTTAAAAATTATTATAAAATTAAATCAATTTATATTTTATAATATTTTAAATAAAATATTTCATTTTTAAATCAAATCAATTCTTAAAATTTATAATTCCAAACATATACTATCATAATTAATTTTGGCCTTGCCAAATTTATTTCAATTTTCAAACATGGTGATAACTAAACCCATGCATGTCCACACCGAAGATGAGATGAGAAATGGATCTTCCTAAGATGGTTTGTAGTAATTATAACTATTGCAATTTTGCATTTTTAAGGTTTATGAGTAATGCTACACAATAAGAATTTTTAACAGAATTAAGTTAAAATTAAAGAGGGTTGGTGGATGGAATTAAGTTATAGGAATCATTCACCTGTTCAAGAGTTAACAAACATATCAAATTATTTTATTAAAATTTTAATAAAAAAAATTCTGGTTAAATAGTAATTTCTAAGGTTTTTTTTTTTTTTAGCAATGTCAAGTTTCACATGATGTTTAACCAATTCTACATACTATTTGGTGTTGCTTCTCAAAGCTTAACCAACCTAAAAATTATTATATGTTCTTAAAGTACTACAAAAATTATATAGCATTAAATATAACATTAATTTTTTATATCTTAAAATCTGTATTTTTTCTTAGTAACTATGTTTCTTAATAATTTAATATTAAAATATTAAATATAATTAAATATAGTATAATTCTAATCACGTTATAGGAATATACAAAAAATTTCTCCAACTAAATATCTATTAGGGGTCTAGCTCTGGCCATCTCTCCCTCCCTCCTTCAAAAACATGAGCGCAAAAGACAAGAGCAACATACTTTTTGGCCCAACATAGCTTAGCAATCCCATTTGGTCGTGACCTACTTTATCAGCCCTTATTATAAAATGCTTTGATAAGTTTCATCCATGTTGTTTTATTTTTTGGTCAAATTTTGTGGATTTTATTCTAAAATAAGCATATAAGTCAACATAGGTTACTAATTCAGTAATTTTATCCACGTTACACTTCTTTGTTTTGTTTATACAAATAAGTTGAGATGAGTATTGGATCAAAAAAAGTCAACGATACTATGACAAATGAAATAGAAATAAACTGTAGTTGCATAAATTTTATGTTTGCATATTTCTTTACTATCATTATTATTTTCCTATTATGATAAGAGTGTTAGAAATGTGTCTCATGTTTAATGGGAACTAATGATGATTTAATTAAAACATATTAAAGGGCTGAAAGGTAAATTAGTTGTAAGGGAGGATAATTAAGTAATTGCTTAATGGGAGCAATTATCTGATGATTATAGGATGTTATCCTAAGTGATAACTGATGGTTTTGAAATTCGAAAGAAATTGATAACTGATGATACTATCTTATGGTTTTGAATTTCAAATTAAACCCCTATATATTTAGTCTCTACCCATAAGGATACACCAATAGTTTATTTCCATCAGACAGTAAAAGGTGTAAGTGCGAAAGGGGAAGGGACCGATAAAGATTCAAGAAGGCTTTCAGATATGAAGTTCATTCCGCATCATGGATAAAGGTTAGTACCATTTATTAATTCGATTTTAATGTATCTGAAAATCATGAATTCCTAAGATCCTAATTGTGTTCTAGTATGATGATCTATAATGTAAAGGACACAAGTTTATGTTTACATGTGGTATCAGAGCGAAGGTTTGGGAATTCATGATTTTTCATGTATGATAATTTTTTAAATCGTTCTTACAAAATGAACATGAAAGAGAAAGATCTGAAAACCCCATATCTGAGAAATCCAGATATGAGAAATCGTTCAAAAAAAAAAAAGGGTTGCTGCGGACCCTCTGTTTTCCGTCAATTTTCCGGCGTTCCCCTGTTTTCCGACGAAGGGTTCCGGCGCGCTGTTCTCCTGCTTCTCTTCACGGACAGCCGTGCACCGCCTGGCTTGACCATTGCCGCTCCGAATAAAGCTCCAGTCTCCCTGTCTCAGCCACAATCACCGGTCCAACCACGACACCTGGCTTGATTCCTGCGACCCCTTCCGGTTCTTTGGGTGCGAGGATGAGTTGGCCGTGCCCTTCCGCAATAATACCCTAGCGTGGACGGGGCCTATGAGTGGCTTCACTGGGCTGTCGCCGATGGCAGTTTTTGCCTCTAAGGTGGTGCGCTGGAAAACTGGGAACTGCAGAATCGTTGCTGCAGAAATTTCGCGTTACTGTTCCCAACTGTAGCTGCGATTTCGGATTTCTGGTGGTGACAGTTCTCTCGTTGAAAAGATTTGCGGAAGATGGTCGGTAAGGGAGGACGCGTGAAGGAACCTGCTCCCTGATCGGGGTCTGGTATGGTGGAGAGACGACCGGAGATGATGGTTCGCGATTGGGGCTGGCGTTCCGGGTGGGAGTCGGGATTTGTTTGGCTCCTGGCTCGGAGGGGTGGACCGGACTATGAAGGCTCTGGCGCTGCCGAAGAGATGGACCGGACTGTGAAGGTTCTGGCACCGCCGGAGAAGACGACCGGACATGAACGCCGCCGGAGAAGACGACCGGAGTTCGCGCTAGAGACGGTGTTCGGTTGGTGATGAGATTCAAAAAAAAAAAGGTGGAAAGGAGGAAATTTGAATGTGAAAATTTAATCCTATAATTGTTTAGAAAATATTTCTGTTTGGAATTAAGTATGATTGATTTGTTAGTCACCAAAGTGGCCAAATTCTTATGAATTGTTTTAATTCTGAACATTATGATTATGTTTCAATTACCCATAATTTTGATGCTATAAATAACGTGAAAATTATTGTTTTTATTATGGGTAAATTGAAGTTCATTATTATAAGGCAGTTAAGGATCAACCCAAAGATTGACTGCTTGTCTTTATAATAAATGAGCATGAATGTTGGTGATGTGAATATATTATTAATTATATTTATATATCCAAAGATAATAAATATTTCTAGTTAGTGTATACATCATTGCCAAATTATGTGAAATTTTTTTTTTTTAGCATCATTATGTTGAATGTTGTATATTGATGGATTGCCTAAAGGTGAACATCAATATGCATTGTATGAAATGTATCTGAATCTGTGAAGCATGTTGATGTGTATGTATGTATAACTCAAAGTATTAATGTTTTAAATTTTGTTCCTTACAGTACCAGTTGCTACACATTCATTGTTCTCAACTATTGCAGTTTTTAATGGACTCAACTTCTCTGAATGGTGTGAGCAAATCCAATTTTTACCTTGGGTAATGGATATGAATTTAGCTCTTAGAGAAGAGAAACCTAGTGCTATTACTGTTACAAGCACTGAAGAGGAAATGGTCCATTATAAAAACTGGGAAAGATCCAACAGGTTGAGTCTGATGTATATACGAATGAGCATTGCTAGCAACATCAAGTCAGCTCTTCCACAAACTGAAAAGTGCTAAAAAAATGATGAAGCTTGTGGAAGAGCGCTCTCAAACTGCTGATAAGTCTCTTGCTGGGACACTAATGAGTACATTGACCACAATGAAATTTGATGGTTATCGTACAATGCATGAGCATGTTATTGAGATGACGAATATTGCAGCAAGACTAAAGTCATTGGGGATGGATGTGCATGAAAATTTCCTGGTGCAGTTCATCCTGAACTCATTACCAGCTGAGTATGGTCCTTTCCAGATGAACTATAATACCATGAAGGATAAATGGAATGTGCATGAATTGCACAGTATGTTGGTTCAGGAGAGACCAGACTCAAGAACCAGGGAATTCATTCTATCAATTATGTGAAAGGTCAAGGAGCTGAAAATAAAAGTTTCAAGAAACATGAGAAGAAGGGAGGAGGACCTCTGAAGGTTAATGAGGCTTCTTCTTCTAAAATTCACAAGAAGGAACATAATGAAAACAGATGTCATTTTGTAAGAAGGCTGGACACTTCCAAAAGGATTGTCGAAATGTAAGCCTTGGTTTGAAAAGAAAGGTAAGCCCAGTGCTTATGTATGTTATGAATCAAACCTAGCTGAAGTTCCTTATAACACTTGTGGATTGATTCTGGATGTACTACTCATGTTTCTAATATG